>WAAB01004342.1:62272-94722 GCA_013389865.1 Piaya cayana | reverse complement strand
CCTGGTGATTCTATGATCTTCAGCACTCGAGGTAGGCTTCTCCATCTGAAGATTAGTCTTCATTTCACATAGACAGAAAAGATGGAACTCACTTGTACTACAAACTGTACTGCTTTAAAATAATAAAAGACATGAATTTATAAAAAGAGGTGTAGTCCATATCATTGCCAGTGTTGCTCAAGAAACTAACTTCTAGAATTTTACTGAAGTCCATTATTTTGAGAAAGGCTTACAGTAAAGTTTCTGCTTTTGTTTAACGGTAAAATGTAATGGATTGTGACATAATTAACACGTAGATTCTTATTATATGCCAGCATGAGATTATGTGTTTACTGGTGGGTTATTACTGACATTAGGTGTGAGTGTAAAAGTACTGATACAGACAGGTAAACCATGGGGGGAGAATGTCAAGACAACTTGTGAGCTTGTCCTTAAATGAGAAATAGAATGGGGCCAGCGGCAGAAAATAAGGTTTTGTTTTTACAAACAAAACAAAAAAAATCCTTGACTCACACAATAAGTGGCTTTTGGGGAAATAAACCAGAGATGGGTATTACTAATATAATTTTAGGCTCAATTTATTAGTGGTTCTAATGTAGACTGGCACTACTGTAAAAGTTTATAGGATATAAGCTGTCAGTTGTCTCCAAGAAGTTACAGTATCCACGTCTCTGATTCTTTTGACTCAAGGGAAAGAAACATAAATCATTATAAAGGTTATAAAAAAGATTATAATTATTAACTTATGGATTGCTTGTATATGCAAGGGGCAAATAGTGGTGGTTTTTTAAAATGTCATCACTCACACCGTCACAGACAAAAGTATTTCTGTAATCCAAAACCTGCATTAACTAGGCTTTCATTAAAGAACTGCACGTATTCCCTTAGTGTAATCAGAGAAGCATTTAAAAATAGAACCTTTTTAAATAAAACTAAAAATTTTATAGTCTGGGTAAGCCTTTCATTGAGTAAATATGCAGTGCTGTGTATCTGACCTACCTTACTGATACTAGCATCTCACTGGGAAACTCTTCTTTGTGTTTAGTACACAGTCCTGTTTCAACTGTCTTATCTGTGAGGCATAACAAAGTACAATGCTACTTTTATTCCTTTATCTGGAAAGTAACTTCTAGGTTATGCTGCTAATGGAACATATAAATACATAAAACTGAGGCCACAGAAAGACAACTCATTTCATTACTATAGAAAGGCAGCACTAGGAACAAGTTGCACCTGAAGAAGTGCCATGTGCTAGAGTTAGGTAGGGACTTGCCAGTTTCCTTTATTTCTCTTTATTTTTTAACTTGTGACACAGATGCCAGTTTGTTGTACAATACACATTGTGTAAAATCCTAACAGAAGGGGCTGAAGCCTGAGGTGCAACCAAGTTCTCTGGCTGGGAGGCTTCTAATCTTTGGTTTAAAACTTGGCAGAGAAGCTCAAAGGAATCTCCTAAGATGGAATCGGTACTTTAAGTATTGGGTTTTGGCATGAGTACTAGGCTTTAAGGCCTACAAGTTTTTCAGTAGCAGAAATTTAGAGTCCAGAGAATAGCAGAAGATAAGTTGCTGTTCAACTACCAGACACTCTTAATATTGTAGCAATAAGGAATTTTAAATTGTATGACCTTACCTACTGATCTGTAAAAAGACCCAGCTACTGCTGCCTGGTCCACTTCATCTCTCTCAGGAGCAAGAAGAACCAACTTGTGAGCTGGAAATCAGAATTTAATTTCCATTCTCTTCCTGGCAGAGGGCAGTTATGTGCCAACCCTGACAGCGCACTTACTGTTAGAGTCAGACCAAGCACACCACCATCAATTACACACAACAAATGAAAACTGATAGCATTGCATGTTTCAATGAGATTCCACTTGGAAATGAAGTAGAACGGGGCTCTACAATTCACTAATTTGTGAAGCATATTCAAGTGTCTATTAGGCGTTTTTAAAAAGTGTACCATACTGCATACTTGTTCTGGGTTTTGCAGTGTAAAAATAAAATTGAAAATTAGTTAGGATAAATATTTATTTTCACATAACATTTCTTAATTGTGAAAAACACAATAGTCTATTCACATCTACACATAAACTTCTGTAATAAATTACATCCAAGAAATTGAGCAATTTTGACCAGGAATATGAAATTAGAAGTATATATAGCACTACATTTTCTTTATACTGTGTGTGATTTCAGAATGTTAAGATTAACATTGGAATAGCATTTAAATTCACACAAAACCAGAGTGACTGTTTTAAAATGAAACCACTCTGAAATACTGAACAGAAATACAGAATGCCATTGAATACACTGATTTCTTAATATTCTAAGAGTTGGTCAAGTGAAACTAATACATTTTGATTGTATACATTATCTGTAACAAAGTCAGCAACGTATTAAAACACCACCAGGCTGCTTTCGGGACAAACCAGTATTGAGCTTCTATACTAACCTTAAAACAACTGGAATCTTACAATTTATCATCAAGTACACAAAATGAAGCATTTAACCTTAGTGCATCAGCATTTTTTCCTAAATTTACAAATACAAACATTAAATTAAATATAAATTCTTTATGTTCATTAGATTTTTTTTCCTCCATATAAATGGCCTTTAATGGGCTTTAATAATGCCAAGTCAGATTTAGAACAGTGACCCTATTAGTTTGCAGCAAAATGCAGTTATGCTTTATGGCTAAAGTAGTAAAACATACATACTCACAGAAAAACATTAGAAGGAATACTTTAAATATGGGAAGTTATTCACATGAGGTCCATGGAATGATGATAATATTTTCGAAAGCTAGGGAATGTTAGAGTCCTGAAGAGGAGTTCTTATAAAGATTGCAAGACTTAATTCTTAGTTGTAGGAGTCGAAGTAATAGTGCAATAATAAGAGTTAGCTTTCTTTTAATAATTTAAAAATTTATCTTAAAAAAATTAAAAATCAGTGAATTCCAAATTATGCAATAAAACTTTTGCTCCGTATCTCTATTAATTCAATACTTAATCTCGCAGTCCTTGTTTTACACATAAGAACAGCTTAAACGATCAGGCAGTAACAAAATCCATTATGAAAACTTTTTTTGTAATGGAATTAAAGCCACATTTTACTTTGTAATATTGTTTTTACCTTTTAATTAATATGTACTTGATAGAATATTGAAGAGTTGTAATAAAAGTAACAGCATGATACACATTTAAGTATTATACAGGATTAATCTCTGAAATTAAGAGGTTCACTGCTGTTAGCAGAGAGAGGACAATATGCCTTTTATGTGGCTGTATTTTAGGCAATGAAGAGGAAAGTCATTTGGCAGGTGTAACAACTGCATGTGGGGTATACTTTGTATGTACAAATTTTTCCCTACTATAAAATAATGGATTAATTAACGACATAATGCAGTTGTTTGGCCTACCACAGCAACATTCATACAATACAAGATAAGATACTGTAATCACAGATTGCATTTTAAGAAATACCGTACCCATGTTTCACATCAAAGGATGTGGTATTGTTTGTCAACTAACATGTTTTAATATATAGATTTTAATATATATCTTTTTTTATATATATATATATGATTATGTTCCAGTTACATAAAAATCTGAATATTAAATAAATTGAATCCAGGAAAACTTCACAAATACAGAATCTGACCCTGCAATCCTCATTGCAAGAGTAATCCGTGACTTCAAAAGGACAGCTTGAGGAGGAAAGGATTATCCTTGTTAGTTTGTACACAGGGTCAGGTAATTTCTTACTTTAAAAACTTCTTTAATGTTTGCTTGTCAGTTTGGGTCTCCTGAAATCATTTACTCCAGTTAGGTGATTTAAAAAAAAGAATAAATAAAAAAAAGGAACAAGTGCTTTAATCTTCATTCAAGATGAACTAGAAGTATTCTCACACAGAAAAGTAGCAAAATACAGTACAAACCTATTAACAGGAAAGCTGAATTTGAAAGAAACTTTGCTTGTTAAATTTATGATATGAATACTGATAAATGGCCAATATTAGCAAAGAACATGTAATTTTTTTGCATTGGCTACTGCAGACTTTAACACAGGTACTAGACAAAGTAGACATTTAGACAAGGTGAAATGAGACATATATTGCACTACATTACCTGTGCTAGTTTGAGATGAAAGACAAAAGTTAACAAGGTCAAATCATTTATACTTAGTGGTTGTGGCTTTCCTTTCATTTGTTTGTAAAAAAAATTAATTGAAGAACAAGTCATAGACAAGTCTCCCGGTCAACACCTTTCCCTGAGTCGGCTTTCTTCTCTTTTCTGATTTCAGCACTAGGAAAAGAAGGAAAATAAAGTTATAGCAGCACCATCATACATGATAACGATTAATGATCTACCTGAAAATTTGCACTGATATTTTAATTTTTTTTCATGCTGCATAGCACAAACTGGACAACAAGTGAAATTTTCTGTGCTGAATGGTGCAGAAGACATCAGCCAGCATTCTAGTGATGAGGTAGGTAGAGAACGTAAGACGTACAGACAGACAAGTCAGCCAGCATGCAAGCAAAGATGGCCACTTTTTTTTTTGTTTTGGCAAATACAACTGTTAATTGATTAAATAATGGTACAGTTCTCAGACAATGGCAGCATTTTCTTAAATGGCACAAACAAGAGGTCACAGTATTTCTTGTCTTTAAAATGTATTCAATTGCTCAATGTATATTTAGAAGGAATGTTTATGAATTAGAGCAGTGCAAGCCAAATTCCAGCTGCAATATTTAGCTTATATTCTTGATTGAGCAGAGCTGGAGAAGGCTGGGGGGGTGAGGAGTGGCAGTATTTGGAGCTTAACACATATTTTCTTATAATGTACACATGAGGAAGTAACTTCTAAAAAAAATGCCTGAAAGATCATACAAACTCTGAGGCAGAGTTCAAATTTGGATTCAGCTTTTTTCCAGTTAAAAGCTTGTTGATTTGCCTACAGAAAGCAATATATGTGCGAAGCAAATGATTATTTTCATGAAGAAGCATCCTAATTGACAACAGCGTAAATAGATAAAAAGTCATGTTCTTGCAATGAGTTTCAGTCACACTATGAAAATGCAAAGAGGTTTCCACAACATGGGTAAATCAAGCCTTCAAAAAAGAGTGGCAGGTTATTCAAAAAAGACATGATTCTGAGAACAAACCTGTATCAAGCACATAACCTACCAGGTTTCATGGGAATAATTCCTTAACTAGAATGAATGAGAAATAGGCTGAGTTACACAAGGCTTAAAGAAACCAAGATCAATTCTCAAATTCTTAAGGTGATTCATGCACAATTTTACAATCTGACATTTTTCTTCACATAAAAATTGCTTTAAGGATACAATTCAGTTCAGCCAAAGCTTACTTATATGCCTATGTAAGCTTCCAGAGGTGTTAATGGAAATAGCAAAAGAATACCAACTTCTGCCACTTCAACTGCCAAATCTGTCACCTTCTGGAGAACAGGGATAGAATTGGGTATGTTACACTTCCTGCACACAAAGGGTATGCAAACAAATTCTTGGGTGGTGAATCTGAAGTACAGCAGTACAGCAGGCAGAGTTACCTGTGCTTAGTAAAAGCAAACACTGAGGATATGTAATATGCCTTAAGGTCTTCAGTATTTCCATGTTTTAGGAAACCAGGAAAGTCAGCCTTCTATTTAGGATTTACATCTCTAAGCAGCCCCTGCAGACATGAGCTTTAATGCCCTGAGAAAACTGGGAAAAGAAAGGACAAAGCCAGTCTTTTACCAATAAAACACATAACTGGTGGATCTGAAAGGGACATGGACCTCTTTTCCTCCCTAAGGGACTAGTCAAACAATCCTGAAAAGGAAGGTTTGGGAGGCAGGATTTTCACATCTTCAGATAGAGAAGGGAATTCATACCATCTACAAAGCAATACCTGCCTCTTTCTCCAATAATTTAAGAGATCAGCTAGGACTACATTCTATATATGATCAGATCTTCAGCATGTTTTGAAATTGCTATTTGAAGGGCTTAATATTAAAAGCAAAGACAGAAGAACAGTTAATTACATGTACTAAAGAGGATTATGTTTCAGATAAGTGCTTTGGTGTTGAATTCTACAAAGACAAGCTCAAAAGCAGACCTTTAGGTCCCTAGGAATTTTAATAAAGAAAAATTAAAGCTGGAAAATCATAAAGTCCAGGTACCTCTACATTTAGGGAACAGTTGACAAAATAAATATAATTTATAAGGCCCCTCTTTAGACACTTAAATAATTTTATGAGTCTGGAATGTAAAGACTGTCATGCATTATACTACTTCACAGAGCAAGGGGCAGGGCAGAACTTCTGACAGATATTAGCCATGCATCAGGCTCAGGAATAGTTTATATAAAACCTGCCTGCCTAAAATCTCTAGATAGTCTTAGTTTATTATGCGCCAAGTCAACTTAATACTTAATAAACACAAAGAACTTAATGATTTTATGTATTCCAGAAGTCACCCGACATAGTTAATTGATCAGTGCTTTATGTAGAAGATATTACGTGAAATCATAGTACAGTATCATTATCCCCATGTAATATTTTGAGATACAAGAATAAGAAAGTAGAACTGACTACAGGAAAAGGAGAACTAAGCACTATGTAGCTGAACTTCAAAAGGCATCAGTAAAACTAATTTCAAAATAATGGGGTTTTTTTCCCCCTACCGTAAGGTACCCTTCACTGAAGAGAACTGTGTAGTGTACTACTGGTGATTTGAACATTATTCCTTATGACTGCTACCATTACAAGCTTTCTTTTTCCTTAGTACTTACCTAGCATTGAATTATATCTTCATGTTATGATACATGCATTTAGGAATATGTTTCCTTAGCTCCATCTCTAATATGATTTTAAGATTAACGGTGTCTATAGTTTTGCTTATCAGAAAGCAAGCCTCCTAGTTTTAAAGTTCTTTGAATCTACTTCTGTCTGGGACTGTGGAATAAGCTAGAGTACACGAAAAAGCAGGATTTCAGATACTTTAAGAGATTGTTCCTTTACAAAGGACACTCATACCTAAAATCATAAAGCCTGTGATCCCTTAGTTCCTTTTCACTTGAGTCTTTATTTTCATACAAGAAAAGGTTGAAAATGAGTTCATTAAAAAAAAATGAATTTTTCTTTTACTGCAGTAGAAAGGGCAAATAATTTTTTTACCAGTGTTATCTGAGTAACAGTCTGTGTGGATGCTCTTTGCTCAAAGGAACTTTGAAAATTTCAGATAAAAGCAGTAGATGTTTACATAATGTATCATACCATCAAAGAAAGCAACACCCACCAGAAAAATTACAACTGTTGCATAGCCAGTGGCTATGAATGTACCACATCAGTTTCTTCCCTTTCTCTGGCCTTTCACAGCTTGAACAGTTGAGGCATATAAGGTAAGAAAACCCTAACATAAATCCTTCTCCCATGCACCACACTGATTTCACTGTGATATGATCCTTTTCAGTCCACGTGTAGGGTGGAAGGCAAAACTGCTCTGCTATTTTGACTGTCAGTTAAATAGTGTTAAATGATCACATAAGTGGGCTGCTCTTTGGGTGTCTGAAACAGAGATTCTCCGGTCATCAACTGTTCATCTTGTTTATGCTGTTTAGGGAAAGGAACACTGAGATGCAGCATGCCATTTTGGGGTGACAAAATTTAAAAATGTATTTTATTACAAAGTTTTTTTCTCCTACACCTTTTCACCATAAAACAGTGACTAGTTGTTTCAGACATGGAGCTTGTTTTGAAAATTCGATTTATAAATGGGGACAATGTAATTTTATAATTTAAAAAATTCAAAGAAATAATGAAAAAGAATTCCACAAATAAATTCAATTTAACATTTAAGCACACTACATCTACAGGTTCTGGTTTTAATACACAATTTCAAATTTTAATATTGAGGACTTCAGTGAAGACATTTCACATTCCTATTTCAAATGTCTTTTCATTCTGTCTCCCCAAAAACTACAAATAGTCAAATCATTTGGGTTCCTAGGTGAAACCAGTTTGAATTAGAAGACATGGTCAAGGAAAACGTTGGGCAACTGGGTCTTACCTTTGGGGAATCAGCTTCTAGTGATTAGGAAGGGGAGCTTATGACAAAAATGCGATATGAAACAATTAAGTACAGAATAGTTACATTTAACATTTATGGAAATGGAGGAAAATTTCTTTTACAACCATACTATGCTTGTATTTAGTATTTTCTTATTCCCAAAATAACTCGGTAGCACACATAAAACAGCATTGCTTCCTTTTACATTTGTTTGGACTAAAATTTAAAAGCATTTAACTATTTTGAGTACAAGGGAAGTAGGCATAAAAATGAAGTGATGCAATCTCAAAATTATTTGCACTCCAAATATTAGTAGATTGCATTCAGAGTACTGTGTTCTTCGTACAGACATTTCCAGGGTAGTGATAACCACTTCACTTTCAAGAGGAAAGAACAAAAGCAAGCAGAACAAACACAACAGCTGTTGTGCAATATCCAGGTGTGGGCTGGTGACTCATTACACAAGCATCAGGCATGCACAACTTCATTTTCTACTGCAGCATAACTAAGTAGCATGCGAATATTTGGGATTTATTTTTTTTTAAATAAGTAGTAACTTTGTGTTTTGAGCTCAGAACATTGTGACTGGACATAAATAAAAGGAAACCTCAAGAAATAAAACTGCAAGATGCTAGAAATCTTTCTAATCCCTAGCAAAATATTCTAATACTGGTTTGACACCAATATTTAAAGTATAACACATTAAAAAAAATTAAAACCTTTTAGAAGGAAAGCTTGACTCCTTATCTTTTGCATTCTCTGAGGTTATCAACAATGTCTTCCACACAGCAGTTTTTGCCATTTCATCAGATATGTTTATCACAGATGGGTCATCTCTAAGCAAGAACAGAAGTAAATACACAATAAAACAATAAGCAGTCTGTCTTTGCTACTTATTAACTCTACAAAAGCCCTTGAAAACTGATAGCGATGACAATGAAGAAGTGCAATGTAAATTAAGAAATTATATTAAACTTCAAAGATCCAGAACAATTATTTAAACACTCACTTAAAACGTCTTAGCACTTTTTAGTACTTTTTCCACTCTAACAGCAATTAATCACAGTAAACATCAATAAAATATATTGTGTCACTTTCGACTAATGGACAGAGCAAAATAAGGAACCATGGAATTAAATATTGCCTAAAATCTTACTGCATGTCAGTGACATAGGTGGATTAAAAAAGAATCCAAAGAACTCTTAACAGATCTGAAACTTCACCTGCTTTTAAAACAATTTTAAAAGTAATCAAAAACCCTGACAAAGTCAAAGATTTAAGAGATGTAATAAAAATGCCCCAATTCAATATGATAATCAGTAGTTTTAAGTAACACTTGGTAGCAATTATAACCTTGGTTTTATCTGGACTGCTCCAAATATGTATTTTTACACTTAGGAATAATGTATAAGCAGGCCCTCAAGATATTTAAGGCCATATTATTCTTGGCTTCATTGTCTTCATATGGCATGATATTCAGTGGCCCTCAGTTAACATTTTTTCACAGTGTTTCACGCTTTATCAACCAATATCTTGACTCTTTCCTTTATCTGTAGAACTGTGACCCTTTTAGAACAGAAATCAGATATTATCCAGTCAACTGCACCTGAGTACACTACGCTACCTGATCTGTACACTACAGATAAATACACATCACACTTCCAGATAAATCAAGTTAAGTATTGCTAACATAAAACAATGAAAAAGTATGGACAAAAGAGTAAAAACAAGATCATTAGAAGTGTGATGGATCAAAAGTAAGAAATAGGCTGGGTTATTTCAGAAACACAGTTATTTGCCTTATGAGATATTGGAGTAACTCCTGTTAAAAAATAAGACAGGAGACCACACTGAGACGGTGTTCCTATGAATTCACATTAATGCAAAGATTACTATTAACAGATATTCTGAATCTTTATCAAGAACTTTCTTTCTAAAAACTGTAAATGAGAATAAGTTCTTATGGGCTGACCACACATGTTATTACTATCTACAAGAACATTTCTCATGCTTTTTATATTGTGCCAACCCCACATTATACCTTACCTACCCTGCACAGCACTTGAGTCACTTACTATCTCACAGAGATAGGATCTTAATTAGAATGGTCTAAAATGTAATACCATAAGAACATAGTTTTTCTGGGGTGTATTCAAAACCTCTCCTGACTCCTTGCTATCATCAAGGTGAAGGGTTTGACCAGCACTATGTCTTCCTTTCATACTACACATGTCAGAAGCCAAGGTTCATTATGAACAGCCCAAGGGAGAACTCGAACAGTGTGTTCTTTTCCAAGGGACTGTGAGATCATGTGGAATAGCTAGAAAAGGGCTGAGTTTGTTAAATGCTGCTGTATATGGTTCAGTTCACCTAACTGTACTCTACTACCAGAGAAACATCAACCTGACATTCAGTAAGCGTTAAGAATATTGTGGCATGTTTATTTTATTTGTGTAATTGTAACTCACCTAAAAGAGGAACAGTATATTTTACCTGTAATGTCCTTCTAGTGGTAACTGAACAGTCCCTTCCTCTTCCATTGCTAACATACTTTGCTCTTCCTAGAAGAAGTTAGACATCAGTTAGGATATGATGTTGTGAAAAGTAAAATTCATGTACTTTAATCCTCTCTCCCCTTTTCTTTAAGTATTCATAAGTTCTTAAAGTATACTTTTCAACTCTTTTAATTTAAATATTTGACATTTAAACCCCTCTATTTTAAAAGACGTATCTTCACTTTTTGGTTATTTTTCAGTGCCAAATAGAAAAGACAGTTTTGTAACAATAAAGAAGGAGCAAAATCAGTAACGCTGTATGCGCAACTGCACGGTGAACTCTAAGTATCATGTACACCAGGATATATACACTGTAATGTTAACGTGCAAAAATCAGGAAAGTCATATTTAAGTTTGCACACACAGTTTTAATAGCAATAAGGCTTTATTGCAGCCAAAGGTAGTGAAACAAGTCACCAATATTGGCTTTCACTTGAACAGGGAAAAAACTTCTATGAGCAACAGGAAGTGAAGAGAACTAGGAGACATATCTACTAAAAATCTTTATAATACAATAATCACAAATCTATAATATAATTTAAATAATCACAAATCTCTAAAATCTGTATTAGCGGGAGGGCAAAACAAAACAACACCCCTCAAGCATCATGTCCTGCCTGCAAGGACAAGGAAAGAGAAGTCTCTGCCTTTCTGACATCAATTCAAGGCTCCACAGGAGATACTCAAAGCTCCCATCTGTTGCATCAGGAAAACCACAGCCAGGAGGTTAACATGCTTTTGCATGAACGTAACCCCAAAAGTCTGCCCTGAACCATTACACTGTATGTCTACAAGCTTAACAGTCACCTAGAGACCTCCACATCTTTCTTCCCTTCATGAGATGCCTTTGGAACAGTTTACCTTTGTGCCTATTTGAAAGCGTGAGCTGGCTCTCCCAAAAAGAGAGCTTGTCATCTCCTAGGACATGCATCACACATATCACAGAGTTGCTATTAGCTGGAAGAGCCATTACAATTTTCCAAAACAGTACAAGTCCTTATTGCACTGAAATTTCTTTTTCCTATATATTACTGTTAAAATTATTTTTAAAAGCACAAATTTTTTTTCCTCAAATGGGAGACGTCACTTTATTCATTCTTGTCTCAGAAAGACTTAATTGATTAACATCGAAGTGGCTTCCAAGGGAGGTCTGTGAGGAGAAGGCATGTATAAAATCCACTATAAAATACAAAGACCTGGAAAAACATAGCCTAAAAATATAAAAACAACTTAAGTGATGAAATTAGGATCCAATCAAATAAGTTTCAGATCTTGTCAACTATATTTCTGAATATTCTTGTGGGTAGAATACTTCTATTTTTAAAAGTCGTGTGATAGCAACTCTCCAATTAATTCCTTAGGCTACATGTCAGAAGTTTTATTACTAGTTAATTTTGTCATTTCCAGGCTTCACAGCTTCATAAGTTTTTGACAGTTAAACAGTTTTAATAATAGCTCAAAGTATTTAGAAATGCCAAAATATGTAAAAATAACCTCTGAAAATAGACAGTGAATGAAATAAAGTATCACCAGTAGATTCTCCCAGTTTTGTTTTCTGATGCTATCCTATCAAGCATGGGAAGGAAAGTGACATATAACCAAAACATAAGGATAAGAAGGAATTCTTTCCAGTAACTAGATCAACAAGAAAAGAGCCACCTTGGTTACTTCTGGTTACTCTGAATTATGATGACAACAGACACCGTGATGAAGCAATTCTGCTCCACTTTGATTTAACGGGGGAAACAATGACACATGCATTTTCATTTCAGCCTGGTAGTTTTATAGACACATACTAAATAGTAAATAATCATGATATTTACTACCTAGGTAAAACTTTTTTCCCAAAAAAAGTTTTCCTATGCAAGTATGTTGAATGTGTCAAAGATAGCAAAGTTATAGTTCTCTAGGTTACAGATGAGGCAGTGAGTTGTCAAAGGTCACAGAAGAATCCTAGGCAAAGAAATCTAGTTTTCACAGTTACACATTCAAATTACTAGCTCATGTCCTATTTCTGCAGACTTACCAATGGCCTTACCAAAAGGTCATACACACAACTGTCCCCTGAGCACTTCTGCCTAGAAGTGACCACATCCTATAAAGACCATGTGGCATCATCTACACCTTCATCTCCCACTGCCACCACAGCCTCACATCATCCTACTGTTCAAAAATGCTGACACAGAACACGCAACTCCGATATAAAATAATGTGGCACCTATCTAGTGCTCCTGCAGTTAGTGTTTCTCCGCTGAGACTTTTCTCTCATTTATTTGGACCCAGTACTGAGGTGCCCTATCAGCTGATATAAGGCACCTATAAGGTGGCTGATACCAGGGATGAAGGACAAAGACTTCCGTCCCTTACTTTATATTCCCACAGTTTTATATGATATTCAAACAAGCAATTAATGAAGTAGCAGGTAGATGAAAATATTATCAAATAGATGCAAAACCGGTTAGAAAGCTACAATAAGAAAGATCAGTGTTTCACTGTCAAAACAGAGGAACATTCTGAGTGGAAATGTGTACCAAGCTGTCCTATATCAAGTTTGTAAAAAATTATCTGAAATACATATCCTTTGAAAGTCTGCCTTTTGCAAATATGCCTCATTTACATATTTTCCCTCAATATCTAAAGGAGAAATTGATCAAGTGCTGCCCCCCCCCCCCAAAAAAAAAAAAAACCAAAACCAAATAAAACCCAACAAATTCAAACCATGACCCACCTCTTTCTCAGCATCTTCCAGTTTCTTTTTCTTGCTCTCAGGCATCAAATCGTCTAACCAACTGAGCTCCCGCTTAGTAAAAAAGAAATCCATGAGTTTTCGGACAAATACCAATGCTAGGACCTGTAAAGATATTAATTCAAATCATTAGGAAATTAAATAAGTAAAATTGACAAATATGCTTGTAGAGGAATACTTTCAAAAATGACCACAGTTTACAGCTACAATTTTGTCCTTTAATTTGCATAATTTGTTCAGACAAAGTATGGCTTGAAACACTTAACAATCACGGAAGTCATTACATATCTTTTATTTTCAATTTATGAAATAATCTGAGAGATACCACTTAAGCAGCAGAACAGATTTCTCTTTCATTTCCAGCAAGACACAGAACCATCAGTAAAGTTTCTCAGTGCAATAAGCAACCTTCCTTAATGAGTAAAAGTTCTTTCTGTAAAAAGATTAAATGTGACTCCTTCAATAAAAACATCACGTTTTCCATTAAACAATATACAGTTGGGTTACCTAAACATATAAACAGAGTGCAACACAGACTCAAACTAGAGATTATATGAAGAATTTTTCCTTACTTAATAAAGTATGAATTGTCCTTGAACACTGAATCAAAGCAATATTGTAATTATCTGCCCACATTTAATTTTTTTCTTCAGTAATAATTATCCGCAAATGAAAAAAAAAACCAGGATTTTTTTAAGTAAATTTAAAAAAATATTTCATACCATCATCGGAAAGACAATAGCTGCTCTTGAAACCTTTATAATCCACAGAAGCACAAGACAACTCAGCTGAATTATGGTGAAGAGATGGACCTTTCTAAGAGGAACATGCCTCAAATAAATAAAATCTGGCTGATGCTTTGCAGGCATCCAGAATAACTTTATCCTGTCAAAGAGCTGAAAGAGAAATTTTAAAAGCTCGTATCAAAATGAGCTGAGAGGTAATCTATGCTGACATTCACACACTGCCTAGGAGATCCATAATATTCTAAGAATCTGGCTTGTTATTCTAAAGTCAAAAACTGTGCAGAAGGTCAGGAGCGCAGAAAAAGTCTACCTCAATTACAAACAAGAGCCATGAATCTGTACTTGTCCAACAGTAGTAAAGGACTTGTCTTCTCTGTGGTTGAGCCACCAGAGTAAGGAAGAGAATCATATTATTTAAATGAAGTTTAATTATTTGGTTAATCGTACTTTTAAAGTTCCTTTCGGTTTTAATACACCTTTGTCTCCCTAGGTGTTTCTACTGCAGATGTGCTGAGATATTGGATTCCACTGAATGATGTTCTATACAGTCCTACACAAGGAAAGAAGCTGCTCACAATTGTATTATATGTTCTACACAAAGAAAATAGTTACTTTAAAACAGTGCTGCTAAGATTTCAAATTAAGAACTCTGACAGTTAGAGAAAGTCAAGCTTCAAAGTAAACACGACTGAATTGTGAATCACAATCACTACGGCATAGTGATGATGGTGGTGCACTGTTTCTCCTTGCACAAATGAGCTATGCTGTATTCACACAGCCTCCAGGAATTTCGAGTTCCAGGATTTCCTACTTAGTGTGTGCAAAATATATTTTTTAAAGGCTTATAATTTGGCCAGACTTGTGCAGATTTCTTTTTCACAGAAACAGCAAAAAGCACATCCTCCCACAAAAGCCATCTTATAAAATTCCTTGTCCCAGCTTTGGGAAGGCAGAAAGGGAGGGGGATGCTATCACTTTCCCAAGCAAAGATAGTTAGATTTTAGCATGCCTTAAAAACAGGCAGTAGTGCACTTTCTCATACCCTTTTTCTGAGAGACAGCTGAACCATATTAAGTTGAAATTATCCAAACCTCAGTAAAAGTCAATCTACACTTCTCAGAATATCAACCCAAATGATACGAGACAGGCAAAGTTACAAAAGAAAAATCTGAATAGAAACCACCAGTTTAAAAAACAAAAGATGTATCCAACTTTGCCTATAAATAACAGAGGTAAAAAAATGAGAAAATTTTAACTTGAATTCAAAAATTTAAATATGATGCAAGAAACAACCAAGCATTTTCTTTGCTCTTTGTATTTGACAACATTTTCACAGTATAATTCACATTTTTGTCATGTGTTTGCTCTTTCTCAATTGTCTTGGTGGGTGTACCACGCCTCAACTTCAATAACAAACAAAAACACACCTGAAAACTTGAATGTTTGTTTCAGATGGGCTAAAACACTTGACACCATGGGACTTAACCCTGTAGTAACCCAGGAGAAACAGTACAAAGGATATATACAAAGTACATTACCTAGCCTGACCTGAATGCTAGCGAGCCTGGTTTCCACCACAGGCTCCTACTTAAAGCCACTGCAGGAATGCTGCTTTTCCACCAGACTTGCCCTTCATCCCTGAGACCAGAAACGAAGTAACACGGGACTTGCAACAGTTTCACTTCCTGGCTTGGAACATTTATTTGCACAGAAATGCCTTCAAAATCTCACCTATGTTAGTTTTAGGGCAAGTTAGCCAAAAGCCTCATATAGGCAAAGCTCAAGATCAAGTGTTCCCTGCAAAGGCACTAACTTAGAAGCACAAAATGCAAGTAAAGCAAGGAAGAGGGAAGTGCTCCTGGTATTTACTACTCAGGTTTTAGGCTCAGCCAAAATTCCCTTGATAACAAAGGTAACATAAAAATTGGCACCTAAAAAATAAAAAATTGGAGCACATTACCTAAAGGGAATACGCCGTTTAGAGAAAATCCATTTTCATTTTTAAGTGACTCACTTTCAAGAATTTAAGGTTGGCAATATTCCTTTAAGATTATACACAGAAGATAATAAAATAATATTATAAGAATAGCTACATATTTCATAGAAAGTATTTTCAGTAATACTGCCTTCATTAATGTATTTTACCTGAATTCCCTTTAGAGATGAAGCACCCATGTAAAGAAATACTCCGTAAAGTACTGGCATGGGAATAAACTGCACAAACAAGCAGAGAAAGGGAAGAGGATGTTAAATACCATTTAAAATTTTTAAATGCTTCTAGAAAGACATTCTAAACAGTTGAACTTCAAAGTGCCATATGCTTGCATTAATCAGACAAGTTGTAAATTCAGAGGCACTAAATTACAAATTAATAGTGTTTCTCAGAGTATAAAGCAAAAGAATCTGGCTCCATCGGTTTATTTTCTTGTCATGGCCAATTATTACAATATACTTTATAAACTACTAACAAATCTAACAGGGAAAGTCAAAGTGTTTGATACATACTTAAATGACTGCTCAGGAGAGCATCTGAATACTAGAACTATAGTACTCAGAAAAACATTCAAAACACAAAATATTTCATAATGCTAAAACAAATGTTCTGTGCTGTAAGCATTTAAAATGAGTGAATGACTTTCATGGAATGATTTTGTAAGAAACTATTCTAAATGGTCAGGTTCTCAGTATACAGTGTGCAGGTAAAGGAGTATTTCCACAGATTACTATCTGTTTTAAATGCTAAATACACAAAACACATTCTGTGTGTTTTTGAAGTAAGAGAGTTTATGATATACATAATAAAATGCTATGTGGAAGTATAAGTCCTCAGAGCTTGTTGTCTTCACTGCAACAACATGCAAGTCTAAATTCTAGTCTTACTGAAGCCAGTGGCAAAATTCTTGCTGATTTCAAAGAGACCAGATAATTTTTAAAAGCCATATGATAGTGGACAGATACAGTTGGACCTGATGATCTCAAAGGTCTTTTCCAACCAAATGATACTATGATTCTCTTATGCACATAGATGGTATTATATAAGCATATAATGAGATATACCATTGCATAACACTTGTGAGCTGTGTTGAGCATGCAGGTAACTTGAAAGAATTTTCACGTTCATTTCCAAGAAATGAACCACAGAACTTCACTTGGAACTTTTGAAATATATTAAATTATCCAGAAGTCACAAAACATTTTAAAATTTTCTAAATAAATTTACTTTTTTGTATAACTTAACAAGACTGGTTATATGCCATGGATCCAAAGTACAGACAAAGGGTGAATATTCATATACCACAGGTTGATGGCAGAACTCCCTTTGACTTCAGTCAGACCAGATTTTCATTACAAGATTTCTGTTTTAAAAATGTTACATGTCCCTAGCCATTCTATTATGCAAATTAGAATTCCACTTTAGATTATCATTGTGTAACATTATGCTAGTTAATAATGTGCTTGGAAAGGGCGCTCATTAAATAATACAGTAACAACAGTGAAATTTTTAGTAATGTGCAGTATTCTTTAGCTTTTCCGTACTTCCCCAAATTACCTTCAGGATACTTGTCAAAAAGACAGATGAGCCCATTAGGACAAAAATCATGAGCCCTGTGACTCTTTGCTCCCGGATTCCAAGAAATTTTGGTTGCTCCCCTGGAGCAGAGCACTCTGATTCCAGTTTTAAGCTATTCACATGGGAAATAGAGAGGACAGTGGCTGCAACAAACCACGGCAATCCCATAATGGAGCACACTCCAAGCATGACTGCTACCATCAGTAGGTCGAGATGGTACCCACATCCTTTCTGTTAAAAGAAGTAATGATAGCAGGAAGTTATAAACAACATCGGAATTAAAGAAAACACTCATGGCAGGCATTCCTTATGAACAGTTAGAGACAGTTTAAAAAAATTGTGACTTGCAGGAAAAAAACAGCTTTCTTCTTTATGTTATCCAGGCTGGGTCAGTCATAATGGCAAACTGGTCATCTAAGGGGAATTTCTACTAGTTCAAAAGAAATGCTTAATGTTATTAGACTAATTCCAGTAATGCATTAAGTGTACATATCATAAATCCACTTTACAAAGGCACCAAATACCTTCCCCACTTTTGGAAGAGTATCTCACTTTTAAAAGAGTGGGGATGGTATTTGGCGCCTTTGTAAAGTGTATCTTAAATACACTTTCTGCTTTTACTAGATCTTTTCTGTGGATAACAGTGCAGAACATCCAAGAAGCACTGCAACTTTCCACTAAACTAATCTTATCAGACCCTCCATCCATCCTTACAGAGGAGGCAGAAAAACATGCATTTTAGTTATTTCCTACACAAAAATTCTTAAGTTAACATTTGCTATAAAGGGCTGTAAAACCACATCAGCCTTTTTTAAGTATTTATAGATGGTAAGCACATGCTAGTAAAATGTTTTCACTAACATATTTTCATCTTATTGAAGAGCAGATAGCTAGAAATTACAAGAAATTACATGAAATTAAATTATAATTAAGCTATATATTAAACTATAAATTAATACTATTCATTAGGTACTGTTTTACCAGCTTCCCTATTCAACATTCCATTCAATTAGTATCATAAACACTCATGAGCAGTCAGTAGAAAACTGTTTAGTTTGGATCATCTTGATGGCAGACAAATACTCTGCAAATTTACCAACAGGAGGATGTTACTTTGCTCTTGCAGTAGGTGATAAAGCTCTTTGGTCAAGTCTTAGATACATTTAGAAATCTGAAAATACAATGCAGGCTTGGAAATGAGCAATGATCTACATCAAGCATGGTTTGCGTAGATATCATCTACCAGAACTGAGAGGGATATTTCTTTTCAATTTTAGTACGTATCCAGGGCCAAGAGGCAGCTGCAAGCAGAAGCTCAAGCTATTTTCCTTTCAAAAGTCAGGTAGCCAGTTATCTCCACAAGATTTTGCAATATGGCAACAAATCCAATGTCATGGTCTGATGAAACAGTGATGTTCATGCAAACAATGTGAATATGTTGAACCATAATTTTGCCTGTAAACCCATGCAAATGCCTTTTGACATAAAAAAAAAAGTAACTAAACTTGGAAGGGTTTGCTACAGAGACTGCCAAAAGCTGAAATGTGCACTATTCGGAATTTGCTATGGGAAGTATAAAAAAAAAAAAAAAGGAGGGGAAAACGAGTTGGAAGCAAACAAATCATTTCTTTCTGAAGACAACTTCTACTTCTAAAATGGGAAGCGTCTGGGTTTATGAAAATGCAAGCCACATATCAAAATGAAAATGCCATCTTATTTGCTTACATTATTTAAAAAGGGGAAATCTTATAAAGAAAATGAAAAGAATCAACTTTAACATCCCTCCCTCACTTCCCAAAAGTGCTTATGAGTCTATCCAAGACACATCTTGACAAACTCAGAGACGTGTCAAAGACAGATATTAGTTACATGCACAATGCACTCAAAGAAAGAGTTTAATTCTAAATCCTAACAGAGACACCTTTTTTTACCTTCTGACACATTTATGAGGAATATATCTGCTAATGCATACAGAATCTGAGAGCATTTCCTCACATTCATACATGATCTGAGGAACCTGACATATGGGAAGAAAAGGAAGCATAGCAACAGGTGATGCTACACCAGACCCCAGCAAAACTAAAACGCAGCAAGACAAGGGGGCAGCCAGGAGGACCATCTGACTCCCAGATGCCAGTGCTGAAAAAACACATTCCAAAGCTTGGCAGCAAATTCCTGCATCTGTCAAGTTAACCACATGCAATGCTATGGATTGACATGAAGAGCCAGGCTGACAAAGAGGGCAAAAAAAGAACATATCAAATGTCACAATCATCCAAGAAGAGGCAGTGCAAAGTGAAGGTTGCAAATGCATTTGCTAAAGCAACTTGGGATTGGATTGCTGCTTATTAAAAGTATGTCAAAAAAAGCCTAAGCTCGCTGCATATACATGTACAGAAACCTGCTGCTAGATTTTGCCCAACAGTTTTTCAGAGGGGTGATGTCCCTTTTTCTCTCTCCATCTGTAGGCAACTAAAGTGTTAGAGAACAGAGCAGGAAGTTGTCCTATGTTGTTTTAAGAACCCATTGTGCCTCTAAAGCTCAGTTTTATTCTTCTCTCTTCCTAAAGATAGGAAGGGCATAAAAAAAATGGATGGGTAGAACTGAAGGATGGAGAAGGGAAAAAAACTAATCTCATATTACAAACCAACCCCTGCATAGTTTTTCAAAATTCAGTCCAGTAGAACAGCATTGTGAACAACTGAAAAGGCTATTATGGTACTGAAGGAAATTATTAACTTCCAGATTTTTTCTTAATGTATCATATTTCTAACACAGCCTGGAGGATAGCACTTTCTTGATTCAGAATCTCTGTTCCCAGTTACATTCATAAAGAGTTCTGTAACACTGTAAATCACTGACACAGGGCACAGGTACTACACAGACCAAGACAGAAGTATAACAGTTTAAAGGGGTGCTATATGACATATAATGAACTAGCATACTCAAATAGATGAAGGTTCATTACATAACCTGAAGCAGAAAACAACAGTGAAAATATAAGTATTTGACTGAATACCTTTAGTTTGTGTTCTTTTCTATTGATAATGACAGCTGTGATCTGCTGGTCCATAAAGATAAGGATAGTACAAAGCAGGGCCGGAATTACAGCAGCTATCACTGTCCACCAAGGATTTGGCCCCAAAGGAGTAATAAACCAGCCACGATCATCTCTGGTGGGCTGTAAGAAGAAAGTCATGCACGACCACTCAGAAGTCTAAGAATTATTTACATTTCAACTTTACAAGAATACATTCAAAAACATTGCTAAGATATGCTTTCCTTCAAAATCAGTCTATGTAAGAGCCCAGAAAAAAAAGATAAACTTCCTATGATAACAAGAAGAGAAATTACAAGTCATAAAATTATCTAGGATATCACAGACTTGATACAATGACCCCAGAATTTGGAAGGAGCCCCAGAACATCAGACTAGGACTTGGGTAATTCAGGCCAGGTTGGTCCTCACACAAAAGACATTAAGAAGCATGAAGGGGTCTGATGGAAGAGGCTCACTGACGTGAGTCACTAATCAGAGAGGTTGCATGGTACTCGATGAACACAAAAAATTCAGAGTAGTATCACTACTCCCTGATGATAAAATATAATTAACGTATTATAGCATATCACTTTGTCAAAATAATAAGGCAGTGCAATTTATCAACAAATTACCTTAAAAGCATTTGGAACTTGAAGTTTTGGTGATGGAATCCCAATGGCATAGTCAATTAAAACCATGGACAAAATAGTGAGAAAGACTGCAAAATCGCTGACAACAGATCTTACCTATGATTATTGAGAGAAACAACAATTTTAACTGAAACATTCATGTGCGATCTAGGATTTATTTTTCTTCCCTTTAATAAGCCATTTTGAGCTTGCAGCTAAATCAATGCTTATTCTGATACAATTTTCTAACAGAAAAGATGCAGTGTCCAATTCACCAGCAGTTAATTGAATTTGCAATGCAGATTAAATTCACGCTTACACATAACTAATGACAACTTTTGAATTCAAAGAATGGCACACACCTTTGTTGGGAAGTATCGGCTAGTTTTGAACTGTTTCAACGTGGATGACAAAGTTACTGTAGAAAAGAATAAGATGACAGACCAGAAGAGGACATCTGGCACATAAGGGCCATGATGGCCGCAGGCTCGTCCAACAAACTCTCCATGAAACTTTTTACATTCCTATCAGGGAGATCAAAGAATTATTGTTCTGAAAAATAGCCATACTTACACAGACATGTTCTTTCTCAAATTACAAGTGGATTGTTTTACTAGAAATAGTAAAATAATTGTTAAACTTTTACACTTTTAAAAATAAGAACTCCTAATGTTTGCATGTAGTCTGCATGAAAAACTCTTCGACCTTTAAAATAGTCTCTTTTTTAACCAGTATTAAATGATGAAGTCATTAAGACATACCATAAATAAAGTCATTCATATAAAGTCAAATTTATTTCAAATTGAACAAGTACACTTATTCATTTTCTAGCTACAAACACAAATTTGCAATTCCTAATTCCTTCTGAAAGAGGAAAGTGAAGTTCAAAAGCTACCAAGAGAAAGGTTTCTCCTGGTGTATTCTCATGAAATAAGTTTTTGTTTTAACTTCACAAGCCAATTAGTTGAAGAAAAAGCTAATTAAAACACATAGTATGACTGAAAAGAGACCAATACATTCAATGCCACATGGGGGCAGCACATTCCACGACTTACCTTTTTTTTTAAAAAAAGCAATCTGAAAAAATGCATCAAAACTGACCTGTAAGATTAATTCTATCCAAGCTAATATGTGATCAGATATGCAGACACAGCAGAAAACAATTCTAGTAACTCTTCTATACCATCTTCAGTTGTCTAAAATCATATTTGTTCCCATTTAACAAGCAGAGAAATAAAGAGCATGTGAGCTAAAATCTCTGGACTTGCAATTCTTTCCTTCTCTTTCCAAAATCCCTTCACGGTTAAGCAAAAAGAAACACACTGCTCAGAATCAGAGATTCGGGGCAGCAATATTCTGCCAGATTAGAATCTTTTAGTAGCAAATGAATCAGGTTTCTGGGTCATCAGTCTCACATCACAATACTGTGGCTTGACATGTTATGAAAAACTTTGGCTTTGAATAAAGGCTGGCTTGAAAAAAAAAAAAACATAGCTCCTATTTGATGACTCTGAGAAAAAGGAGTGCAAAACTTTCTATACTGGGACAGCAGTAAACCTGGGAGAAACATGATGCACTTCTGATTGATGAAATAAAAGTTTCAGGCAGGGGGAAAAAAAAATCAGGAATTCCAGAAGAAATTCTCAAGATTCTGTGAAATAAAATGAAAAATGTGTCCTGGCCTGCGGGCTCAGCACAGGGAAGAAACTCATCATATACCTACTGAAAAGGATTTTGTCACTATCAGAATAAACACTTTGCTCATGCTCATTTTGTTGTAGATAACAAACAAAAAATGTTGGTCCTGCTGTTGTTTAAGAGAGTGTGCCACACTAGATCCTCAGGAACTTGAAATTTCTACATTAGACACAAGAAACAACAGGAAGAAATGAACAAAAAATGAGTAAAAAAGACATGGGGTGAGACATACCAATATAGTCAACTACATCTCATTTTTTACTGCAGTTCTCTAGAATGGGACAATTAAAGTTCCCTGATGATGCTTGGAAGAAATAAATACATGAAAGTACGAACATCTGCAGTTATGTCTTTGACAGCTATAGGGACTCATGGGAATATCAGTCAGTTATACTGCTACCTCTGTAAACTCAAGTTTCAGTAATAAGCTTCTACAGAAGTTTTAAGGGGTTTTATATAATGCAACTGGTTTTTTACATTTTTAGTTAAAACAAAATCTGTTATTTTAAAATCTCCTCAGCTGCAAATGTACTCTGAAAAACACTGTCAGAGATTTGAGGAAGTGAGAGGAGGAGTCTGCCCCTGCACAGATGCTCTTCGTGTGTGCTGCAATTTTGAGAATATTCATTCTGGATTGCTGGAATCCCTCAGGCCAGCAGTTCTCAATTTTATCTCTGCCGTTGCCACACCAACAGAGTTGAGGATCAGCCCCTGCTGTCAAGAAAGAGTGGCCACGCAGGGCAGATCTTGATTAACTAATTATAGGAGGGCACCAATTATTCTGCATTCCTGCCTTTGAAAGAAAACACGTCTATCTGCTGGAGATGGTCAACTGGATTGTTTTTTAAGTGTTCATTTGGTTATGCCTACAACGAAGTTAATTCAGTTACAGAGAGCATTCTTCAGTGTGGTGTCTGTTGCATTCATTCTCCTTGATTGTGTAAGGAAGTGATCCATTTGTGAGAGAAAGTAGTGGCCTGATCTCAATGACATTTCAATCAAATTGTAAATGTTGCTTTAAAGAAGGCAAACTCAATGTAATAAATCCTTTAAACCTAGAAAAGAGTACTATTTAAAAACAAGTTACATATCCATGCAAGCTCTCCAGACTGTTTGTACCTTGTTTCCTCACACCCCTGGAAAAAATTACACAACTAAGACATACTGAACACTGAAGGCCTACTTAAAAAAGAAACATGATCACTGAACAGAAAATGTTACAAAATTTCTGCCCTTCCTCTTCTTTATAGTCCAAACAGCTGTAAGAATAGTTTAGGAGAAATGAATGCTTCAGAGTCTTTTGACACAAGGGAACTTTGATTTTGCCATATGGCAGAATTTAGGACAAATCCATCGTCATGTGACATGTTTAGATTTAATTTCAGTCAAACTCTTGTGCTAGTGTGTCAAGAAGTTTCCAAAGTAGGGCACAAAATGCACATACTTGCTTTAATGTGTACTAGCAAAGGCTGCAAAATGCTTACAAAAGAAGATAATGCTACAAAGTCTATGTTAATCCTTATTCAGTTAAGTACATTTTGTGCTTTATTTGAACAAATATGATCAGAAAAAAAACACTGGGGTTTTTTTCAGTCTATTTGCTGCAGTAGGAGAGACAAAATTATTTATTCTTTTGCCTTGTTTATAAAGTTCCAATATTTCACTTACTGACACAGTTAGGTTCCCCCATGGCACATCAGATGCAGATATATTGTAGTCCTCCCAGTAACGTAAGGTTTTATTGCTAGGATGTTCTGGTTCCACACAATTGCATCTGAAAAGACAAAATAATGTCTCTCTCCTTAGTAATAAAAGACGTATCAGATATTAATCCAAATTATCAACTTTTATGTTCTACTATGCCAGACAATTTTAGTTCAAATTAATTCAGTAAACGCATGCTTTGAAGCAGTTTGTAGTTCAGTAGCTAGTGGTATTACTAGAATATAATTTGCTGTGAGGTGCATACGCATATATAGTACGTAACGTGATATATTTAAACCACTGTCCATAGCAAGCTTTTCCACCTGTTTTCCTCCTATTCTGCTGATACTTCCAAGCACAGTTTGTAATACTGAGAATGTGCCAGTCCTGTTCCACTTATCCCAAACACCTCCCTATATGGTGATTAGATGCTACGCACAGTTCCAGGCTGATCCATTTTGCAAATGCAAACTGTCTGTATCCTCTTTCTTTCCCTTTACCAGAAAGCTGGGATGTTCAAATCTGCCAAACTGCCTGGTCAACTCTCAAGGCCCCACAAGATCACCAGCACCAAATGCCCTGTCAACTTCCATGTCCGGTGTTTTTCCCTTCCCCACAGCTGCTTTAAAATCATGCTTTTTATTTTAAATTGTGTATTTTAACACACAAAATGTGACGAGGCAGTGTAGGAGTACAATCTTGGAAACAGGCAAATTCAAATCAAAATTAAGTCTTTAAAGCCTCTGAAGCAACTGTGGGAGGCTTTTTCTCTGACAAAGCCTTTAACATATGCAGGATACTCTGTAGGATCCAAGATGTCAAGTGTGCTTTGCAGTTCCCGGAATTAATCCTACTTTTAAAATCTGTAGTACTATCTACCCTGCTAGTATTTTAACATGTTTATGATGGCTACAAATAAATTTTCCACTCTCCTTTGTGATAAAGTTTTCAGGAGCAGCAGACACAGTAACATCTAACTACAAAGTGGAGAACCAGTAAGCATATATTTACTTTCCAGTTCTAGAGAAGGGTCAGTTTATTCACTTACCTACACCATCTATTTTCTCTATGGCTGTTTATCTTCCCACAAAATGACAATTCTCATCTAAGTTTATATCATTTTCTATATAAGAAATTCTACTATCTACATTATGAGTACAGAATAATGCCATTGTATTTTGATTACAATACTATACATGTGACAACAGCTGCATTTAATATATACACAAAGATGCAGGTTGCCTTTGTACAACTCCTTGCTTTTATTTTAAATGCAGCTATTTATAAAAGAAATAAAAAACCCTTACAGCCCATGAACAAAAAGCAAAAAAAAAAAAAAGGTAGCAACAGCATTCAGAGAATAAGAGGGCCTGAGCCAAAAGTCCTTGAACTAGACTGGATCTTCCAAACTTATGAATTATGCTTTGGATCAGGCCCCAAGTGCAGAATGAGTGCGTGTTCGATGCGTAGCTTAATATATTACAAAACAGGTTAAATTTAGCGTATCACTACTGGTGAGATACAGCAGCAGAGTAAAGTCAACAAATGGCATGTCTATGTTATGCAAGGGAGTATTTGATGTTCATGCAACAATACAGAGTGGCTATTTCAGGTTACTACTGTTTCCTGTGAGTACAGGAGCTCCCTGCCCCCTGATGTCCATCGCTGATCGTAGACCGGCCAGACGCTGGGCGGTGGCCCATTGGAGTTTGATTACTGTAGGCCAAGGTGACGTGGGCTGGTCAATCACAGTCACTTTCTCACTAAAAGGGAAGACTCTGCATGTCACCAATGCTACAGGGTACAACTACACTTGCTGCAAACTGCAGAATTACATTTAGAAAGTTAGAAAGGCCAAAATTTCTATTTCCTTATTCAGAAATGCGACAATTAAAGCTATAGTTTAATACAGCTCAAGTAATTCACCTTCAGATGAGATCATCACCCTGATTATTTCTATATCATTACCACTTTCCTCCTTCACAGAATTCCAGTCTGGCTTTTACCAAATTTAACAAGCATTTACCAATGCCAGATGGTTCATCAGCAAGTGATTTATGCAAACTCCACCCATGTAGACCAAAATCACCCTGCACCCAGCTTTTGTCACTGAGTAGGTGCAAAATTAGGCCCTAACTGTAAAAATCAGAACCTCCTGTCTACTGAGATCATTCAAACAATGCTCTCAGTGTTTTATACATATATATAAAAACATTACACTGTTTTCAATATTACATATCTTTTGGCAACACCGACATTTTGATGTGAGACTGTATCCTGTGTAACTGTTTTCTAGCACCACACCAATCACTTAACATGACAGAAACATGAGATAGTAAGACATGCCATCCAGCCCGGACAACACAACTGGAGGCACCATTTACTGCCAGAAATAAAAGATTATCTACCAAAATGTGACACTTTCTAACAGACATAAGAGCTTCAATGATCAATACTTCCCAACACAACTGACCTGCAAGGAGAAATCCACATTGGTGAAAGAAGGCTTTCTACTTCAATCTTTTAAACCTTTTAATCTCTTCCCTGCCACATTTTACTCTGAGAGGTCAGCTCTTACAAAAAACATTAAAACACACTGAACTGTTAACTACCAACACATCTTTCTATTTTCTTGATAAAATACTACTCGGAAGGCTGGAATACGTTAAAAATGTATTGTCTCTTGGATGTTGAAATTAATTTAACTGCTGAGCACTTTCCCATTACAAAAGACCTATGTGGAGTTTATGATACCAGCAATGAGCAAAAGACTATACATACTCTGATATTTTCTAAGAAATCTATCAGCTTTGAATATAGCACTAACGTAGTAACGCATTTCCATGCCTTTTTGTGGTAAGGAGCCAGGAATCATCTTCATTATGCTAAAAAGTACAGAATGATTCATTTGATTCTCTTTCATCATGGCTAAGAGAAAATGCTTTTTCTCATGGCTAGGGTATAGGCAGGAAAGAATCTGATACTGATTGTGGTGGCAAAAGCATAAGTGTCACTAAACTGGAAAAAAATCTCTGCTTCCAATCTCACAACATACCCATTTCAACACAGCAATGATGGAACAATTCTTTTTGTGTCTTTTTACTTGTAGCTACTTCAAGACATTCTGATCTCCTGGGGAGCAATTCAGATGTCTAAACCTGGGTTCCTATATACCCCAAGGTCTGTGACATCCACGACGGGCTGGCACATATGTGAGAGGGTCTATGGTGACTCACGTCTTTCTTTTCACAGCAGCTGGAAGCTAAAAGATATAAACTGGCACTAGATATCCAGTCACAGTTCCCCCTTCCACATTTAAAATGTGCATACTTTGCAACTAGGCAGAAATCAATGAAGCTTGTTTTCTCCCAGGGTATTTAAACATCTAACACAGCCCATTACAAAGTGGCTCCTAAATCTGAGGTAGACTAATAAACCATATCAGACAAGACAATCTTCAGAACACTCCAGGAGAACTGTTGTAAGATCAAAACTGACAAAGGAGAAAAGTAACAGAATAATAATGGCCTGAACCTGCTAGCTAGAAAAAGTAACTAGAGCAGAGAGTCTTAATTGCTTTTATATCTTCTCAAGAAATCTCTGGCAAATCAGGATGGGGAACACAGATAGACTAGGAATAAGAAATTTCAGGACTGGCTGACAAACTGGGATACCCTGCAGCCTGTACCTCTCTCCCTTTTACAGGATGATCAAGATTTCAGCTAAATCTCCATCACCAAACCATCTGCAACAGTACAGGCAGTGTGGGTCACTGATGGCACTGCCTTCCCTTCTTTGTCCTCCCAACCTCTCCACATTTCTCCCAGCTTTTTTTGCTGTTTTGTTGTTTCCTAAGTCTCTATTTAATAAATTTCCTTAACTTGAGGCAGCCATCACAACTTCACTGTATGCAACATTTCCTACAGCTTGTTATGGTTTCAAAGAACAGAGCTAGGATTTGACAACAGCAGCTTTAGGACATCTCTGACAACTACGGGCGTTCTTTGTTCAACAAAAGGAACAGTTACTACTGTCCTTACTAGCATGAAAAATACTTTCTTCGGATAATGGCAAAGGGAATATGGATTAGTAAACTAGAAATCTGTTATTTTATACACATACACGTACACGTACACGTACATATACATATACATATACATATACATATACATGTTGGGGAATATTTTCCCCCTCCTTTGCAGATTAGCAATAAAAGGTAAACATCGTCATTGTTCAACACTAGTCAGGTGAAAATTTTCAGTACTAAAACCAACTTTCTGATTATTGCAAAACAAGTACCTTATTCCCTAGGACTATTCAACTGAAATTAACCTGGGTCTGGTGCAAGAATCCCTCTAATATCCAACTCTTACCCCCAGTTCTCCTGGCCAGTTCTTTATGATTTTCTTCTCATTAACCTGTCATGCACACTCTCCTCCCCACACAGGCCTTAAACATGCAGCACAATTCTTGTCCATTCTGCTGCCATTACAACCAATATAACAGCTTCGAGCAAGAGCCTGCCAGTCCTTTTTAAAAAAAAACACACTTAATTGGCATAGCTCCTTTGAAAGACTCATGACCATTCATTCTTAGGCAGTTGTCATTTTTCAGAATGTTGCTTTCAAGACTAGGAGGCACTTACTACTGATGATTTTATCCAATTCATAAGGCACTTTTATTGAGTTCCTGTTTGTCCAGCATGTACATATTGCAAGCTACATTTATTAATACTAAGAAAGCATCTGATCTATAAAAGATCACCTTCTGCAGCTTCTTCATGATGAACCAACATACCATTCCCACTTCCAAGAAGGGCAAAATCTCTTTCTGGCTCACTTAAGACAGAGAATGAGATTTGCTCAACATGAATATTTATATTATTAAAAAAACAACAGGCAAGTATGACAAATAAGATACAAAATGTGCTTGTTTAAACAATATGTCTCACTGAATATCAGAGTACATATTTGGTAATATGAGTAGGAAGTTTTTCTCCTAAGACACAGAGTATGCTCTACGAATGTGCTCTGCACTGATCACATAACAGAGAAAGAATAAGAAGATGGTATGAAATGTAGAGTACTTACTAATTGAAAGAAAGATATTAGAATACACAAATAAGCATTTACATTGTATTTACAAGGCTGGAAGAAAGTAAATCAATAGCAGAACGCTATGCATGTTTGGGTTGCCTCCATATATACCATTTTCATGTGAATTATGGGCACTGGCAGAGTCTGTCTATCTGTCTAACCACTGGAAAGGGGACAACAAAAATATCATAGATGATGACTTCTCTGCTGTCTCATACCTAGAACACCTCTATACCTCTGGCATTATGTTTACCATATTCCTTCTCATGTCAACATTCATAACGATGAAATCAAAGTCTCAGTGGAGAAGAGACTGGAAATAATTAATACTGATGGTAAATGGACTTTTTAGTTAAGGTCTATTCTCAGTACGACAAAATCCTTTCAAAGTACAGCTGTCATGGCAAGACAAGATTTTTTTTATCTTCATTTATTCATGAGATTTGCCATCCTGAATTAGACCATTGAGTCATTAAGCAGCCCATCTTTCGACAATCACGAATATCAGTAGGCATCCACATATTTTCTCTAAAGTTATATGTCTACATAGCTTAGTTGGTAAAGCTGAGGAGGAAAACAGAAAAGCCTATAGAAGTACCCAGACAATGCACTCAGCCATACAATAATTTCAGACATGCATAGAAAGAGATAATTCAGGAGTGAGGGAGGAAGGGCCAGAACACAAGACGACACTGACATCAGAGTGAAGAAATCTCAGAGTCAGGTTTTTTTGGACAGAACATCAGTAGGAGAACATTGTTCTGTCAAGGGGAGAGTCTGGAAACCAGATTTTTAATCCCACTGTAGTTTTGTTATCCTTGACTGTCACTCATAATAGTTGGGTCTTGATTAGCTGCCTGGTGCACTATGCAGTCCATGCATTCTCAGCAGTACTTTGGTACACAACTGCCACACAGAGACATTAGCACATAGAAAAGTAGTGCAATTACATAGGATACTGACAATTCATCTAAGAGCTTTCCCTGAGAAATAGTTCTAGGATGTCACTTTGTCCTGCTTCCAAATCTAAAAATAAAACACCCCTGAAGAGAAGAGATTCAGTATAAGGCTGGTTCAGAAATAATCTACTATGATGCTATATATATGGTCAGCTTAAATTTTGATTGTTCAGATGTAATGTATAAATGCACATAAATCTACTGCCACAACACCACCCAGGGATTTTATGTAAGCCCTTCTAGATTTTGAAGGTATTGTGTAGATCTGGTATCAACTACAAAATGAATGCTGTGGAGAACTGCTTAACAAGGATGTTTCCAAAGTGGAGGGGATGAGTAGTAGGAAAGAATGAAGCAAGTTGGTCTCAAAAGAGGTAGAAAAAGGGGAAATTAGTCAGTTTCATGGGGGAGATATAGGGAAGCCCTAGAATAAATGGAATGAAAAAAAAAATTCTGTACTCCATGGTTTGTTGAGAAGCGAAAGGGAATCAAAAGGTTAACTTGGTGTCAGTTGCATGGTTCTGAGAAGAAGATGGGCTTTCTTAAGGAAAGACACAGAATATATGGCACCTTCACTTGACCATAGGATAAAAAAACACTATGAAGAATGGAAAAAGAAAATCTACATTCATATCTAAATTCAAAATAATTATGACAGGAACTGGAATTCAGTTACATGCCTGGGATCCTACTAAGAAATTCTATGCTTATCGTCACTGATTCTTCTCATTATACCTGCACTTTAAGGAACACAGGGTATAAAACAAAATAATCTGCATCCAATAATAAAGTATTTAGATAAAGTTATATAAATAATGAAAGATTTAAAACTTGCTTGTGCAAACAGTGGTATGCACAAAACTAATCTTCATAATGCCTTCTAGAAGCAATGGTTTCCATAGCCTGCAAAAGATACTGAGATTGACATGAACTTGGCTCCTTAATTACATCAGAGTGGGGATTTCTACTCCTAATGCTTAAGTGCATGTCAATATCAAGACAGATTGCAATATGCATATTACTATGCCAAGAAATCACTTTAAAATTATTCAATGTAATCTGTTAATAATTGAGTAACTTCTGGTAAAGAATTATTAAAAACAACATGAATTCATCACTGAAAAAAACTAATAAAAACCAAAAGGTATTTAAAGTCCCACGATCTAAGCAACTTCACACTGACAAACAATTAATCTTCTGTATTCTAAGATAACTATCTTAAAATGCTTTTAGTTCATAGAATACTGGATTGCTTTTTAAGTCACGTTCCTTTTATCCGCAATGCTGATTTTGTTTTCCTTCTGAGCACCTCTGTTTTCAATATAGCCAGTTATAGAATTCTCCTTTCCTAGCAAAAATTATAAACTAGTATTTAATATGCACATCAAAACTGCTGTGCACCAGTGTTCTATGCAGGATTCACTAACTGGAGATATATTTGCTACAGAGGTAAGGAAAAGCAGGAGGAGGAGAATGCAGAAATAAGAGAGTTGCTATGCCAACCTACAAATGCTAATGGCATGATAAATACAAAAGGTCACAGTAAAAAAGAAAGGAAGGAAAGGAAGGAAGGAAAGGCCAAATCAAAAGGAAGGAATATTTTATTTATTATGTAAGACAACTACTGCATTTAA
>WAAB01004342.1:0-60343 GCA_013389865.1 Piaya cayana | reverse complement strand
GGTCCAGCCTGTTCAGATCCCTTTGCAGAGCCTCCCTACCCTCCAGCAGATCGACACTTCCTCCCAGCTTAGTGTCATTTGCAAACTTGCTAAGGGTGCACTCAATGCCTTCATCCAGGTCATTGATGAAGACATTGAACAGGGATGGACCTAGTACTGAGCCCTGGGGAACCCCACTTGTCACTGGCCTCCAGGTGGATTTAACTCCATTTACCACCACTCTCTGGGCCTGGCCATCCAACCAGTTTTCCACCCAGGAGAGTGTGCGCCTGTCCAGGCCAGAGGCTGACAGTTTAATGAATGTTCTTTCTATACTCTTCTAAGGTTTGTTGTGGCATACAGTAGTAAAGACTCCAGTAGTCCTAAATATCAAGATGCATGCAGTATAGTCTTTTACATCAAACTCCTGCAACATGGATTGTTTATGACAGAATTCAAACCCACCCAAAATAAAGAATGGGCTTTCTTTCTCACTTGAAATATGGTTCCAATCTGGTTGAAATACCATTTAAAACAACTATTTTTTTTCCTTTCTTGTACTCCAGAGGACAGGACTAAAAGCATGCCAATGACTTTTCCTGGGTCCAGCTCATGCCTTCACCAGGGCAAAGGCAATAGCACTGGGATGTAGACAGACTACCTATGGAATTCTGAGGAAAAGAGAAGAGGGCTGGGCCACATACAATGTCCTGAGCTCTTTATTATCAATATTTTGAGTGGGCAAAGGGTAGAATACAAAAAAAAACCCAAAATTCTACCATATAACTTGAGTTTTCTAACACAGAATTGCAGATTCAAGACAAAGTTTTACATAAGCTTTGTCTGAGCATTCAAAGAAAAATGAGTCGCTCAACCTTTTGAAGTTCACCCATTCTAATTAAAGAACTGCCAAGGCTTTACTAACAATTAAAAACTTGTCTTTAAAATCCCCAAAGAGGAAAACGCAAACAGCTGTTTTAATTAGCAAAACAGCAGATACTAATTAGCTTCTGTAACAGAGTATACTGGTCCTTTAAGGACAGGACCAGGTTCAGCCTAAGTTTGTTACCCATTTAAACTACAAGTAGAAGGACTGGAGTCAGATGCTGCAGAAAAAGCTTCCAGTTCCTTCTGAAAGCAATGTTTCCCAACTTCAGGTACACAGAAATGAGATTTATATTTCAAGTAAGCTTTTATGTTTATTTGTCTTCAAATTTCTGATCTTTCTGGAACTGAGGCAGGTACAGACATTTGAGTAGGGGCTGAGGGTTACTTAAAATGTCTTGCCTTGTGATGATCCCATGGAGATAATAATTGTGATGCCTTAATGTTCTGGGCAAATGCCCGCTGTGTCTGGACAGAGTAACATGTGCATATCTGCAAAGCAAACCCGTGGAGTTCTAGTTGTACCAAGACTGTTGTGAAAGAACTGGTCATTTGGGCAGCTGATAAAGAGTGGCTCCAACACAGCACATCTTTCCATTCTCCCAAGAAAAACTCAGATGAAGGATAAAACAGGGGAGAGAACAGAAAAGGCTCCAGATGTGCTCTTACAGGACACTCAGTATGCATTCTGGCATTTTCAACAATCAGTTTTGAGGTTAATAAATGTAAGCTATATCCCATAAGAGCTATGCTGCCTATAATTATGTCTACAGCCAGTCATTTTGGTATTAGTGGGATCACTCACCATGGTCATAATATCATTAATAAACAGGATATTGCTGCAAGCAGAAGATAACACAAATGCTGAAAGTGAAACGTTACAACAGTTTAGAAGTCAATTTATATGAACTACCTACATAGAGTGAAAGAACACAGATATGTGAATATAGGTATGAAATGATAACCACATAAATAACTACAAAGCTATTATATCAATTGCTGCTCTTTTACCATTCTGTGTGCTCTGCACATTCTATGTTCAGTGAAGTCAGTAACCAAGGGCAAGTAGTGAGTAAACAACATGCTTTAAAAAAAATCAGTTTGGCATTCTGATTAATGAATGGAATTTTAAATAAAACCAAAAGCATTTCTTTGTGAACATAAGGACCATGATGATTAAACACTTTCATAATATGTAGAGATACCTATCACTGCACCCCTATACAAGCAAGAATGTTAATCTTATTTCTCTGAAAACTCAAGCAATTCCACAGGATTCAGCTAACCATGAATGAAGCTAGCTACCCAGGAATCCATATTACTATTTGTGTTTATGGTTTTCATTACATAGTTTAACGCCTCAGCTCTGCCTGCTAAATGGTTTCTGAGTAAATTTTTTGTCTTTGTACAGTACTTCAACATTCATTTTTCAAAACCATATGCTAACATCATTTTTCCTTTCTCTTCAGGATGACTACTTTGAAGTGGTGAAGGAAAAAATATCCACCAACACTGTGCTATATGAGGCTCTATTTAGAGAAAACCACCAACTTCACAGAAGTTAAATAAGGCCAGCATATAACCTCAATTGCATGTATGATCTACTCTTGATGTTTACTGCTTTCTCTTCAAATTAATATGCCTTTGCCTACTGATTAAACTACAAGAGAGCAATATTACTGCTTTCAGCACGAGAGAGTATGTCACAGCAGAACTATAGTCACTATAACTTAATTTGTTCTGTGCATTAAGGTTTATAACATACATTCAGATTCAGAATTTGCTGGTTTTCTAGTGACAACATATACAAAGCTCAAACGTTTTCTCTGTTGCTGTGTTTTGTTTTTCCCAGTTTAAAATGCAAATGAGACATTTGGTTGACACTCCTGTTTTTCCAGTGAACAGAAGATGTGGCAGTGTGCAACCACTGATCCTTTTGGGCCCCACCCTGCTCATGCAGAGGGTTCAAATAGGTTCAGTGGAATAATAAAGACATTTCAGGAGAAGGACCTTCTCCAAAAATGCTTTTTAATGACATTTTAATTCCTGAGGTGACCAGGCTTAATTCAATTGGCCTCAGGGCAGACTAGGATCTTGTTCTTTACTAGAAGAACATTATTGGTCTCATATCACAGAAACAACTCTATGAATTCTTACTTCTAATTGAAACTATACTGACGAAAGCCATTCACTTTTTTGTTCCACAAGTAGAATACTACTTGTCAAAACTCCACATTAAAGCTGCTTAAATTGAGTCGTATTAGAAATGTTCCCACTAAGAACAAATAGACTGCAACAAAACTCAGTCACCACTGAGAAGAACCTAACAATTCCAAATCCACTTCAGTTCCTGGAGCCTGAACATTAACTGTCATAGAGATTAAGATAAAGGAGGTAATCAAATTATATCCTTTTTAGAAAGGTCAGTATTTCAGTTTGGGGGGGAAAAATGCCCAACAGATAAATATGATAGAAAAATGTTGCCTGAATATAAATAAAATATCCTAAGTCATCAGTACAAGGTTACAAGAAGAGATCATTTAGTTATACCTCATTAATTAAAAATGTAAATGAAAACCTAAAGCTGAGTTTTCACCAGGTCCTAATTTTTATTCTAGGACTTTCAAGTTGCATGTGTGTAAGCTTTTCCAAACTCTAAATCAAGATATTTTTCACTTATCTTAAGTAAATATGTACTGTTTGTACACACATCTCCAGTAACTACTACTTCTGTATGCCACCATCACGCCTAACTCAATAGCCTCCACATGTTAATTTAGCAACTACTGCAACCCTTCCTTGCTGTGCACTGGTTTGCATTCCTCACAGAGAAAACATAACCTATGAAAAAAAACACCCCAGTGTTAACAGAAGTAATCTTACTTACGAGTACTTTGTCAGCAGATCCAAATCGTTATGCATATTGATCGGATATGTCTCACTGAGATGGAACAGCTTCTCTAAGGCCTCATAAATGAAAATTATGCAGATGAGTGAAGCAAAAGCTTCTTCAGTAAACCGGGTAATGTAGCAGACTAGGGAACTTGCATCGGTTGCAACAAGGATGATGCACAGGATTGCAGTCCACAGTCCAATGCTGGCTCTCAGAGAAAGATACGACAACCCATACTCTCTAGGAAAAAAAAAAAAAACACCCAAATAATTTTATGTTTTATCCAGCCACAGTAAATGAAGAAAGGCAGCTCCAAAATTTCCTCTGCCTAGGGACGTGCAATTCTGTGGACAATCTGAATCACAAATTATTTACCTTTCATAACTGAAAATACTGTCAAGTTACCTCTTCACCCTAGGTCTCTCCGCTATTAGAAAAACAAAGCTCTATCTCTATCAAACTGAGTGAGGAGCTTTGAGATTAGTCACATACATAAAGGTCCACCCACTTTTTATCCCATATCTTGTCTTGTGAACAGCCAGCACCTGCCAAGTTCTTCTTAAGCTGCAAAAACAGCTTTAGTAACAATTGTCATCAAAATCCTATATGCTTATTGCATATGATAAAATAGCTCCAAACACGCTGGGTGATGTTATCACAGAGAACTGAAAGTCTACCTGAAGGTGATAAAAGGGCTTTTGGGATGCTAGGCAGGGTCCTACTCTGTTGTTCAGGAAGATCTTGATGCAGAAGTCTCCATCACAATAATGAAGCAGAAAAGCAGAGAGGATCACAAAGAAGCATGATGGTTGCCAAGATGTAGACATAATTTTTATCCACACTATGGCACAGGTCTGTCATGCATAGCACATTAACATAATCTCTTTGAGCAACCTGGTCTAGTGGAATACGTCCGTACCCATGGCAGGGGGAGGGAGAATTGGATGATGTTTAAGGTCCCTTCCAAACTAAACTATTCTATGATTCTATAAATGTTGGGATATGCTTTTCTGGTATGACGCTTCACCTCTCATCTTCAAGTAGGGGAACTGCTTGGTCTATATTAGTGACTAATGGGACCACTGTCACTTGCACTTGCTTTCTGGGTAAGAAGTAACACCTTTTGCATCAGTTAGGGACAAGATAAACCACAGATTTAAACATATTGTTTCAGAGTAGAAAATTATATGATAAAATCCAACATCCTCAAGCTTGCGTTCCCTTCAAAACACGGGATGAGGGGCTGCTGTTTGAAAAAAAAACAACCAAAAAAACCCCTCAAAAAACCCCAATAATAATAACACACACACACCCCCATTGACCTTTCTGCATTACCATCAAGTCACATGTCTTAGTCATTCTGTAATTTTTAGACTCTGAAATCCCTAGCAGATAGATCTCACTCCGAAGATGCTGGAACTCTGGGATCAGTGGGTCTGCTTTTATCTAATAACACCAGAGTGATGATGCGAATCATGATCTTCACTTACTTGCAAAATTTGAATAAGATCTTCTCAAACACTAAAACTGGTCCTGTGCTGCCAAGTATAGTGAGAGGCTGTCCACCAAATAGAGAGTAGGCAATTCCAGTCATGGATGCTCCAAACAGCGATTCTATTGCACTCTGAATATAATACAGAGAGAAGTGTCCATAAATTTTCAAACAGGTTCTTTTTTCAATGTCTTAGTCTGTAGCCTTCTAGACACCAATTCATGCAACAGTAATAAAACACTTATCACAAACCTAGGAATGTAAGTTTGTTTTTAAAAGTTCAGATTTAACACATACTATACGACCTTCAGTTGCTTCTCCCAGCAGACCACCAAATGTGATGACAGGAGACATGCAAGCACAGTAGAGAAACAAAAATGATGCCAGACACTGAAGACTGAGAGCATCCCTGAAGTCACTCCAGAAGAAGGGAGCTTTTCTTTTTATATCTAAAATCAATCCTCCGAAAAATCTAGAAAAAACAGAAGAGATCAAATTAATGAAAAAGGCATACCAAACTTCTTCCATGGTACTGCTTTAAATATACTGCAGAGAAGCTACCAACCCTTGATCAAATGATACACAGTAGTATAACTCATCCTTCCCAGAAAAAGGTTTCTGTGAACCCTGCCTTCATAACTTTAATCTGGATATTGTGTCTTTAAAACAAACTAATTTGCATGTTTCTTTTATAAAATCTTCATCTAATCATCCAGACCCAAAACTTCTGAACAGTCGTTAGCTCACACACATAAAACCTATTATTTATTATGTGAAATAATTCTTTACATTTGTTTAAGCAGAGAGCTACCAGAGTGCACATTTGCCCACACATCTACATATAGAGCTTCACATTCTTTTTTTGAGAACCCATTCCTAAATATACTTGGTGACAAAATTAAATGTAGGCCACAATTTTCCAAGGACAAGAACTGCCATCTTTTTCCATTTACACTATGTTAAATATGATCAGATATTTAGGAACAGATGCTCCCTTGCAGTATCTCATACAGTTAGAGTCCCCACAACACTATTTTTCTCATAGGTAGGTGGTAAAGAGGTCCACAACGTTGCTAGGATGAAGAGGAAAATTTAAAATTATTTTAAAATTTAAAAAGTGCTGCAAAGTGCCAGCATCTCCTAAATACTAGAATGATCCTTCAAGCCAAGAATTATCGAGTTCAAAAGTGCGAGAACGGTTTACCACCAGACTGGCCATCGTCTTCTCTGCCCCTCTGTGTATATCAACACTGCAGCTGACCCTTTAGCATTATGCAGGTAGGAGTAATATTTAAATATGAAGAGGCATCAAGGTAAATGAAAAGTCTGTTGCACAACTACACTGCACTAAGGCAACTATTGACAGGTGATGCATCTACACCACACCATATTAGATGAGAGCATATAAGTATCCCCTGGGGGAAATTCTTCCTGCCAATGTGTCTTCATTGCTGCCACTGTAGTAATCACAGCATTGTGGACCAGGACATACCATGGCTTACTGAGGTAAAAAAGCATTTCTATTGCTGCTAAACCCAGAAACCTCAACTACAAAATAGTTGTAAGTATTCAGAATATATACACACAACTTTTCCTTTGTGCTATGCAAAAATAAGAAATGTTAAACAAATTTAAAGGAGGTCTGACCTTTATAAATAACAGAAAAAGAAGCCTGCAAAAAATACAATGTGAAGACTCAAATCCTCTTGCCCTCTCTCTGCAAATTAGCCTGTACTGTCCTTTTCAACTACGTGGTATGCAAATCAGGGAAAACGCCTGAAAAAAGTCATATGCCAAGCCAGTGATTTGAAAGAGAACTAGACCATCATGTTTCCTTTGGAAGTGCATCACTTAGAATACCTAAGATTTTGCATATGTTTTTACTAACTTTCCAGTTCGTTGCAGTTCTGGTCCAGAGTGTCCTCCAGGATGTTCTGCATCCCCATGGGCTGCGGTTCCATTTGGCACTCCTGGGATCTTACGTTTCTCCTAGCAGAAGGAAAAGATCATTCTCACAGGTCTTTGCAACCAAAACATAATTTCAGTAGAGGAAACAGGCAATGAAAGATTAACATGTAAATTTTACTGTAAAATTCATCAACATAACTTTTTGTAAGTTATAGAGGAGTTCTGTAATTGGAAATAGTAGAAGGAATTGTGGTCCAAGAAATTTAAAGAACTGATCACAGAAAATCTAGTATCAAAAAGCATGTTAAAGAGTAGTAAACCAAGCTGCTTTGATCAATTCTTGCAATAAGCTTAGAAGAAAAGCAAACCATGACTTTTCAGAATAATCAAAGATGCTTAAGATCAACTATCCCTGAATTTAAGATCTTTAGATACAACTATCTGTCTTTATTAAGAAAAGAGATAGTGTAGAACTACACAAAATGTCATCGCTATACTGCATGCTTACAAGACAAGGGCTCTCTTAAAGCAAATTAACCAAAAAAAAAAAATGTATGCAAACTGTCTATACAGTGATTCTGTTAAATGCTAAATCAACGAGACTTAATTCTACCTAGCAAAAATTCATGACAATTTTTAAAATGTTTCAACTGTACAGTGTACAAACCTGGGAGGGAACATTTTTAGGTGGTTCTATTCGAATTGTTGGGTCCCACTCTCCAGGAGGGAGTACAGTAACCTGATCAAGAAACTCATCAATTCCAGACACCAAGTCATTGCGGTCTTTTGCTTTGTAAGCAACATCATGGAACACCTGTGAAAAATTAGAGAAGTGTAAATGGGAGGAAAAAGAGGCAAGGAAGGGAATACTACTGTAACATTTTTTAGGATAGTCCCTCTTCTCTGAAGCAGCATGTTTCATGCGGTTCCCACCAAACAATCACAGCTTTAGCTGACTAGAGTTTCTGGTATCTAGTTTTCATAGAAGCTCCAGCTGCTATGGAAAAACATCCTTATGGGTGCTAGTTATAGAGATTTTACAGTTTGAAACACAATTAATTCCACTGGAAAATAACTGTATAAAATGGAATCTTCCTCCTTGCATGGGAATATTGTTTCTCATTTTCTCTCCTTAGGCGGTATAATTTGGGCTGTTACAGAATCATGACATGAACTAGAATGTTATTTGTGCATCACTAGAATGATCAGCCCCATTTCATGTGGACAATTCCATATTGGAGATTCCCTATGACACCTCTTTAGTTAGTACTAAATGACTAAAGCCAAGCCATGAATAAAAAATACCTCATCTGTCATAAGTGTTGCAATTGATCTTCCAATCTCATGGTATTGTTGCCCTTTACCTAGTGGTCCAAGAAGAATAAACAAAAATCTGCAAATGAAAGATAAATTAAAAAATTGTAGAGGATAGATGGTTGAAAGTAACTATACATACTACAGAAACACTTAAAAATTGGACTAGAAGAACCTTCAAGACAAATATTATATATAATCTCCCTCAAGACCCTCACAAATGCATTTAAACATGAAGTCCTGAATAGAAAAAAATGTGCAAAAGACTTCCAAAAATATATCACAAGCTTTAACATCAGACTTATTTGAGACTGTCAAAACCTGCTTGCATAACCAACTTTATCTTACATAATAAAAATATGCAATTATAATCTAGGTATAGAACACATTAACTTTAATTTACTTAATTCTATTAATTCAAGAGAATCAACTATTTTATAGTAGTAATAGCATTATTGCAATACTGGGGGGAGTTAAGTAACCCCAAATGAAACCAATTTTTAAATCATTCTTACTCCCATTAAGGCTCTAGACTTTTAGAGCAGCATGATATTTCCAGCATGGTCTTCATCTGTTCGCTATACCTAGTCAATCAAATCACACAGTTGTTTATTTTTTCCATCACTGTACAATATCACACAACCAGTTTCAGTTCCAGATGAAATATCCTAAGAAGTTAAATATCTCACCCCAGTATTTCACCTACATAATTACCAGTTTGTATAGTATAAACTCTAAGTTGTGACCTAACAAGGTGTCATTTCTATGTCTGCAAAGAATGATTATCTGCACAAACAAATAGCATTTTTCTAAATATACTCATACATCATTTAAAGGATGAGTGGAAAGATGTCTCTAAGACATGTTTTGTTAAAGAAAGAACCAAATCCATAACTTGATAAATGACAAAGTTGAAGGTTATATCACCCTGTCTCTACAAGGTAATCAGAAAAACGTGATCAGAAATAAATCCAACTGTACCTTGTTGGAATCGGAACTTCAGCTAGTCCAGTAAGCAGCACCGCAGGAGATAACCTAACAAAAGCAACAACTGCACGGTCCAGGAACTCTAGTTCACCAACTAAGATGTTTGATGCTTCAGCTCCAGGTGGTATCTTTTTCATGAAGTGTAGGTCAACCTAGGAGAAGCATAGTAAATTACTACCTATGTGCTATTCACAGGAATTTTTTTTCCCCTGATCCATCAGCAGAGGGGTTTTGTTGGTCACTGCACTATAATTTTAATTATTTCATTTGTACATTTCCTACTATTCTTGTCCCTTGAACATTTTATTTTAAAAAATGTTTCTCAAAACCAAACAACTGGTCTTTCATTATTTGACTAATCTTTATTGGAAATAAAATACTGCAGAACTAATTTATAAAGACAACAAATCACATTCATAATATTGTTAAGAATATAGTATTAATTTCCAAGTAAAACTTTTCATCAGTAATTGTAACAGCATCAATAACACGTAACAAAATCGCTAAGTCATAACAGTAGAAGAAAAGAAGATACCTTAATTTTCCATAAGTAATAATTCTGCAAATCATTAATTCAGTCTTCATAGTTGTTGTATTATGATCTTAATGAGAAGAACAAGTTCCACTATACATCCTTCTACTACTCTAAATAATATGTATACTTGCTTTCAGATTAAACTGGAAGATAGCTGCCCTTCTACTAAAAATAACAGAAAATAAGCTATGACCATGACTATCTCAAGAGTAAACTGAAAGATCAAAGCAGAATAAAAGCTTTGGAGTTTTAAGGCAGTGATGTAGACTTTTGTGGGGGTGGTAGGACAAGACAGAGGAAACAGCTTCATTGCTACATTGCTATATAAGCTCCAGACCTAGGAATGTGTTCATTTATATTTATTTCCTCAGTATCAGTCCAGAGTTTACTCTGTAACAAATTTTGACGTGGAGTAATAGATTATATGATGTATGTTTGATTTGATTATGCACCAGTATTGTCTGCACTTCAAAATGCATGAATTTTGTCATTTGCTTTCCTTTTATTAATCTAAATACAACAACAGCAATCAAATCCAATATAAACTGTTAAAGTGGACCATTTTAATGTCTATCTTACAGCCATCTGTCAGTACTAGTTTGCATAGTTTTTGGTAATATTTAGAAAATTGTTTTCTTTCAAATGGCTCTGGCACTAAATCAGAATTCAGATATAACACAGTTGCCTGTGTACTGAAATCTTATTTCACTGAGACCACGAGATCTCCAACACTATTCTAAGCTAATCAAGAAAGCTGACCAAACACCTCACAGTTAAATCAACCTGGAGGGCTGGAGATCAAGTACTTTTTCAAGGATCAGTGACATAAATTCTATTCCCCATTCAAATCACAAAATACTCTTCAGGGTTAAATACAAAACCCAAACAGATTCATTTTGCACCTAAATTTTGTGTCATAGGTTCATTTACAGTTGAGGGAAAGGAAGTAGACTTTCAGGCACATCACAATGCGCATTCTACCAATTTTACCTTGTGAATGGATTTAACATTTAATAACTAATGTCTCATGTACAGCATGTTGTAGTTGTCACCTTAAGGTCTCACTAATACACAGATCACAGGATTAAGATTCAAATCTGACAGAAACATTCCATCTCCTGCCTACAAGCAAGATATGTTTTCTGCACTGTTTATCAGCTTGAGATTCCACAATCTTTTAGGTAGTGAACAATTCCTTAGCTAAAAGGAAAGTAGTTGGCAGAGAAACATCAAACTGCCCAAATAACAACCCCTGTGTGTTGCTTCTGATACTTAACATAGACAGAGGTAGCCCTGGAGTGAATCTGGGGCAATGGCAAAAGCTACATCCTTTAAATGCTTCATTTGGCCGATCCATTATATATCTCTTATCCCAAGAGATCTTTAGCTGGAACAGACCTCAAGTGCATCTTAATCTACGCCCTAACCTGAGCCACATTCCTGACCTGGCACTGCACAGTCCCACTAAGGTGTGATTAAACACAAAACTAAATAACTAACATGGATGCCATTCCCCTCCAGGGCAGCTCAAGGACTGAAAAGAGTGGCAGGAGCCTCCCCTAGAACCAAACATAAATCGACTTGAAGGCAAACAGAAAATACCCAAAGTCACTTCTTGGGAAAGCCATGACACATTATTAATCAAATTTATTTATAAGGAAGGCCGAACAGTGTTCAAGAACAAGTCAATGGTATTTGAAAGACCAAACTCTGTCAGTATGGGATGAGAGTTTAATCCAGAAATACTGTTTCCATGTGGAGCACAGGAATGTGCAGGACACAGATGCAGACTCTTTATGCATTTCGTATTTCAGGACAACTAGGGTTCCCTTTAGCCTCCGGCATAAGAAGCAGAGACCAGACAAAAGCAGTTTCTAACCTGCCATCCCACCCTGCACAGATACTGAATAAAGTGGTGCTGTGACAGATCACCTCTATATCACCCCCAGAATAAAACGTCCTCATGGTATCCCCAGAGGAAGAAGAGTGACACATTTACAAGTACAAAAATCAGAAAGTATGTCTCTATCTCTGTGCTACCGAAGTTAACATTCAAGGCAGCTTTTAGTGCTGTGCCTCACATTATTCATATACAGATACCAACACAATAAACACAGTCTCAGTGCTGTATTCCAATTAAGTCAGCTTTTTGAATCAACTCCAAAATTTGGAATATTAGACATAGCCCAAGAGAGATAGATTAGCAAGGAGAGAATATGTGAGGTAGTCAAAGGTGCTTTTTGGTAGAGGATAAATGAAATTATTATGTGGAACAAAATTAGAGCAAGAAATCACAATACTCGAGAGAAAATTAGTGTACTGCTCTACTTTCCTCTCAACCTGTGCATATAATTCCAGTTATAACCATTGGGAGTTATTGCAATAGTACATTTCAAGGGGAAATTGTACTTTACTTATGCATCTTCAAAAGGATAAATGGGTCTATTTAAAGGCAGTCAAAAAGATATTTAGATTACTATCTTCTATTGTGATTTCAAAAATTGTTCCTTTCATGTTCCTGATATCCTGGTATCTAACATGCTGAGGTTAACCCAAAGATGACACACGGATCTCTTCTCAGGCTGGTTTAAATAGGAAGACCTCTCTCGATCAGCAGAGATGCAATACTACATATATAGTGAGTGAAAGATCAAATGATGCAGCCTCCATCCTTGTTTAATGCAAGCATCATGCATCTAGATAGTGGAAAGGGATTTTGATCCTACAACACTCAAAGCAATTGCATAAGCATGCAAGAAAAGCACTACTGAAAGTCGCAGAGCTTCACGTCCGCACAGTTTAATTCTGAATAGACAGCTTTATCTATACTTGATATCCTTTACAGTATTTTACAGCTTGATATTAGAACACTTGCCAAAACAATTCATTTTTGTTAACACTTCTAATACAAATATCAGGAAACCAAAATCATAATTGACTTTTTAAAGCATTACAGTCTTACCTTTAAATATTTTTAAAGTATTAGCATTAAATTTTTAGTAACTTGTCACTATTTAAATATATACCCTTGCTACCTTGTATAAATGTGATTCATAACATATGCCCAGTCATTCTCCTTTCTTCTCACTGTCTTTGACAAAATTATCTGTTTCCCATCTTTGTTTCAGCCACACACCATTCCTAGTCTGGCATGTTCAGTTAAGAATTCAAAAGGTCCAAATAGCTACTGCTGCTAGGAAATAAGTCTGGCACCAGATGGAGCAATCACATAACTCTACTTTTAGCTCAGTTGCACTAACATTAAGATTCAACAGACGAAAAGTGCTGTTCAGAATTTTGGTTTAAATCACCTTTCTTCACTTATTCAACCTTTGTTGTATTAATGTGTCAGCTGAAGTCATCTGTCCCTGTCAGGTCTGTCATCTGTATCTAATGTGACAGTTTGTTTTAGCTATATACAGACTTCTTCAACAAATTAGGATTCTCCTTTACATTAAAGCTGAGAAGCTGTTTGCTTTTTTTTGCTATCTAACACTGAACTGTCATTGCAATCTCCACTACTGAACAGTTAACATCTTTTGTGAAGTGTACTGAAATATCTTGGCTTGCCAGAAGAATTAAGTTATAGGTTTACAGAAACACATTCTGTTTGAGACATCTGGAATCCACGAGTTCAGGTTATAAAAAGCGCTGTTCACATTCATGCATCACTTCTACAAAAAGTAAAGATCTGAGAGGTAAATCTGAATTACAGAAATTCTGAATCACTTTCATACTTGGACAATTTTCTATTTATTTGTAAAAATTCCCACTGCAAATATATACCTTTGGTATTGTCAGGCAATAAATTCATCTATGTTCCAAAACTGTGACTTCCTGCTACCAGTAATCCATCAAAAAAAAGAAAAATTATTTTTTGTTATACACAAACTGTATTGCAGTGCGCATGTAATTTTAATGCTGAATTAATCTCACACTTCATAGCTTTTCCTGATCCACAAGGATTCATTTTATTTAATTTTAAAGATCTATCAGCAGTCAGGAAGATCTCTTCACTGTCAGTGAACACTTACCTTGCTAAAATCAACAGTGCTGTTTTCTCTGCTCACATCATTTTTGTTTTCATTACAGGCTGGAGCAGACTGTGGGGAAACAATCTGACCTGCTAAAAAAAGTACCATTATTACAGTATACTAACAATTGCTTCTATAAATAAAGTAACATCTAATTAAATAGCTGTTAAAGAACTATATGTATTTCATATCATATGTATATGAAGCATCTAAACATGGCATTTTAATTAAAGATTTATTTAGCATAACACATTCTCAAAAGACAGAACATTTATCACGTGCAGTTAGGAATGGGAGAATGTAATTTAGAAAATGTGAAAGATACTCTTGCATACTGGAAGATAAACTCTCTATGCCAATTAAAGCTTACAATTTTTAAGATATTACTTTTGAGGAAAGTCCTGCATTCATATAGTTTTGAAAGTAATTTAAAGTGCTGCCAATTTGGGGCAATATCCATCTACAAGAATGCTCCTCACTGAATAAAACAGGATTACTAATTTTCATAAATTTACTCATGTGTATAACAATGTCCTAGTTATAACAGCTACAAAACCCAGCAAAAAAAAGTGGGCTGCTATAAAAATAGTGGTATTGGAAACAAAGATGATTTAAAAACTCAGTACTGAACAATGTGATTGACATGTGTAATACAAATGTTTCAGCAAACACATTTGCAGAAAATTCCAGTGAGGATTTAGTAAAGTATTTTATAGAAGTTTTAAAAATATCTCAAGACGAGAAGTGTTTAAACACACCTCGGCCTTGTGTAAGCAAACAGTAAGCCTTGTAACCAACAATTTTTTGCCAACAAAAGCTGAGAAAGAACACAAGGACTAAGTAACAAGTGTATGTCATATAAAGTGTATTTTTACTTAAAGTCAACATTGCCCCTGTGCATGGCCAGAGGCCACCACTGAGGGTGTGGGGCTGGCAGCAGAGCAGCACACAAACCCCACACAGTGATGAGCCATTCCCTGCTTGCCTTCCCCCTTCCTCCCTCCCTGGCATGGCAAGAGTCACATACAGCTCTGAACACCACAATGAAAGTACCAAATACATGAGCTAACTATCTCTTACTGCTCTAACACATACCCAAGAATAACTAGTCCAACTGGCCCAGAGTCAGCATCTTGTGCCCAGCATATATTTGTTTCCATAGCAAATAAGTCTCTCACATGACTGTGAAATGATGATATGAAAACATTGTTTCTGATGAAAATCACAGTAACAAAGACCGTATGTTCATGATACTTGAAGATGAAGACAGTCCTAAAGTCCCAAGCTAGGTATACTGTCTAGGCAATTCCAAAAGCCACGTTGTGTCCAAGCACATCCACAGCCACAGGCAGGAAACTGTGTTGCAGGATCCATTCTGAACAGGACAGGGGACTTGCAAGATTATCACAACCAGTGCCAAAATACTGAAGTATCCAGCTTCGTTCAAAGCTGAGCACTATACTATCCCTCTCTAGGTCTGGTCACAAATGCCCAGTTGAAACACTTGCTCAAGAAAAAGGTTGTTTTTTGTGAAAATCAACATTTGTTTTCCACTAGGCAAACCTCCCATGACACAAAACAGTTTTTAGATTTGTGCTACAACTCAGTAGCGTAGCCAGAGAGATTTCACTTTGATTAGGCAGTACAGGAACTAAGTGTTTCAAAATGGATTGCTAGACAACTTATTATTAAATGTATCAATCTTAAAACTGTAAATATTTCCATTTTCTCTCTGATTCAGGACAAGGACAGATCAAAAAAAGAGTAGAGATTAGGGCTTTTCTTCAGCACTACAGTGAAATAAACAGAGAGATGCAAAAAAGCAGACACGAAAAGCATGTGAACCTGACTAAGTAGATGAAAATAAACCAAGATTAGAATTTATATATGACAAAAATAAAAGATTGATTTCAGAAAGCGACATAATATTGTAACTTAAAGGAATTCACATTTTAAAAGACTCTTAATTCCTAAAAGTCACAAGAGACAACTTCTGCAATCAGAAGCCAGAAGATATTAAATAAGCAAGATGCTTTATAGTCATTGAAACTGTCTGTTTTAATTGGAATTTTAATACACCGTCACTTTTAAGCTACGTAATCCCATACACTATTTCAAACTGTAATTTTTTTCTTTATTGTTTATTTAGCAGCCTTAGAATAGTTGTAGAGAAGTCCTCCTATAGCACTATAACTATTAAAAATAATTAATATATAAACATTTTCTCCACTATTTTGGCAATTTTAATGATGCAACAATAAAAAAACTTCCACTCATCCTAACAAAGAAGCAGTAAAAGGTCATGGAAAATTTCTGCCCTAACTTACTCACAGAATACTTTAAAACTAGTAATATTAGACTTTCGTAACATTTAAGGTCTTGCTTTTAGACACTCCTCTATATTCTAGCACCTATTTAAAGGGAAATAGTTGTAATAATTATTCATACTAATATACGTACTGTGTAACAAAGATGCTATAGGAAAGCAACAGAAATAGCATATAGTTCATTATCTTTCTGTTGTTAATTAGAGATATACATTTATACTTTTTTTCCCTTGAACTAAAATTCAAGAAAATGAGAGCAGGTATATCTGCCAGGGAGATGAAAATATTGATCAAAGATGTCAGAGCGTGGACCATGTGTTATAAATACCGAAGTTTTAACATCATAATTGGACATGTCAAAAGCCTCTAAGCAATTAGCATAACAGTCCAAAGGCTAACTTTTAAACATTGTGTCCTCTTTTCTTTCAGGAGAAAAATATGTAAAAATATGTATAGTAGGAAATAAAAGCCACAACCAGTAAGTATGTGAAGTTTATAAGAACAGCATATGTTCTTCTTCTGTGCCAACAGAAGACCTCAAACTTTGATTTACCCATATGCTGGAGTAATCTGAAAGAACACAAATTTTACCTTGAGGCAGGAAGAGCTGTTTAAATAGCTCTGCAACTTAAGACAGCTTTCTGGATCTTGGAACAAGAAATTTGGGGGTTTTACTGTATTGAATAATAATCACAGACCCAAGGTAGAGAAGATAGGTAATTTCACTTTTCACATAATAGTCATGGGGAAAGTTTTTAAACAGCATTTTAAAGAGATGAATGTAGGAATGTGTGTTTCTTATGCAACAATACAGTGAGTAAAATGCCAATCTGGCACTTTGTCGCTGTGTGGCCCTTCAACAGAAAAGTATTAGGTTTCAGAGATTTTTGCTCCTATACACATTTAGTTTGTTAAATGCATGTGTATTTTGCAAAAGCTGGTAGGTAGATGCAGTGCTATGCTGGCCCTCCCCCTATGCACAAGTCTGCAAAACTACACGATTATTTTTCTATCTGGTAGCTTTCTCTTCTTCTGAGATACAAGGCCACAATACCTCATATATTAGTTTAAATTTGTGTCTAATTTCATGTTGACTTAAAGGAGATGTCTTTGAGGGGAATACTGTTAAGCACATGAGTAATTCCCAATGGGGAAGCACCAAAGGCGACTGATGGCAACCTAGTGAACACTGGAATCACCGTGCTACACTAGCTTTCCAACACCATTAAAAATAATCACGTTGGTAACCATATTTGTGCTTTATCTCAAGCCACTTTTAATTTCAGCAACTGATTGTTTTCTCCAAATGAAGGACACAGTTACGGGTACCATGATGGTTCCGCGAAGCAACAATCAATGAAAGAGCTATGTGAATGAAGAGGGGAGCTGTCACATCATACCTAGACTAAAAACCAACCAACCAAATATCCATCAAAGCATCAACTGTCCATTGCATTAATCTGTCTCTGGAACACAGGTCTACTAAATCCATGTTTTCTCTAAATTTCGTCTTTATAATATCGGACCCTTCAAAGCACTACGTGGAAAAGAAGGGGCAAAAAAAACAAGAAAAAAATCAAACTAACGGCAAGCCCTAGGCAGGCTTTAAATATCTGCTCTGGAAAAAACCCACCTGTGATTATTACTTCTTTTAGTTGGCAACATGGGCTTTAGACTGGAAAGATGAAGTTATAAATCATCAGCTCCTTATAAGAGAGAATAAGAGCAGCAGTAGCCTTGACATTTATTCAGCTCTTCCATGTCCTGTCCTGGACAATTCCATTTCAGGTATCTCAAGTAAAATTTTCATTTAGTCATTGCATCGGGTAAATACACTATTTTATTTTTTAAGAGTGCAATGCAGTACTTGGATTCCTTACAAATCTGAAGTTTAAAAGCCTTGATTTATCCTGTAGCCCATCTACCCAAAGCAACTGAAGACCTGCATCATTCGAGAATTTCTCAGAGAGCCATGCAGATTTTTTTAAATTATCAAACAAATGCACAATGTGGAATCACTTAAATACCCAGTCTACATACAAAGGAGCTTAATAACTAACAGATAAAACCAGAGTAAAATGGGTTTTAAGGCTTGTTTATGTATTAAAAAGCCAGTATCACCACAGTTTTTAAAAATATATTTTAAATTCACATAAATAAGTAGTTTTTGCAGATTGTGTGAAATTGCCAGAGCTTTGAGCAGAGCAAGAATTCACACAAAAAACTATTGCCATGCAAAGCCAAGTCACTTAAAAATCAAAATCCATGCAACTGATACATGAAAGGAAACTGAATGAGAAAAGAAGTTGCTTATGTTTCTAGATCATATTAACTTCAGAAAAACACTCTGTACTGCAATCTTCAGGCTTTTCATTGCAACTAGTTACCAATTTTCCAAATCTAAATGGGCACACAGTTCAAATTAAAAACCAAGGACTGAAAAACAGTAAGTTTGCCTAAGTATATGGTAAAATTCTAATATAACAGAAAGGAAAAACTATCTTTCCATGCTGAATTGTATATGTACCTTTAGGCCTCTTGACACATGACATTTTAAATCAGTGGAGAATCATGCCACCCTATTGTACCTGCATAACTGCATGCAAAATTGGTGCTCACTAACAATGCTTAAAGTAAGAGGAGGAAGAAGTCACTTTACCTGTTTTCCTGATGCTAGGCCTGAATCTCAAGCATAATTCATGAGAAGTCATGCAGTTTTAACTAAAACACTAAGATTCATAGTTTTACAAACTGATGTAAAAAAATGAACTTACAAACGGTACCTTTTTTCACCCCAAAATAACATCATTCCACACAAGCTTCTCTTAAGTGAACCACAGCTGCTGACAATGGCCTGAGGTATTTTTTAATCACCCACTATAGCAAGAAGTTGCATGCTGTCAAGAAACTGAGATAAAACCATGGGTGTACATTTGAAATGATCTGAAGCCCAAGCAAGAATACGTATTTATACTACCTCTGAAACTTCAGGGAGTTTACAGAACCCAAAGGATAGGAGATGAGGAAGATACAGAGATGAGATGAGCCTATTAGAGACAGACACAACAAAGACAGAGCAAAATAAAGAAATACAAAGATGAATGATACAGTTTTATACACACAGATTACACATTTTATCATGAGTCTGAGAAAATGTGGAAAAAGAAAGAAAGACTATCAGATGAAAATGTTTGTAAATACAGGTTATATATTAGTAATATAAAATTCTGTGGATAATACAAATTTATTAGAACAGACACATTTGAGAAGAACATAAACCAAGAAACAGAGCATTCACTAATTTAAGCTAGAACTATCTTTGAGTTTTCCTTCTCTTCAAGGAAAGCTGGAGCAATTTACCTGATCCAGATCCAATAATGGCAGAAAACTTGGAGAGATATATATGGCATTCCTTGTGATTTATTCCCAGAATAAAGGAACACAGTCATGTACCCAGAAATGCCTCCCTACTTCTTTCACATGGCTCCAAGTAATGTCCATCTCTCTACATGCTGTAGTTTCAACATCAGTTTTACATGCTGTAAGCTAGCTCTGAGTTATGGCATATACACCTGAACTGATGTTTGGGAGAGATTAGGAAACTGAGGAAAGTAACAAACACACAACCGGTAATTTAGACTTACTTGGATACTAAAGTATACCATCCTAAATAAAGATACCAAAGCATAGTCTTAGAACACCTCCATGTGTGCTGATACTGCCATAAAGCAATAAGACGACCAAACCAGCCTATCTTGCTGACTGGAAAAAGGCTTGAAAAAGAACAGGTCAAGATTAACTGCTCCAGCAGCTCATGGTGTTAATTCTGAAGATCCCAAATTTAATACATTGCTACTTTCTCCAAGCTCTTTGGTTTATCAATAAATCCTTCCTTGGAATTTTATAATTTCTCAAAATCAGATATAATGTGTGGTGTAACACAATTTTTACACTAATAATGTGTCTGATCTGACATGAAGAGAGAATAAACAGTTATAAATGTTATATGTAGGGAACAGAGAATAGGCTCAAGATCACATAATTACAGATAGAGAGCATTTCAGCAAGGTCCATGAAAATATAATTTACAAGTTACTTATCCTGCCATGCTCCTCTCCCCTAGTTACTTCAACTATAACCAGTAAAAGGTCTGTTATATGTCATGACATTTATACATGCACTTACTCTAGGCTAAAAGTGAGTCTGTAGAAAAAAAATGAAATGTTTACATGATGAAAATTTCTCTTCCTAACTACACAGTCATCAAATCAGCTACTTCTCTATGCTATGCATGCTCAAATTCTGAACTGCAGAACCTTTTATGAAAGAGGAGGTTTCAGAAATTATTTTAGTATACCTCTAACAATACAACGGTGTTGTATGTTTGTAACTGTCTTTGGCTTTTCAGACCATGACAGAGGAATTTACAGATGTGGCTTGCAGGTATCAGTGGAAAACTTATTGATCTCAATAAAAAGAAGTTAAATTGCTTTACAAACTGAACTTTCTAAACTTTATTTACTCATGACAAAGATTTGTATTTTTACCCACCTTTTACAGTATTTATGCTAAAATTACTTGCTGCTCTCTATTTTGGTTTTTTGGTGTCAAATTAGACTTTAAAAAAATCATTTTTCCTGCTCTTATGCCAAATTTGACTGTCATTTTTTATTGGAACATCAAAAGCAGGCTTTTAATTCTCACAGTTTTGATGCTTAATGAAAAGTGAAAGTTAAACACAGCATGGCAGCATTAAAAATGCATGGTAAATCCATAGCACCCTAACATCTTAGCCCTGCAGAGGATGTGAAGAAAAGCCATTGCAAACAAAAGATAATGCTACTAAATACAAAGCAAATTAATCAGAAGGTCTGACAGACTCAAACAAAGAAAAAATGGAGAAAGAACATATGCACAACTCTTCCAGGAAAGATATCACAGTGGTCTGTCAGCAGCAGTCACATACTGAATTTGCAGGCTTTGCACCTGAATGTCTAGAAATTGATATGCTGATAAGCTAGTGTAATCAAGAACTTGGATGAAGAAGGGGGTTTGCATCCTCAGCTGTATCATGTAATCTGGATACCAAGCACTTATGGCTCTGAACCACCTTCTGAACAGAACAAGTGCCCAAGTTCCCCTACTTCTTTTCAAAAGGTACAATTAAGTGGCCACATTAAAGCTCCTGGCACTTGCTGTTTCTGAAAACTCTGGTCTCTCACAGGGAAAACTGAGCTAGCTGTAAGCTCATCAGTAGTACCCAAGATGATCTGGTTTTCTCCCTGCAGTCTTCTAGGAATTAGGCTTTTCATCCAGAAAGCAAAAGCAATAATAAAATATTTTACTATTTTAATGCTTTTTTTGTATTAAAAAGAGAGAACAATACTGCTGCTGTTGGCAATATATGGAACGTTTTACATTCATACATTCTACACAATGTTTGTACACAAATGGGAATAAGCAGACTGAATTGATGCCTTGATTGCATTTTACCAGTTTGTCCTCAGGAAACAAAGACGTGTCTTGCAGCACACTCTTGACAATAATATAAGGAGTTTATATGCCTTAATTTTGCTTTCTTTTACATGTATTTGACTGATTTTTCTTTCGCTTTCTTTTGCCTAATCCAAAGTTACACTTCAATAATTCGGGTTTGTATTATTATGGGAAGCTTATACAGATGCTCCACGTCAGTTTAAAAAGAAATACAGAGCTGCAGTCAGCATAATACTGCAGCTGAACTCTAGCATTTGGGTCACGAGGTAGCAGCATAAGGAAAATATCAGAAACCTCACTGCTAACCTGGGTCAAGCTTGTAAAGACAGCTGAGTTCCTTGAAGCTGAGCATTTCAGTGTAGATTTCTGCATAATTTACAAACCACATACTATGGCAAATTACCAAAGGAAAAGAAATAAATAAGAGTATGCCAGAAGAAGTAGTAGAAGTGTGCCTGAAATTAGGCAGCTCTCCAGAATCATCTCTTTTCTCCACTCCTTTAATACTGGAGCATTGGGGCAATAGTTGCCACTCAAGCCCAGAACTAGTTATTTGCTGATGTCTTGAAATGGGAAAAAGTTGTGAATCCTAATACTAACTTTTAGTCTACGCTAATATGGACTTCAGTAAAACTCAGACAATAAAGTAAAATTTAGACAATGTAATGGGGCAATGGATAGTAAGAGAAGAACTTAATATAAGCCAACCTCTCTTATATCACAGGGCCATCATCTATTTTGAAGAGGTCAATGCAGGAGACTGCCAAATGTGCTTTAGCACTTAAAGTATACAAGTAGCAGAGCAATGCTGCAAACTGATTAAGAGAGCTGTGTCCAAAATACCGGGTTTGGAACTCTTCACTGTAATTTAGATTAGATGTTGATTTACCCTTGTATAAATGTTCCTAGAATTATTTAGCTTTGTATTGTTTACTATGCTGCTAACAGTTTAAATTAATGCAGTGGAAGTCAGTAAGTGATTTTTTTAACCACAAGTTAGAGTGTTCAGAGGCATTTCTATGTAAGCACGTGAGCTGGAATTCAGTAGTTTTTAATTTTGCAAAACAATCATAGACAAATGAAAACCTCTAAGAATGTGTTTCCCTGCTTAAAGAATCACTTGAGCACTGAGTATATGAAATTAGTGTCTTTAGATGTTGTCCTGATCAGAAACTATTTTTGGAGGAATTTAATAGAGATATGAAGATTCCCAGAAGAAACTTGGGCAGAAGTGAGATGTTTCTAAAGTGAATTACTGCATCAGTTTCACTAACACACACGTAAAGTTACTGAAACTGAGCTAATTATACTTACAGCTTGCCCTGAAGGGTCATTTGAAGGAGACCTACTGTTTATTTGTCATATAAAGTCTAGTGCAAAAGCTTATAAAATGCAAGCAGCCACCTTGCATCCTGTGTAGACTGAGGAATAGGAACATTACACCATTAACTTTTTCAAGTATCTCCTGAATATTTGTTTAAAGTTATCAGCAAGAGTTGTGCATTCAACAGGGAAGTTGCCTTAAAAAGGATGGATGATCATCCTACTTGCTTTCACTCTTGTGTATCCATATGCATAGTCACACACATCTTAATATATACTACTTATGTCTTACTCTTAAAACAATACTTTAACATAATTAATATGTTTCTATTTAATATTCTATTGAGATGAAATTACAAGTTGCCTTTTAAGTCTGAGAGTCTTCTCTGGACAAGTGGCTAGGTTTAGAAGTATCTAATAAAACTTCATATGGCAATGATTGAAACCAAAGTTAATCTTTATACCAACAGCCCCATCTTTCCAGATCAACCACATTGTAACTCTTTCCCCATCTGCCCTCTGCCTCAGAAAACAGCTGACTCTTGCATCCTGCGTTTTCCCTGTGCTACAGCTGTTTCCTTGCTCCCTACTTCCCAGAGTGGCATGGGAGCTCGGTAGGGCCCTGAACCAGAACAACAGTGGAAAGGTCTGAGATTTCACTAGAGCTAAGGTAATTTCTGGAATAAGAGTCACTACAGTCTAATGGTGTCCAGCCATAAGCATTCTAGGTATGGTGATGATACTGGAAACAAAAACTCACTAATCCCACAATGTGTAATTCTAGTGAATTAATGTAAATATTTGCCAAATCTAGCTGCAAGTTTCATAACACAAGCCTGTGTTTATGTAAATAATAAGGATGAGGCAATAAGAAGTTATCTTTCATTATGATTAACCTATAACAACAGTACAGCTTATAAAGATTTCTGTAAAAGCAAGTAAGAAAAAAATTAAGCCAGTATTTTACTGCAGAAACACTCTGCAAATGTGCTCTCTCATTTTCATGAATGTGATTTTCCAAAAAGTCATTTTCCAAAAGAATAAGGTACAGTTCCTTTGGCATCTTTTCAACAATGTCATCTGAAAGTGTTTTTGTCATTAGCCAGCACCTCAAACTCAACTATGATACTGGAACCACTAGTTAAACACTAGCTAATGCATACACTGTCACAGACGTAGAAACTACTCCAACAATCCACTACATTTTAAATAAATAGGCCCTGGAGAGTCAACAGAAGTCAAAAATAGTCATATCACATTTCTAGTACTAATGGAACATGTCCACAGTTCAGAGCAACACCGTGCAATATGCTCAAGCTCAGTCTGAAAGATTGCACAGAGCTAAAGCATCACCAGTATACTTGAGCTGCACTGCACTGGGAATAATTCCAATTACCCAGGACAGAATGGTACACTAACATAGCTAGTCTCCTTCCAACACCTAACTTGTTCCCTTGAATATCTCTGCACAGCCCTGAATTGTGCACAATACCTGAATTCCAATTTTAAACTGGTGTGTTACTGAATCTATAAGCAGAACCCCTCTCATGTAAAAGGTACCACTTTTACACCGTAGCTTTACAGAGCGGAATCACACTGAGTTCAAGATGTGGGTACAAAGCACATGCAATCCTGAACAGGCAGATGTTATGGAAAGCTCAAAATCCAAAATGAAGCAACACATTACCATTTTTATCCATGGAATGGGGCTCAGACTGCTTCTTTCCAATATCAGCAAAGGATCTCACGATTGGGATCCTGTTGCTCAGCTTCTTCTGGTTCTGATGGTGATGTTGTTTCAGTAGTGCCTCATGCACTCTGTGACGAACATCCTCACTGAGCTGCCCGGAACCCACCTGCTGGTCCAGAATCATATCTGAAAATATATACATAAACATAATAAAAGAGGGGAAAGAGGAAATACTTTATTTTTAAATTGGAATAATAAAAATTAGTACCCTTCAGGATTACAAAGGAACCGTATTAGTTCCTTTAAATGCTAAGTTTTATCTAGAATTGTTTCACAGTCTCAGGAAAAAAGAAATCAAATTGATGTTATTAATATAGAAAAGTCAATCCCTCAAAAGAGATGCAGTTGCCAATTGAAGGTCACCTATGTCCCATTCATTTAGATCCAGGATTATGATGTGTATAAGGTGTCTTTTGTTTGTTTGTTTGTTTATTTTTGCCAAGCAAACCCTACCCTATTTGCTACAAAGGACTGGCAATCTGTGAGGAGCCATCTTTTCTATTTCCTTTATACTTACCACAGGAGATCACAGTCTAGCTCTTTATTTCTTATAAGCACAATATTTTCAGTACAATATAAAGAAATTTCAGATAAGACAATACAGGAAAATTTGCTGCATTATTTGCAAATACTTAATAGGACCTCATCCTACTGCCAGCTATACACATTCCTGCAAGAAAACTGTTACATGGAATGGTCAGAAACATGAAACTGATACCCCTGCTCAGAAATTACAACCATTTCTGCTGACCACTGGTGGAAAAACATTCCTACATATTCATGCTCAAAACTATTTAAATATGTGCACTGTGTATCGCAAATAGGAAAGAATTGTTAAGAACACTTAGGGATTTTTTAAATTATTATTCTGGGAAATCCTGCTAGCCATAATAACACTTAACAGAAAAGAAAGAGGAAAAAAAAGAAAATTTGTATCAAAGCAAGTAAAATAGCATATAAGTACACACTGTCCTTGCATATCCATTGGAAGAAGCTGTACTGCACAAAACTAATGATATAATAAGCTGAGTAAAAAACTGCTTGTACTGAACATTCAGACAGCTCATGATTCTGTGCTGGAGTCAGGTTCATATTTACCAGTAAACTCACTGGAAAAGCAAGAAGAGCTGAAAAAATAAAATGCAGATGCATCGCCAGCAGACATATAATTTGTCAGGTCTTTGATAATTGCCAAGAGCAAGAGAAAAGAGAAGATATAATAAAAGACATTAAATAATTATGCTGGTTCAGAACAGAGTTTAATTGCTGACAGTCAACTATGCACTGTAAAAACATTTTAAAAAACACAACAGTTTTTCTGAAGTTCTCAATATCCACATAACAAGCCAATCTATCATATACATAGCTGCTTTAAGAGCTGAACAACAAATTACCTGCATGTTTCATTTACTATAAAGAGGCTACCAACAAATCTACATCTCCGGAATGACTCACTCACAAAAAGACAAGGCTAGGTCCAAGATAAATTCAACTGCCAACAGCTGCAAACATCAGAGATGTATCCACATCTTACAATGAAGAAAAATGCAGAAGTTTTTATATCAGCTTTGATGCTCTCCAGCAATTACATTCAGCACAGTATTAACAATGGTGTGGAGTAAACGGCTCCTGCTGACTGGTGGTGTTCCTAAATTAATAAAATCTTTCTTCAGGGGAGGGGAGGGGGAGGGGGGGAGGGAGAGGGAGAGGGAACTCTAACTCCAAGAAAAAGATTGCCTTTCCTGCTCAACTCTACCTCCTTTTGAGGAACTGCGTCTGCACTGAGGACAGGTCTTTAATGGATGCAAACGGAACAACTGTGACAAAGGATGAGGACAAGGCTGAGGTACTTAATGCATTCTTTGCCTCACTCTTTAATAGCAATGAAAGTTGTTCCCTGTGTGTACATCCCCAGGAGCTTGAGGAGCAGAACTATGCTCCCATGATCCAAGAGAAGGTGGTCAGAGACTTGCTTGCCCAGCTAGACACTCACAAGTCTATGGGGCCAGATGGGATCCACCTGAGAGAGAACGCTGGCAGACATGCTTGCCAAACTCCTTTCCATCATCATCCAGCATTCCTGCCTGACTGGGCAAGTTCCACTGGACTGGAGGCTGGCTGATGTTGTGCCCATCTACAAGAAGAGTCACAGGGAGGATCCAGGATACAGGCCTGTCAGTCTGGCCTCAGTACCAGGGAAAGTCATGGAACAGGTGATCTTGAGTGCTATCATGAAGCACATGCAAGAGAACTGGGTGATCAGGCCCAGTGAACATGGGTTCCTGAAAGACAGGTCCTGCAAAACTAACATGATCGCCTTCTATGACAAGGTGACCCACTTACTAGATGAGGGAAAGGCTGTGGATGTGGTCTTCCTGGACTTCAGCAAAGCCTTAGCCACAGTTTGTCACAGCATTCTGCTTAGGAAACTGTCAGCCTCTGGCCTGGACAGGCAAATGCTCTCCTGGGCAGAAAACTAGTTGGATGGCCAGGCCCAGAGAGTGGTGGTAAATGGAGTTAATTCCAGCTAGAGATCAGTCACAAGAGGTGTTCCTCAGGGCTCAGTGTTGAGTCCAGTCCTGTTCAACACCTTTATCAATGACCTGGATGAAGGCATCGAGTGCACCCTTAGCAAATTTCCAGTCAACACTAAGCTGGGAGGTAGTATCAATCTGCTGGAGGGCAGGGAGGCTCTGCAAAGGGATCTGAACTGGGCTGAGATCAATGGCATGAGGTTTAACACAGCCAAGTGCCAGGTCCTGCACTTGGGGCAAAACAACCCTAAGCAGTGCTACAGACTAGGGGGCAAGTACCTAGAAAGCTGCCTGGAGGAGAAAGACCTGGGGGTGTTGGTTGACAGCTGACTGAACAGGAGCCAGCAGTTTGCCCAGGTGGCCAAGAAGGCCAATGGTATCTTGGCTTGTATCAGAAACAGTGTGATCAGCAGTTCCAGGGAGGTTATTCTGTCCCTGTACTCAGCACTGGTGAGACCGCTCCTTGAATCCTGTGTTCAGTTCTGGGCCCCTCTCCACAAGAAGGATGTTGAGGCTCTGGAACAAGTCCAGAGAAGAGCAACAACTGGTGAAGGGGCTAGAGAACAAGTTTTATGAGGAGTGGCTGAGGGAGCTGGGGTTGTTTAGCCTGGAGGAGACTGAGGGGAGACATTATTGCTCTCTACAGCTACCTGAAAGGAGGTTGTAGTGAGGAGAGAGCTGGCCTCTTCTCCCAAGTGACTGGTGATAGGACAAGGGACAGTGGCCTAAAGCTGCGCTAGGGGAGGTTCAGACTAGATATCAGAAAGAAATTTTTCAAGGAAAGGGTAATTGGGCACTGGAACAGGCTACCCAGGGAGGTGGCTGAGTCATTGTCCCTGGAGGTTTTTAGAAGACGGGTGGACGAGGTGCTCAGGGACACGGTTTAGTGGCAGATATGAAGGGTTGGACCAGATAATCAAAGAGGTCTTTTTCCAACCTGGTGATTCTATGATTCTATAGGATTATCTTCCTTACAGACAACCTTTGTACAAAAATTTGCACGTTGCAGTTCCCAAACCAGGCCAGTACTTTCTGTTACATGATGGGCAATTTCAGAAGAAATAAATATATATAACTTAGGGCATCTGTGCTAGAGCACAGCTGGAAAGACCCTTTCCCCCCTCCTTTTCAGTTCTGCTAACAATAAGACAAATTGTAGTAGATGCAAAAACAAAGATTACCTTCTTTGAGTTGCTCTAAGACAGAAATCAAAAGGAACTGCTGAAAAAAAGGACTCCTCTAGAACAGGCAAATTTAGGGTTGCAGTCATCACCTTGCTTACAAATCAGTGGAACTCCACTTGTATGGTGTCATTCCTGGAATTACAGTATTTTCCACATTAAATATTAAAATATATTAACCGCTGAGGATGATGTCAATATTTAAGATTATCCACTTGAGGAGAGAAATTGCCAGGAAAAAGAAAATCATATCCCTATACTCTTCCTGCTAGACTTGTTAACAGTCACACAAGTCATTGAGTTAGTGCCAGTGTGATGACTAATCATTTATATTTCCTGCCAAAGAGTGAATGAAGTGGCTTACCTTGAGCTTTTCATAACTTCCCTTCACTGTAGCACTGCTGCCACATGTAAAAAGGGAAGATATATTCAGATTTGGAAAGAGTGAAGACACGCTTTCTTGCTTTGATTCTCCCCTCCAGCTGCTGTTCCTTCAATACAGACCCACTTGCAGTAGCAGCTGTGGGAGTTTACATGCAGTCAAATTACTGCCAGATTGCTCTATTTCGACCATTTTTTTTCAAGACCTGAACAGGTCTGAATAGTAGTAAGAAAGATTGTCTCAGATAAATAGATTGGTTTCTACTATTATGGGATTCCACTTCAGTCACTTTCAGTTTTTAAACATATCTTTTTAAACCCCAAGCCTCTGCAATGTCAGTCATAACAATCTTGATTGCAAAGATAAGCTTAAAAATAAGATCAACATGGTGTAACGTCTGAGAGTTGATGGCAGACATGACCATTTTAAAGATCGTATGTTCAAAGCAGACTATTTTCTTTATCCTGTAAGAAAGAGATCCTGTATGCTCCCACTAATTGAAGCTGCACCTGCTTTCCAAAGCTCTGTTTTCCAGTTTTTTTGTCTGGAGTGCACAGTCATTCCTCAAAACTCTGTATGACAAAACACAGTAAAAAACACAGACCTGTAACTTCACAGCACTAAATCTCAGTTATATTGTATCAACAGAGACTTCCCCGGGATACTTTTTTTCATTTGTTTTAAAGAATTATTCTCTTGAATGACCTTTGAAATCCTACAGAGCCCCCTTCCAGCCAGAGACACAGCTTACCATTAGATTTTTCAAGGACACTTCACAACCACATGGAGACTTTCAGCAAGATGCAACATGTAGAATATCCATAGTGTTACCCATTCTATTAGTTGCTCGTACTGACGGAGAAATGGGTTCATCACTTCATGAATCAATGTGATTCCAGTGAGTCAGTTTATTGAAGTCCACAACAGATTCTTATACCTTACACGATTAATACAGTCTATTGTTTAGCAAGCAGATTCAACAATCTTCTTTTAGCAACAAGCTATCAGTTAGTTACATGAATCTTACATTTTCCCATGAGAAACAGCTATGTGAGCATTCTAGCTGGATAGATTACAAAGTTACAACTCAAGGTCTACCAAAGAAAAGTTACCAGTGAGAAACAAGCATTACAGCAGAACAATCCCTTAATGTTGTAAAAGAAACTTTGAGCCTGTGTAAGCCTTTGTATTCGTGGTGTATACGTGTGAAACTGCACACACAGCTGCCTTATGTCTTTATTTCATTTAGCTTAAGTTGTTCAGTGCTTGGAGATGCTCACAAAATGGCCTCTGGTCTGTAACCACCCATCATCGTACCATACTGTATCTGCAGACATCAAGAATTATGAAGTAGAATGTTTCTTCAGTAAGAAATTTTGATTCATACTGCAACTATGAAATTATTTTTTTCAAGCTGTTAAAATCAGACATTCTTCCTGCCCTGGTCATTTAAAAAGATACTGAGAAACTTACATTTTCATATAATTTCAATAATGTTTTCTTCAATCACACTCAAGTTACAATACAGAATTCACATTACATTTACATTGTGAGTAAATGTGAGCAATGTGAGTACTTAAGCAAGCTGCTGTAGTAACTCAAATGTATCTCCTCATCGCCTGTGCACAATTTACCCAGGCTGTGAATTAGAGCACAGGGGGTATGTATATATATGTGTGTGTATATATATACACACACAGCAACTTGCATATACTAGCAAAGTTGCTGGTATATACACCTCTCAATCTTCCAAAGCTTACAGCTGTGCAACTGCAGGACAAAATTAAAAGATTAATGAGAAAAAGTAGAACACATGGGCTTTTATGTGTATCATGATTGCAGTGACAGCTGACTACAAAACCTAATTTAAAAGCCAAGGTTTGTTTGGTTTGTGGTCATCTTCTTTCCCTTAAAGACACAGTAGAAAAAAACAGAAGTAACCCCAAAAGAGTGCTTTATGGACGACATTCAGTTGAAATGTTATCTTAACCTGTCTATAAGGAAGCTGAATGTACATTTTCTCTAGTGAGTTAGGCACTAGGAGCAACAGAAAACTACCAATTAGGATTCTTGGGCTGCATTTGTGAACCAGGACCCATTTACAGTGTTTACAACAGTGATTACAAACAAGCTAAGCCAGTGGATTTAGCCTGCTTATCCAAGACAGATTTCCAGCCCTACCTGAAATTACTTTGTTCAACTTCTCAGCTGAATCACTGGAAAAGGAAAGACAGAGTGAAAAATATCTGCCTTTTTAAAGTAACAGCACACAATTTTACTGAAGAACAAGAGCAAGTATTCCACAAAATGGTAAACAGTAGAGATAAGGCTCAAACTCCCAGCTTGCAGCTCCAAAAGCAACCACAGTTTTAAGTCAGAGCAATGCTAGCAAATCACACTAGATGCTACCAAAAGAAGGGAGACCTCATAAAACAATGTATTTCAGATCTCTAAACAGAAAAAGAACCATGAATTACATTGGTTCTGTCTCTACACACAAAATGAAAGCTGAAATTGACTTGTGCAATCTTGAAAAAAAATCCTAGACTTGTGGTTAACATGGGAAAACACAAAATAAATCAGAAGAAAGTAATGCCATGCTATTCAGAAGTTGGTAAAAGATTTATAATTTACCCACAAAGGAACAAAACCGGATAAAGGTTTCCCTGTAGACGTAATCACCACATGGTGAGCTGTAAATAAAACAAACAAATGCAAAAGCCTGGGTAAGTGAGAAGGTGAAAGCTGAACAAAAGACAGGTATCGGGTCAAACAGAGAAGCAGACTGCCCACAGATAATCCTATGCTTTGTTACAAGGTTTGTAACAAAAGTTAAATTTACCATAAAAGCACAGTCAGAAACATAACACAAGTGTCACAGCTGAAACAAAAGGCTCCAGTGAAATAAGATCTAAATTCCATTATTATGGAGTAATATAGCTTAAAGCAAACAAAGGCAAAAAAAGACTTGTTCTGATTGAAAGCTTAATGTGATATTACTGAAATCAATAAAATTGCACATTTGGGATGTAATGCCCTGAGTTGCTGAGCAGAGTCCAGTGACCTCAATCACAAGATTAAACTGTTACACAGATTGAAAATTCGATCATAAGCAACATAAGAAAGACTGCAAGTGGAAAAAAACAGATCTCTGGACTGGAAAGCATGGGAATATGTAAAATTTAATTTAAAAAATAAACCATTACTATATTTAAGCTACTTAAAATAAATGGGACTATCTAGTATTTCTAACACATGCAAGTCACCAAAGCACCACTGTGAAACACTGAAGTCACAGTTTGTATTTGACAAGGTTTGACATTTGTTCACAGTACACGGCACAACTACAAGGAAATGCAAGAACTGTGATTCATGTTGTGAAGAAAGTATTGCCATTAAAGGCTGGACCAAACAGTTTTTGAACTAAACAACAGAAAATGGCATCATATGTTAAGCAGAAGAACCTTTTGGGTTCATTCAGTGGTTACAATCAAAAAACCAGATGGTAATCTGAGAATCTACATGGTTTCAAAGGAACTAAATGAAAATATCAAAAGAGAACATTTTCATCTGCCAACTTGAACAACACAGTGAAACTGCTCTCTAATCGTGCAGCCAGATTCTGGCAAATAACTCCTCAAAAGACAAGTTCCAAAATAAATTGTTTTGATTACATAGATTTTTCAGACTTCCTTTTAGCATATGCTCTATACGGAAGTGATCAATAAAAATATTACTACATCAAATGTCCAAAGGAATTCCTTGTGCATGAAGTGCTAGCTTCAGATATAGGAACCACTGCAAAAACATGTGAAAAAGAATGCCACACATTAAAACTAGTAATGTAACACCCCAAAATATGTTTAATAAAATAAAACCATTTTAAAAGGATAAAGTTCAGCAGATGAAGTGAGCTCTTCTAGGAGAAATGTAAAATCCTTCTTACAAAATTTAAAAGCAATCTGAGAAAATTCAGGAATGAACATGCTGTTTCGCTACATGATGACAACTTGGGAAGTTCATCTCAGAAGTCTCTATTATAAAAAGACATTGTCTGTGAATTCAGCATCATAGGTATGAATAAGCTCTTTACCAACATGGAAAATTGGCTGCCTGTCCAAAGAAATTTACAGTCTTGTAGATCAAGTCATTGTTTATTAAGGCAGTTGGAATGAAAAAGAATCTAATAAAGAATGGATATGCTGGACAACAGGATGGTTTAAAAATTCTCACTACAACTGGTGCCAAAATATTTTTATGCAGAATTATCAGAGTTTCCAGGGATGAAACACAAAATGTTCTGAAAGCCATGCAAACAGTTTAAAAAATGTTTTTCATTTGTAGATTTTACCACAAGTCCATTAAAGTCTTAAAACACGGACTTCAATAAAAGAACTTTTCAAGGGCTAAGTGTTGAGAGTTTAATGCCTTAGTGAATAAGTGTTTATAGATTAAAAGCCTTGACTAAAACACATGGGAATTCTTTGTCTCAATTTAGCAACAAAGAATAAGTATACTTCTTTCAAGGATACAAAGACTGGCAGTGCATTTACAGAAATATAATTTGATGTTGGAATACAGCCCAGATAGCAAGATATTACCAACAAACACACAACACACTTTTCTCCCTAACAAAGTGTTAAGGCAAGTAAAAAGGAAGTACATGTGCACAACCAGTTTATTTTTTCTCAAAAGTTATGATGCAGTACAGCACTGAAGTAAAATTATCAACATATTGTATTAAAAAACAAAATCCTGAGTAATAAACTATGTATCAGAAGTACAAGAACCAAAGTTAATTCAGGAGTACCACTGAAGACCACAGGTTATACTCTGCTTTTGCAAATGCTCCTGCATGCAGAGTACACAGTAGCATCGAAAAGAACCAAAACTATGAGGATCACTGGACTAGCCTAGCATGAGAATAGCTAGCAAGCAAATAAGAAGAGAGTTAAACATTGAAAAAAAAATCGAAGCCAACAGGTTTCTTTGAATTCAGCAGTTGTTTATACGAAAAAAGAGCAGCATGTCTTATGATTAGGAATTATCAAATTTCTAACATACCTAGCTTACATATCTTGCTGGTGTATTTGCTATTAGTCTTTCATCTTCCCAGTGTTGCCTAGTGTGTGCCACACTATAATTTTGTAATCACTGGATAGCAGGAACTACACGTGCAGTATTAAGAGTAACGAATTACAAAGGAATTTGATCGAGGAAGAGTAAAACAGCATTACTACTATTACAAAACCAAAAAGAGTAATAATAGAGGAAAACAAATGAAATACCAACTTTATTTCTGGGGGAAAACATACCTCTTCAAAGAAACCTGACAGAACTTGGGTAATTCACTCAAATTCAGGGGATGGAAGAACCTGCTGCAAAGTTGTTTTAAAAAAATAATTACCTTTATTGAATCTACAGAGGGAGAAAATCTAAATCCTCTCTCAAAGACAAAGCAAGACCCATGCAATCTTTTCATGTGTCAGATCATCTTATCAAAAAGAGATGCCTACCAGTTCAAACAGACAAAACAAACAAAATACACTCACACCTGTCACAATAACAGGTATTTTTAAGTGAAATGGTACATGCCAATTCATGAACGTCATCCTAAAGCCTCCTGTCAAAAGAAACAAGTCTTCCTGAAGAGCAAATCAAGACAACCTGGAAGCAGGATTGATTCAAAATAGCATTACAATTACTCATAAATTCTGCGACTTAGATCTGTGATGAGTTTCAAAGCACAGTAGGTATTGTGAATGCTGTAATCCTTGGATATGTTAACTAAACAAACTGACTACAACTAACTAGGGAATAAGAGATTAAAAACATTCACTGTGATCTCACTATAAAACATCTTCCAAAAACAATAAAAAAAAAAAGTCACTGAAATTACTGTTTCGTTAATATTTTTTTACATACTTAAGCAAAAAAAATTCTTGAAATAATCNAGCTTGAAAATCCTAGTGTACTAATTAAGAAAAAAGCTGTAGAAGACCATCAAGCAGCTGATCTAAGTATTTCTTGACTATTTAATAAATAAATAAATAAATAAATAAATAACCAGCCTGCTGATAAACACCTTTGTTCTTTCACACCAGCTGCTTTTTATTCTACATGTTTATCATAGTCAAGACAAATTCTGAAGCTCTGATTCAGACCATGATTCATGGGAGGATCAAATCTCGCCACAGAGTAGAAACCCACATATGTTACTGCAGATTTGGATTAATAATAGCTTGCGTCAGTTTGACATAAACTATTTGGGAAAGGTAAATGCAAAAAGCAGCTACCACAATCCAAGCCAATTCTAATTCCACTGTTAAATATAGCCCACTGAACAGCATCTCCCTTACCTGGTAATGTAAATAACTAAAATGAATTTTATCTGGCTCACAGACCTACATATCACTCAAAAAGCAGTTTGCTTGATAATTTTAAGTGTTAGAAAATTTACTGGTNACCTGTCACAATAACAGGTATTTTTAAGTGAAATGGTACATGCCAATTCATGAACGTCATCCTAAAGCCTCCTGTCAAAAGAAACAAGTCTTCCTGAAGAGCAAATCAAGACAACCTGGAAGCAGGATTGATTCAAAATAGCATTACAATTACTCATAAATTCTGCGACTTAGATCTGTGATGAGTTTCAAAGCACAGTAGGTATTGTGAATGCTGTAATCCTTGGATATGTTAACTAAACAAACTGACTACAACTAACTAGGGAATAAGAGATTAAAAACATTCACTGTGATCTCACTATAAAACATCTTCCAAAAACAATAAAAAAAAAAAGTCACTGAAATTACTGTTGCGTTAATAGTTTTTTACCTACTTAAGCAAAAACAATTCTGGAAAGGATCTCTTAGCTGACTATGGAAGGAGCTGCGTGATTTCTGGATTAAAAATGTAAATCTCAAGCTTGAAAATCCTAGTGTACTAATTAAGAAAAAAGCTGTAGAAGACCATCAAGCAGCTGATCTAAGTATTTCTTGACTATTTAATAAATAAATAAATAAATAAATAAATAACCAGCCTGCTGATAAACACCTTTGTTCTTTCACACCAGCTGCTTTTTATTCTACATGTTTATCATAGTCAAGACAAATTCTGAAGCTCTGATTCAGACCATGATTCATGGGAGGATCAAATCTCGCCACAGAGTAGAAACCCACATATGTTACTGCAGATTTGGATTAATAATAGCTTGCGTCAGTTTGACATAAACTATTTGGGAAAGGTAAATGCAAAAAGCAGCTACCACAATCCAAGCCAATTCTAATTCCACTGTTAAATATAGCCCACTGAACAGTATCTCCCTTACCTGGTAATGTAAATAACTAAAATGAATTTTATCTGGCTCACAGACCTACATATCACTCAAAAAGCAGTTTGCTTGATAATTTTAAGTGTTAGAAAATTTACTGGTTTTCTAATGTAGAAATAAAAAAATTCTACATTTCAAAAATATGTCTTTTTTACCTTTACCTAAACAAAATTCTTCCATTTTTATTTGTGTATTTTACATTTTCTTTTAACACATTTTGCACCAGTGACAAGGTAGCAAAAAGGCCCTAACAACCACTCATGCATCATTTCTCTGCACTTGTGCTCTTTTCCCGAATTTAAGTTGCATCGTATTTGACCCTCAAGCAATGTTTGCAATATGGAGAATATTAAAAAATCTAATAAAATACTTATATAAAATAGCAATACTTGTAAATTTGTATAAAATATCAAATAGTTTAGTTATACATACAGTAACATTTTCAGAAATGCTGTGAAATACAATGAAGTAGAAAAAAGGCAAAATTTTTTGGTAGATGCAAGATAAAGAAGGATAACAGTCTAGTAACCACTATGAGCATGAGACTAGCCCTTACTAAGGGTAAATAAACAGAAAAATAGAGACCTCAGACTACAAAATAGCAAAGTTGTTTGTTCTGTGTCTTTTCTGCTGGAAGGAAAAGATTTATACAAAGGAGCACATGATCCCTTGCACTGGGTGTTACCATTTCAATGATGAAGTTTAAAGTCTAATGTAAACATATTTGTATTATAACATATGTGTTATCCCTGTCTTGATAGACTAGAGTAACTTACTTTATTTTAATTTGTTGTCTACTAATATATTTATTTATAAATCATCTAATTCAAATTAGCTGTTCCTTTTGGGAAAGGAAATAAATATACTAGACTGTCCTACGGGATACTAGCACGGTCATGCCACCTTTGTGGTTTCAGGATTCCCTGAGGCTGTGCACTACAGGCCTATACTATTATGGTACCAAACGCATTGGCAAAAACCAAAGCTCACTGCACTAATGAGTTACAGCCTTTATGGCAAACACCAGGAAGGCAGGAAAGGGCATTCAGTCTTGATCTTACTTCTACTTCTGGGAGATAAGACTCACACATTATGTTGCCTCTCGCTTTCTGCTTCTGCTGTTCTAAAAACCTCTAGAACTGCAACAGCCTGAAAGATTTTGGAAAAAATACATTAATTTCTTTAACTAAATGGAGTGTATCTTAAAATTTTGAAAATTCATAGTTTTATTGTTCTTGATTTCATTCTCAACTGAGAGACCACTTTTAAACTGGTCTGTTATCATGTTACATAAATATGATGAATACTTCCCTATAATTTCACTTTTTTAAACTAGATTGTCTGCAATTACCACAGCAGTAGATTCAGCGGAAGTCAGCACACGCATCATTCACAATGTGAGGTAGCACAGCAGGAGCAGAGAACATGCCGGTTCTAATGAATTATATCCAAACTGAATGGAACTCTGTTCCATTTTTATTTTCTCCTTTGCATAAAGATTGATTTTGAAAAGTGCAAACTCTATACCAAAAATATAAATCTGATATTCATCAGTTGTGTCAGACATTAGTTTCTTTTCTAATATAATAAGTAAAATATTTCCTAGGAGTTTCTAAACCGAATTGTTTATTATGCAATAGTTTTCTTGTAAGCAACTTTGTAAGCACTTGATTTTTATAATTAATTTTCACAACTAATAAATGCAAATTTAATACATACCTGCAATTTCTTCTATGGAGTTAGCTCTCATGTCCAAAAGAACCGTGCCATTCAGGATACAGCTTCTCAGCTCAAACAAGCTATGAAGTGATAGTGTGGCAACATATGGTTTGCTCCACCTCTCTCCACCATCCTCTACATCTTCTTCGAACTTCAACCACCTGTACAAGCAATCCATTTTATAAGTCCATTGTGCATAAGAACAAAAAATAAATTACTTCCACAGATAGTGAAAGATCACTGTTAAGTATATCTTTGGATTTCACTTTATTCTTTGTAGGAAATGAGAAACTTCCCTTGCCTGCTTCTTCCCACATAACACTGTATTATACCATTTTTGAAGATAAATTCTGACCACAGCAATCAAGGAGAAGCATATTAAGTAATCATTATCATACTTTACAAAAAACTTTGAGTAATTCTTTGGCATAAAATGATATTTTTAGGATACAACAACAAGCAGTAAGAAAAGGGTAGAGGAGAAGAACTTGTGGTAGCAAAAAAAGAGAAAAGCTATACGTAATAAGACACAGGAAAGAACTTTCTCCACTTAGTCTTCACTTTGGACTAAACGTAACAGAGAAGTACGTTTCATGTAAATAAATTGACATATACACACATCACAGAATCTGCATTAGTTCTCAACACTATAATCTTTTCACAAAAGACATCGTTATGAACTTTGTTAAAGTTGTTAGTTACTTAACTGCATATTACCTTCTGTTCATTTAAACAGGCTTCAACTTTGCTTATCTGATACCACTGCAGTCTGTCCTGGATATTACCTATTCTGAATATACTCACCAATTCTAAACAAAGTTGAAATTAGTCATAAAAGATAAACATGTTCTTAAAAGTTTTATTAAGAGATCTGACTGGACAGAGGCAGGCTGATAACTTATTGGGGACACATGGACAAGAAAATCTAAATAATGAAAACAGATTTAATTAGACTTGATGGTGTCAATTGGTTTCAATCAATTTTAACAGTATAATACTAAAGGTTGCATCCAATTTCCTACTGTTATCAAAACTTGTATGTTTAAACACATTATCTTATATTGTTAATGAGCCAACAGTCTAGTACATAAATTATACACAACTGAGAAAACTCTACATTTGGAATAAGCTTCTATTTTTATTTTAATAAGCGTTACATGAGTTTACTGCTCTCATCAAGGGAAAATCACATTTAGTGCCTTTTCTCTTTTCAGTAACGTTCCTCTGTTATGTCAGATAATCCCTATTTAATGTACCAAATGGGAAACAGCAGCAGCAAACATAAATCAAACAAATCTCTAATCTTACACACAGTTGTTCAATTCTAAATGCTCAACTGGTTTTTAGAATCATAATACCATTTTAGCAACCCTCGGAATTCACATACAAGATTGAAGGACAGAAAATGGGTTTTAAGTCCAAATTCAGATACAAAATTTGCCCATTTTCTACTCTTCTTAGCTTCTCAGAGAAAAAAAGACAAATTGACAAATTTTAATATATTTTCTCATGCAGTTTGGCCCCTTAAATCGATACAGTTGATGAATAAGACTTTCGTTATTTCCCAGAAAACACCACCAACCCCGTTTGTGTATTGAGCTCATATGTCGCATTGCCCCATCTGCTTAGAATATATTTAGAACCATCTTAGTTATGTCTGATCACACAGAAGAGCAGTTTGATTAATCTGGTTTTCTTTTACTGGCAAAGACTCTCTCAGGTATATCAATCATAGTTTAGTTCCTCCAACAGCATACATGCTGGAACAAAATACAGCGACCAAAGTTTCAGCAAGCTATGTTATTAGAGGAAAAATATTACTGGGGTGCAGGGGGGTGTATGTACACACACACAGTATATCTTTTTAAAGTCATCTCCATCAGTTTTTCAGAATTCTTAATAAGAGTGTGCACATTTCATTGCAGATTCAGTTCCAACACTTTGGTGCACAATATGAAGTGGGGGAGTTGCACATGATCTATTTTATAGTCTGTAATGTCTGCAGCAGACAGCTGGATTATGTACTCACTCACAACTCGCTCAGTAGTCAAAAGTTCCTAATGTAATCTTTCAATCTGTATAAATTTCCACATGAGCTTTTGCCTGCCTACGCAGATTAGAAAATGAACAAAAGTAAACAAGCATGTCAGAAACAAAGCAGAAGTGACAAATCTACTTTTTTTTTGGCCTAGTTTATTCAGAAGAAAGTTTTGATCCAGAGGAGATGCATTTTCATTTTATATTCATAATTTTTACATGTACAAGTATTTTCCAGTCACTACTAACAATTTACTTTCTAAACTATGGACAGAGATTTATTTTCATAACTATGCTGCTTCTATTAAAATTCAAGCCTAAACTCTGCTGTTTATTTCCAAAACGTTTTTCTACTTTCCCCCTTACTACATATTCTTTTCTGTTCCAGAAATGTAGTGATATTCTCCCAAAATTTTTCATTTTATATTAGCAGATAAATAAGCCTCAACAATTTGGGTAAAACTTGCTATGTCAATAATTTTTTAGAAACACAATTCTTCGATGATTCACAAAGGGATTTTTTTTTTAGTTGAACTAGAGAAGCTGTTATTTCCTTCCTTAAGAATTATATAAGCCACGATGGTTTTTCTTTTTAATCACAATAGGAGCTGATACTTTCCTAGAAGAGGTCCTATACATTCATAATCAGTAAGAGAACAGTGCAGATGATTAACTTGATTAGATTTTCTCTCTGAATATTAATAAGATTATTTAGGGACACTACTACATTCATTTTGCAGCTCAATCCCCATATGAGCATCTTCTACATGAAAAGATCTATATTTAGCATCTGACTATGCCTCCAATGGACACATAAGGGAAAGTCATAGAAAATTCTGTGGCCCTCTGGGAAAGCAGTGAATTATAAGGAAATTAAAGGGAAACCTAACAGCAATATTAATGCCAAACTGCCCACATACAAAGTTCCCCACAAAATCTTTTCAGAGATTGCACAAATTTTATCCTGCTGTCATTAATAGATGAGGTCCACAAACCTCTGGGTACCACTGAGAAATGCTGTCAAAAAATACTGGCAGGGAAAGGAAGAATTAAGGTTCTAAAAAGAAAAATGAGGCAAGGATTGCTGGGAAATGTTAATGAACCTAAGGAAGTCATCCCCCATTCCCATTTCCAGCTCAAGGAAACAAACATGAAAATGAAATCTAAACATTCTCTTCATATGACTTGGAAAAACAAACCAATCAAACACTGAACGCTCAAAGTCTCAAAATCAACTGTTCATTCATAGTTTAGAAGATGTAAAAGTTTAATTGCTTCAAAAGTAACCTCAGACCTTGCTTTAATCTTTTACAACGGTAATGTTATCAGTTTCTTGAGGATTGAAACAGAATGTGAAGCTTGAAAATTTCTTACAATAATAAGCTAAATTATGAATAAAACCAGTCATTTTTAACTTAGATATATTATAAGTTTACTACACCCCCTCCAGTATATTCATTCTGACCTATATTTCATAAATCCAGATGAAAACATTTGGCTCTGGGAAACAACAAATGCTGTTGTAATACTAGCAGTCTAAGGATTAAAATTACGATTTTATTTAAGCTTTCTATCAAAAATCTGTTCCCAAGTTTGCCACAGCTCTGAAATCATTCCTCAGTACATCAACCAGTAGCTACAGATAATTTTTAAAAACTCATGAAAACACTCACCTTGCTGTCTCCCTCCACTCCGCATCCTCTCCTTCACGCCAACAAATTTCATCAAGCTCAGTAAAGAGATCGTGAGGAATATGTTCCTCATCATCATCTTCTGTCCCAAGAATAAACTGCACCCTCTGTGATGGGGTATCTGAGGAAAAATAAAAATATCAAGTCCAGAAGACCAATTCTTTCACCCTGAGCAAGGAAATACCCAAAATTTCATGGCATTATCCAGACTCTTTCATCCACGTTGCTTACTGCTACAGAGAAAAACTGATTACAGTTGTGCTGTAAGAACATCTATACACAAACATCTTTAGATTGAGTCTTCTTTATTTACTGTTGTTTTCTAGCCTGCTAATTAAACAAACTCATCTAAAAATAGAACGCGTTTTACAGAAGGAGTGACTACTGGAAGCTGGAATGGTATTTCTCAAAAAAAGGCAGCACAGATAGCGCAGGTAAGACTTTTACTCCAGTGTAACCAACATGACTTTGACACATTGTAAGTCTAAATCTACAGATCTCACCCAGTTTGTAAAGCTGCTATACGAAATATGCATTCTTTGTTTTACCTAGCAGGAGAAAGAATCCAGAAGAAATTTCTCTAATGTCAATATACAACTGGAAACTTTAAAAAAATATATCACCATCTGCATCTACCATCCCCTGCCCCTTTGTTAACTGCTTCTACATGCTTAGGTTTTTCGAAAGAAAAAAGTTATTTATCTGTCCCAACTTCCCCATTTTATTTTTGCTGTCTCTGTCTTCCCTTTACATTTCTATTATCAGCTATTTTTCTTTCTTCTACCTTTCAGTGTAGATCATGTATTTTGGAGACATACTATTTTTATTTCATATCACTGAGAAAATTTCCAGAACTCACAAAGCACTTTAACGCATGTATATATTCAGTGTTCACAGTTAAAATGTTTTAAGTCTTTAAAATAAAAATGCTATTTGCTTATTTAGATACAAATCTCAAGTGAATAAACTCTGGACGAAACCCAGTCTCTCTAGAAATACAGTTATCTTTCCTGCTAATGAATTTTAGATTTGTGAGAACTAAATGTCCTTTGTGAGAGCCAATAGGGGCCCAGCTGCCAGTCAACTGAAAAACTGATTATCCAGCAGAACAGCTCAGCAATTCCTTGAACACCATCTAAATGAGGTTCTGTTCTACAACCATGTTTGTAAGACAAGCTACTGTATTTTCCATCTAGCAGTGAAGAGCATCACTGCACAGGATCCTCAAGCTCTCTAACTTAGAAAAACTGAGAGGAACACACTCATTGACTGCTGGTTAAAAAGCCAATAAAGCAGTGTTCAAAAACTATTAAGTGGGTCACTGATACAGGGCGTTAGATTGAGCAACAAAGACACGTTTTTTTTACAGTAGCAGTAAACTTGCTATAGCAATGCAACATGAACAATAAGTGACAGTTTTCACCTGCAGTCTATTTGCTTAAACAGAGTATATGGATACAGTACAGTCAAGCCTACTTCTTCACAACACAAGCAAATAAAACCTAGGAAGAAATATGACAGAGGAGGGAGAGAGATACAGGCTCAGGTTCTAAGCTCTAGAACTGAACTGCAAGAGGACAACTAAAGGGACAGAGATTACTTGTGGTGAATCATAAAAGAACAGGAACAACCTCCTCCACTTTACCCTTTCTTTTATTACTCTCTCATTGTTCAGCCCTGTTTTTCCTTTAAGACCACTTCAACCTCTATTCTAGACCCACTTCCAGTCTCTCTCTACCTAATTTTTAAAACTCTACATTCCTCACATCTACGTGTTGGTACACTCTAAAAAGGATAACATAAATACAATATCAAAATTAAAGTTAAAATACATTCTCATCAAGAAGTGTGCAACTTGTTAAAACTGTTCTCCAGAAGGAGAAAATTCAGCAAGATATGAAGTTGCAAAGGACAAGTGCACAAGCCTAATGACAGAACATGGCAAAGAAACTACGTTGTAAGAGAGCTGGACTGCAGTGAGAATCTGAGAACAAGTATTGCCAGGAACATCCTGTACTCTTGATAAAATCAGCACTAGAACTGATTTACAGCAACAGCTACTGTTAAGTAATAAATGAGTAGTGCTGTATAGCAGAACTGCAGTTTTACAACAGTTATTATACTCAGGCAAATGCATGCTCTCTGCATGGGAAGCAAAGCAGAGGATCAGAAATCTCTTGAAGTCAGGTGAACAGCAAAGAAATAGCTTACTGCTTTGATTGCTCTTACTGGTTCTTCTGTATAACACACAGCTACTTGACTGACGGCAGTGAGGAATTTATAGAAATGGTAAAACATGTATTAAATTCTGCTCTTCCTTGTTAACACACCACTAAAATAAGCCGCTTGATTCTGGCTATCTCTTCTTGCTGCTATAATTTGTGTTGGTGTCTGAAATATGCAAGCCACAGTTTGAATTTCTGAAAGCTGGAAACTGACAAAAGAAAAGTTATTATTTGCTTTATAGTAAAATAATTTTATTTCAAGGACAAAATCCTAAGAGAATGAAACAATTGGAACACAATACAATTTAAAAAAAAAATCAGATCCGTTGGTTCTACTTATAAAACTGAGTTAACAGCATTACTCATGTAAGCAATGCCAGATGGATTCGGCTTGTCTGCATAGGAGTAATAAATACCAAATATGCCATTAATGTGTTATATGGAAATAAGTAATACGTGATTTAACAGTATGAAAGAATACTTCAATAGCTGACTGTCAGACTGTGATAACTTAATTCTCAGTGTTGAAGCATAATATTTGCAAACTAGGATACTTTTTTGAAGTCTAGGAAAACAGAAATTGGTTTGAATAGTATCTGTGTCGATCTCTACTTCAAGTAGTACGGTCAGCATGAAAATATCCATCCTTCGTGTTATTATTGCTACTTCTAAGATCTAATGAAAGTAATTAAGTATTAAGGATGTTGGACAAATACAAAGAGGGGCTAAATTTCCATTTTCCTAGGCTCTGTACAAAAATGTTTACCTAAGTATTTGTCAACCAAAGAAATCTTAGTCTAAAAGGTCAAAAATATCCAGAGTGTGTGAAATTCTACTTTTTTTAAACAGAAATAGCTAACCTTCTCCTTTGTTCCATGCAGTTCTAGTTAGCTGGTTTCCTCTATGTGTCCTAAATAAGAGGCTCATCACCAGTTCAGGATATCCTCCAGGGCCAGCTCAAACTTGGCAGAAAGTCACACCACAGGAGAAAAGGACCATCAAACACCCCCTGTGCTTGGCTAACAAGCTATCAGGGAGGAAAAATTGAAGCAGATTTTGTTTGCTGTGGATCCACCAGCCCACAGGAGCCTCCTGCCAGACACTTATACCTGGGTTTCTCTGGGCATGTGCTCATATCATCAATGCAGCACTCACACAGACATCCAAACTACCTCCGATACCTCAAATTCATTGCATGCATGGAAAGTCTGAGCATTCCAGGTTTAAAAAGTTGTGTAACTCCACTACACTGTTAAAAGGGCAAAAATTAAGGCCTGGTGGATACATGATTGTTGAAAGCATAAATTCACAATAGGATTCAGTGCCACAGAAAGGAAGCAACCCTGCATCAAATTAACATACTGCTCACTACTATAACTCTTTGTAGTCATGACCATGACTAAAACAAAAGCAAGATACAGGCATAGACATGCCAAAACAGCAGAACTGAAAGGTAGAACTGCTAATAACCTAATTCCAAGAGGGCAACATCAAAGCTGCTCCCTGGAACCACACTAAGTGCAGGCAGGGGCGAATGGTGGCGTACATCACCGTCCCATCTTGCAGAACATACACACAAAGAACCACAACTGGCATGTTCCCCATATAAAACATCCCAAAGTGCAATCACAATTGTGGGTTAGGACTGCTCCCTCTTGCCTAAGGGAACAAAGCAAAATCAAGATGTGGGCTGGGCTAAGAAAGCAGGATCATTCTCAGTACGTCCAGATAAATTCAGAACAGCAAACTGCTGCTGCTCCACTGCACTATTCAGTGATACAGATCTCCTCTTCAGTGCGTGCCAGGATTTCTCCAGAGACAAACCACCCTCCCATCAGGTAGAGCTGCACGATCTCCCCAAGCCACAGCACAAGGAGAAACACAGCCTTGCATACCTATCAAACATATTCCAGATTTTGTTCTCTGCTCTTGATAAATTCTTAGAAAGGGTGAAAAATTGTATTTCTGGTAACACTCTATTGCCAGAACAGGTTTCTGTGTTTCTAAGCCTGTTGAGAATCTGAATTTAAGGGCAGTATTTGTAGACTAATACTTCCTGTTGGGGTCAGTGGATATAGGGGTGAAAATTTATATTTTCTACATTATAAAACATGCCAAACATGAAGATAAAATTTACATTAGAGTTCACATAAGACAGTAAATATCATGGGCAAGATTTAATCCATGCTTCATGGTCTTGTACATTTACATCTAAGTAGTATTAAACATGCAAACTTTTTTTTTTTTGATTGCTCATTGCATAGGACGGGCTGCAGACAGGGAGTAACCAGTGTAATACAGTCGGCATCCATAACAACTCCTTTCAAACAAAGGGGAAATGGTGTGAAAAATTCAAAGAAACAGAAAAGAGAGGATCATTTCACACACAAATGTTCATCATCCTCCTGCTTGGGCTCACCAAGGAAGTAGTGGATGGAGGTTCTTCCCCCAACCTCCTTCCTGTGCAGACTGCTAATTGCTGAGTTGAAGGGCAAAGTCCAAAGTTAAGGATCATAAATAACTTCTTTTAAATTACAAAATATGGTGAAAATTAAAAGGAAATTTACATTACTAAAGTATACACATAAAACACATAATCTTATTTTCAGGAAACGCTCTCTGCATTTTCTTAACGTGAACTGTTTCACTACCTTGAGGCTATGAGAAATAGTTTTATTTTTTGGATCTAACAATACTGACCATTCCTAAAGTTCAATTTTCTTCTTTTTTGCTAGACTCTTAAAACTGCAGTTATGATACATTATCTTAATCCATATTTGCCACAATCTGTTCCTCAGCTACCCAGGATTCAAATTTCCACAATCACCCTTCAGCAGATAAAACCTACAGCTAAGGATAGGAGCATTCTCTTAACAGCCACACTCTTTACAAATAATTACATTCACCTCATTAATACCCCTTTGAGGTCTGAGGTTAGCTACCAAATCTAGTCAGGTGAGTCCTTCCACTGTAATTTCTTCCAGTCCCTCTGGAACCAAGAGGCGTTCCCTTTGCAACTCACCTTTTCACTTGCCTTCCCTTCAAAGAGCCTCTCCTGATCTGTGCTTGCAGTGCGCCATTAAGCTCACCACCAGGGCTGCTCAGCATTGAATATCATGAATTACAAATTTAAGCCTCTTTAAAACTAGAGATTATTAAAGTCATATTTCTTAGAAGAACAAACCAAACTTTGCACCAGCCCTAACAGTGTCCAGCCCAAAAATACACAACAGGAAACTGAAGTGGAACCCCAGCCCTCATTGCTGTGGGCACTTCACCCTCACAAAACCTGTCCTTAGAGACACCTCGCTAAAAGCTAAAGTCCCCCATTCCACTCCATTTTAAAACAGAAACATAAATATCTTTAACTCATAAGCACAAGTACAAGAGACTTGTTTCACTAGTTACAGGCAAAAAAAAGGGTAAAAAACACTGAAAATTGCCACTAAAATCCATGTGCATACCAATTAAGTGCAAACCTACCAGCCAAAGGGAAATCTGCACCAGTCTTCCAGTCCCACCACGACTCACAGAGCTGATGGAGTGATCCAGGCCAGGCTGTGGCCCGACAGCCCACTGGGGCTGGCACACACCACCCTCCCAGCAAACAGCTCCAAGGAGATGCTCTAGGCTAGAAACAGCATGGGGGCTGACAGCTTCAAGGAGGCATGAAGCCAGGGCCTTGATTATAGCAGCATTTCAGCTAAAATGGTAACCCACCTCAAAAAAGCAAACATTACCATATTTTTAACTAGAGTGGATATTTTCACTGGACCTTTCCCTTTCTCCAAAAAAAATTATGCAGCAAGATGGTGGAAATCTAGATCTTGAAATCACTTAGCTACCAATTTTTACTACCCACAAAAGCCAGGAAGCCAGGTAAATTGCAACTTATGCAATTCAAAGGCACATCATTATGGCAAAATAGAAACATCTTGTACAATCTCATCTCATCCACAGGCAACAGATTAACAATGAGAATCAGTGCACTACACAGCTCCCTGAAGCAACAATAGCAAGATCTGCACCTAATGATACTTCACAGACAAAGTTATAAACTAAACCAAAAAAAAAAATAAAGCTTCATCCCATGCTTTGTTAACTGAGCAGTCTGTAGCACTTCATGTCTGAATATTTCAGGCCTTTACCTTTTCCAGAATCTCTGTAATTCAGGTGTTGCATTTTTGGCTTTTATTATACCTGCTTTCATAGTTCACTGCTTCAAAACACTGCTAATTTATTCTCCTGTATCATTAAAATCCTGATGTAGCTTTCTGACTTACTTCAAAGTGCTGTTTTCTATCAGCTGGCCTCACAGTGCTTATTTTCTCTATCTTTATTCTTGCACCTGCTCATTTAAATGCTTTTTTCTTTCCCTCCCTCTCTCCCTTTTCCCAAGAATACAGCCTCCTACTACTCAGCAGAAATGCGTTAAAATGGGTATACAGCAAGAGGGAGCTAAGCACTTCTGCATGTTTAATTAAATCAGAATTATTCATAAATGAAGGGACTATTTTGGACCTGTTCTCTTAGGCAGCACAATCCCTCATATTAAGTTACGTGTCAAGGGTAGGAACTGCATTTGTCTTCCTTGCAACTTCTTTTAGCCTCTGGTACTTTTATAACTTTGTGGTCACAGGGAATGAGAGCTAAGAAGCATTATTGAGGTTTAGAGGATTCAGATTTAGTGCAGGAAGTATCCATTGCTCTCTATGTCTAAATAATGCATAGAAAAACTATGCTTATATTCACTCTAAACAAAATTCTTCTCCCCAGGTAGCATAACAACCTGTCTGAAACTCTCATAAGGAAAATCCATAGCAAAAGCGAGGATGTGGATACAGACTATGATTAATCCCTGTATAATTTAGTCTGTCTGCTCTGACTGTGCTTAACCCCTCCATCACTGTCTAATTATCAGACTTACCTTTGGCAAATCTATTTCACTATTGTCTATAGGATGCCACATTTCTGGATGGATGGACAGATGTCAAAGCTCAGTCAAAGTCTGCTTCTCTGGCCTAATTTCCAGAAGCCATGCAGCAAAGGGGAAAAGTCATCAAATTTTACTACTTAGGTATTATTTCAAAGTGGAAAAATTTAATACTTCCAGATTTTTCTGAATGTTTGGTAGTTCTGGTTTTGGCTTCTTTTGAATTGTTATCGCTCAAGCATTTTGATGAGTATCTACAGTATGCTGGATCCAAAGAAGACTTGCATGTTTCTGGCCTGTATCTTGGAGCTCTCATGCGCATAAGCTGATTGTCACTTAACACAGAATTGCGTGGAACAGTGCATCTCATTGTATGCATAACTGCCAAAGACTATTAAGGACAGATTCAGACAGTTAATTTATTTTTATTTAATTCTGGCATTAGGAAGGACACAAACCTAGGTGTCCAGAAGCTGAAAGAACAGAGCTAAGCTCTCAGCCAAAATGTGACACATACTGGCACTTAAGTAAAACCAGATGACTCAACAGAAGACATAGTTTAAGATATCTCACTTCCTGTCTATTGTGACTTCCAGTTATTTCTTTTTAATCTGTCATTTCACATATATATGCATATTCCTTTTGAAAACTATTTTAACAATTTATGAACTTTGCTGTTTTCCACAAGATTTGTTTCAATATAGTACTGGGTCTTCATACTTTTGAAATATATTCGAGACAGAACTATCACAGCAAATTTTTTCTTTATGAATCAGTCTTGAAAACATAACTCATATTTACTAATTTTGAAAAAGTCTTGACTTTCATTCTCAGTATAATTCACTGTGAAAGATTTGAGTATTTCAAGGTCTTCACAATACACTTAACCATCAGCACTTATAATCTACTTGCTCCAAAGCATTCTACATACATAATGCAAACTTTGGATTAAAGCAAAGTCTTATAATTAGTATTCTGTAACCTAAAACTACACTGGCAAATTTCCCTAATGATCTAAAAACATTCTTCTGCTGCACACTGATAAGTTGCTTTCTATTCATGCTTCCATTATATTTCCATTATATTTTCAACACTTCCTATAGCCTTGGACATTTCAGCACGTGCTTCTTATTTTTGGACAGTAAATAATATTCTCATGTGTTTTGAGACAAAGCTTGGTTATTTTATTATTTACTACCTTTTTCTGTTCTCTGTATTATTTTTAATTTAAAATATTGAAAATTTTAGAAGTTTAGTATTTTATTGAAAGGGGGTTTTTTTTCCTGTTTGTTCTCAAGTTCTCAGATAGCAGACTCAGCTCACAACTGCACACAGAATCATAGAATCACCAGTTTGGAAGAGACCCACCAGATCATCAATTCCAACCATTTAACAACATTTAACGGTCACATTAAACTTTCAAAGGGCAGATTTTAGCCTGTTCAGAAGGCTGGCTGACAAAGTCCCATGGGAGACCATCCTTAAGCATAAGGGATCCCACGAGGGCTGGGAGCTCCTCAAAAAGGAAATCCTAGCAGTTCAGCAGCAAGCCGTCCCCATGTTCTGGGAAAGGAGCAGGTGGGGGATAAAAACAGCTTAGTTAAGCAGGGAGATCTTGAGGGACATCAAAATGAAGAGGAATGTCTATGAGCTTTGGAAGAAGGGACAGGTATCTTGGGTGGACTACGGGAGGAAGTGACACTGTGCAGAGAAAAAATCTAGAGCTCAGGTTGGCNGGGATACCTTGTCGCTCTCTGCAGCTACCTGAAAGGAGGTTGTAAAGAGGAGGGTGCTGGCCTCTTCTCCCAAGTGACAGGGGACAGGACAAGGGGGAATGGCCTCAAGCTCTGCCAGGAGAGGTTCAGGCTGGACATTAGGAAAAAATTTTTCACAGAAAGGGTCATTGGGCACTGGAACAGGCTGCCCAGGGAGGTGATTGAGTCACCATCCCTGGAGGTGTTTAAGGGACAGGTGGATGAGGGGCTGAGGGGCATGGTTTAGTGATTGATAAGAATGGTTGGACTCAATGATCCTGTGGGTCTTTTCCAACCTAGTGATTCTGTGATTCTGTGATTACAGTGTCATATAAGAAAAACAGCAAACACAATCTGGATCACAGTTCATATCTGATGAAACACTGCAGCACTTGAGTAACATAAACATTATTACAAAACTAACTGTAAAACCACAGCTCTTCTATGTTACATTTTAGGGGAAAATGCTCCAGAGCCTTCGCTGAGGGCATGTGATGCCATAAGCACTCACGTCCTCTTGGTGGTGGTGGCAGTTACCCTTACGAGAATACTCATAAACAGTCTCCTGCACTGGTAGAAATTACTGAGATTTCTCATGCACTGACTGCCACTGACAATTGCCCTTCACTGGATGAACAAACCTTGGTTCTCCAGCAGAGACTGGAGAGGCATTGGTGAGTTCTCCAAAACCCTGCTGCTAATCATATCCAAGCTCTATCAGGACAGAGCATTCATAAACATACCAATGTTTATTATTTAAAGATCTATGAAAAAATAAAATTAATCTTACCAAATGGAGGAGACTCTCTTCCATCTTCTAATCCTGAATCTCGCTCTCTGTCTCTCTTTCTGTGTTTATGTCCACGGTGCCTGTGGCGTCGGTGACTTTTTCTTCCACCCAGTGGCACATGAACTCCAATGAACAATGTTCGATGGCCTGTAGGTAAAAAAAAAAGTTACCTTTCCAAAAGCATCTATGGCAACATAAAAGCAATAATAACCATAACAGCATTCACAGTATAATAATTCTTATAATTATGTAATTGTATAATATTTTTTTTCAATATTAATATTTGTAAGATTATTGATAACAGTAATTATAATATAGCATCACAGTTATACAATCCCTTCATACAGGACAAAATCACAGTGTTACAAAGCAGTGCCAGATATATTTTTCTTTTTCTTCAAATTTGCATCTGTGTGTGCAAACTTCCATTAAAACCAGAGAGATGTTCTGTAAAATGTCACGAAGATCACACTGATCTCTTTGCATTGAACATTTGGTAAAGCTGCTGTTTGCTTTATGTGTACAGGAACTTTATGAAACTCATTGCTATTTACAAGCCAAACCTTGACAGAATTCTTGCGGGAAATTCACTGAATGGAAAAGAAAAAAAAGAGAGACACAAAACCCGATAAAGCACTACGGAAGCAAAATGCCTACACAACTTTATGCATGCACATCGTAAACACACTGCTGGTAGCTTAGGCTGCTTTCATTTCTTCCATTATATTTTTTAAAACACATAAGAAGGTACACATGCCATGCCTGCCACCATCATTGAGATTTCAGGCCTGAGGAATTTTATGTTGCTCATCAAGCCTAGGAGATTTAGCTCTCTGAGCTATGTAGGCTAACAGAATCAGAGCACAATAAAACATTTAGATAGGGGACAACACAGGGGAAATGTACAAAAAGTACCACAAAACAGAACAAATGGAAAAGGAATCATGACTCACTATAGGCAGGTCTCCTACATTTACTCAGCAGAAAGACACAGTTCAGATTACTCATCTCAAGTAACATTTATTTTCTCCTTGAAATGAGCATAACATAGCTAGTGGATAACTGCTGCTTTGCTGTAATCATTCAGCAGTGTCAATCATCTGAAAAAGGTCAAGAACATTAAACTAAAGTAGCACGTGATCTCTAATCCCACAAAGACTCCAGCGGGGGCAGAAAATACAGCAAGACAACATTTGTCACAATACATCAAAGAAATTCAAGGCTGACAGGATTTCTCTGCAGAAAGCAGACCTAAAAAAGCTGGAGAAAAGGCTTTGGACATCACACTAGTTAACTCCTCAAGTCTGATTCATGCAGAGGAGACTAGAAAGCAAAGGAATCAATTTTTGGGAGACTATGATTGCAGAGCACGGAGATTCTTCGGACACAAAGGTCACAAGTTGAAAAATATTCTTTTATATATTTTAGCTACCTCTTGTTTCTTGCTTTTTACATTAGGCCAAGAAATTATTTAAACAGAATTGCTGCCTTTGGTGTATTTCAAATGTATTGCCATCAGTGGTACATGAAACAAGGAAAAATTTATTCTATAAAAAGAACACATTAAAAAGACATTGGTGACAGTAGTAATGCAGTGCATTACTTGTCCCCTTCCTTGGGTAGAAAAAAAAATCAAGCCACATTTGGAAAGGAACAGGGTTACTGTTCCTACAACTAATAATTTCCAGAGGTGCAGATAGATTGCTTTTTTAATTTAGGAATTTAATACATTCCTGCTGCTTTGTGATAAAGGTGGGCACGCTAATCCTAGTTTTGTGCTACTTCAATGCTCATGTTGTACCTGCATCAAGAAATGCAGATTCAGGTTCACACTTCAATTAATTTACAGGGATAAACATAGGACTTGATTCCAGACTGTTTTTTATTCCATAAAGTGAGAAACAGGCCCTAAAATGCACAGCATTCACAGATAGAATGTGTTCACACTGAAAAGAAAACAGGAACCTGGAAAATGAAATGGATAACCAGGAAAAATTAAAATTGATTTTATTGCTTCTCTGTGAATCTAATGAAGTAAAGAGTTCTACCAAGGTATAATTTCAATAAACACAGAGAAGAATCTAGGTCCACATTGTAACAAGGTTCAAGCAAGCATGAGAAAAAAAAATGAGAGGACAAAAGGAATAGCTTTCTATAGAAAACACAGAGCAAAAAGTAAATATAAAAAATCTGAATAAAGAGTTCAGACATTCTGGTTTATTAAAGGAGTGCAATTATGGAGCAAAAAAAAGGTCAGTTGGAAACAAAAGCAAAATTAATGAATTCTAAATTACTGGCGAAATTATAGTGAATGACAGAAGCAAAGAAAAGCAGTGACCTTACTTCAAGTAACCTTTTGATGGTGAAGATGATAAATTACTGCCCAGAAGGTAAGGTATTTTGCCATACAAGTTGACCGAGGCATTATTAAAGAAGGGTTTCCAGAGAGCTTGGTGAATTTTCCAAGCCTAGAATGCCAAACACAATGTACCCCTGCAGCCTCCAGGACAGAAACACTACACTTTCTTGCTGCTTTGCTCTGGAGAAAAGCACTGTTCCAATGAAGTTCTTCAACAGATTCCCTCCTCCAAAAGCCTTATATTATTTGAATGTGAGAATAATTTGAAGATCAGAATAAACAAGGACTCTGCTTAACAAAAAAATTCTAACAGAACTCTGCCATGAACCTTTAAGCCACAATTCTAAAATAAGTAATTTTCCTAAACAACACTCATCCAAGAATTCTGCATTTCAAGAGGATCTAAAGAGGACTTGCTTTTATTCTCATTATAACAACCAAGTCCTAAGAACCAAACAGACTCTGTCATCTTAATGTTGTGCACAAAAGCAGTTGTTAGAAGATTTCTGACCCAGCATAACATGAATACAGGTTGCAGGCAGCTCCTGAACATCACTGACATCAATGGCAAAATTCCAAGTGACATCAACAAAAGCATATTTTCTCCTCAAAAACATAAAAACTAGACAGTTTTATACTTTCAGCATCTCTACTTACTATAAGATCTTGGTTAAACTGATGAAATTTTCAGAAGACAGAACATCTATTATATCAATTTGGCTGAAGTCAAATGCAGGTTATCTGATAGGATTCAGTTTTGTTCAGTTTATTAAAAATTGAGTTTTGTTCAGTTTATAAAAAATTGTATCAGGGCATTTATTTCATTTACTTTTAAGAGCTTTTTTGTATGTTTTATCACTTAGTTCATCAGGACACCATCTAAAAGGTCTGAATATTGCTTTAATATTGTAAAATCATTCTGCTCTGCTCTATGTTTGCACATTGCCTCCCTCAATTTCTCAGTCTTTTGGCAAGGCTACAAAGACACTTAGGTATAGGAAATAGTAACAACTGTAAGTTACATCAGGATACATATTGTGGACACCAAGTACAAACCAACATCCATTCTCACGCAGAATTTGCACACAGTTTTAAGACATAAGCATAGCAAATAATGGATTTATAACTCTTTAAAGCCAAATCTTCAAAAACACCATGCTGGGGATTTTTCACCTGCACTGCGCACCACATGCTGTAGAGTCCCAACACATGAGAAAGGGCTAAAGTTGTTAGTAAAAAATCTACAAATGGATTAATGTTTTGTATTTTGTGCTATGTTTAAAAAACAGGGGTTTTTTTCATTCTGTTTTTTAATGGTTATATCTGAAGTGGTCAATCACAGTTTATTTTCTTATTACTCTATTTAGTCAGTTAGTTTGGTTTGCTTCTCTCCTCTTCCAAAGAACCATCTAGTAATGGGGGAAATCATACATTAAATAATTCTTTATTCTGCATACTTCTTCAAATGCTGTAAATATCTCCACTTTGTAGAGGTATGAATTCTTTGCCCTAGAAAAGGCAGATATGAAATATACATTATTAATATGATTACATCTTCCAGAGACATTTGTCAGAATAAAATCTAAGTAGAAAGGTTTCTTGAGGTGGTTGTATTCCAAAGAGTAAATTCTTCTTTACATCTACAATTTATTTTAAGAACCCAATAGCAAATTAACCATCTAAAAAAACAAGCTCAGAATAGCAAGCATTTTCTGCATAGACCTTGAAGACTGCAGATTTAACATTGAAAAATGGTTTTCAGAAATGAGCATTCTAGGTCTTTAAAACTGAAGCTTGTCCTATCTACATATCTGATTCATTAAATAAATGGAAAGGAAAAGAAACGCAATTATTATTTCTATACTGTTTAAAATATATCCCACTATAATTTATAATGCCTGACAACTTAACTTCGGAACTTCTGGAAATCCCATTACAGTTGTCTGGATGGATGTGACCTCACAATGTAAAACAGAGATAGAAAGAAGGGAACTGTAATTGTTTCCCTTAATTTAGTGAAATTAAGATCTTTTCAATGGAATGCTAAGAGTACAGACATTTTTGCCCCAGTGCCTCCCATTCTCTGTCCAAAGACAATTTTAACACAGAAAACACATATCCATTCGGTAGGAAGAACACATATATGAAGCACATTCACCTCCACGCTTCCCCACCAACAGAGTCTCCACAGGCCTCCATGTTATACCAGGCATGTGAAACTCAAGCAGGTGCCTTAAGAGCTCCTCAGTGAACCAGCCAAGTTGGTGCCTATTGCATAAAAAAGGATTGTCTGGGATCTGAACATCCGTGAGTGACAGCTGCTCATGATACATCTGCCTGTGCTGCCTTCCATCCAGAATTATCTTAATCTGCCTAAAGCACCTGCTGAGACCAAGGCTTTCAGATCCCTGCTCACAGGCAAGATGGAGACAGGCAGATAAGGGAAGAAATGGGTCTTGAAACATCTCCAGAAAGAGCAAAGGCAAGTTTCTGTGTCCTACTAAGGAAACACATTGCAAAGTCAAGACTCCTTGAGACAGAATATTTTGTCAGTGGTTCAAGCCGAGTCTCAAATAATTGCTGACTGCAGCAGGACTGAAGGGGTTTGTTTCTCTTCTGGAAAACACTCAGAGCCTTGAAGCCTCCTTTATGTATTGCCAGCTAGAGCTGCATCAAATGTAATTTTCCATCCTCTCAAAAATGTACAGTGATATAGAGACAGAAAACGAGCAGTCCATGCAGAGTTAAAAAAATGCATTTTCCCTCATAAGAGAAAAAGTGATTATGGTGAATTGTGTAGGAGTAGAGAGTACATGACTCATGATTCATTATTGTAATGCAGCAGGGAGGCAGAGCTAAAGACAAAGCAATAAGGACAAAAGCAATACTTCCTAAACCAACAGTTTACATAGTTGTTTGTGGTTACTGTTTGCTCAAGACACATTTTTCATTTTTCATTTGGAGAAACTGAGAATAAAGCCAGCATAAATTTTTTACATCATATATGGAATTTATGTTCTAGGTTAAAGTACAACAGAAACCATATAGAAAAAAAATAAAACAACATCCCTGGTCCAAGAAAGCATTAAGATCATATTGAATATAGAGGATTAGAGCATCTTACTGAAGTCAGTAAAGATAAGGAGCCTTGATCGATCATGGTCCCCCCAAAAAATATCTCCTTTAATAAAACATTATTCCAGTTTGCGGCTGAGCTAAAAAGTCTTTTTAACTGGACTGATGTTCATTCCCTACATTGTTTCAGAGGAATCCAGAGGTGGTATGCACATGGTTCTATAACAAGCTCAGATCTCAGACCTTGCCAGAGAATAAATAAATAAATAAAAGTCAGCAGACACAGAATGTATAAGGACCCTCTGAGACATGCACACGCTTTCCACTTATGGAAAGTGAAGCAGTGGTTATTGGACTGAAGAATTTGACCTATATTTCTAATTTAGCAACAAGCAAAAAAAATGCAAACTCAGTACTAGCATGACTAAATGTTAAAAACTGAGCATTTCTGTCTTCTCATGCTACAGTTTTGCAGCTGTCACCAATTATGGTAAGTTGGTTTATGCCAATTTAATTTATCAGAATTTCACAAGGTCAAATATTCAGAACCATTAGTCCCCACAAATGCTGAGAAGATTTCTTGTCAGCGAAGATAAGAGTGAAGTAAAAACTCAAAATCCAAAGCTGATGATCAACAAAAGACCATGGTGTTCAGCCCACGCTATATAATAACTAGTTTGTTTCCATTATTTCTTTATAATTCATGTGAACTTTCAAAGAGGTTTTGTGAACACATCCAGCAGAATTATTCATACATCCTTAAGGTGAACCACCTTCCCACAAACATAAGAACAACTAGGAAGGGAAACCAGACCCATGGAAAGGGACCACGGCAAGTGATTGCCAAGGCAAGCACAACTCAGGAGGAAAGTGAGGTTTCAAGGAATATTGAGAGACATAGGAAAAGGAAACAAAATTAGATGAGAGGCACTACAGAAATCTGTGCCTTAGAAATGAGAAATGGAACAAGCTGGAGCATGTAATACCTGGAAGGCAATAAAATAAAAGAATTCTGTGCTTGCAAAGCCAAAATTGTTCTTTTTAAGAGACTTTTTTGTACAGACCTACAGCTATGCAATCACAGCTGACTTTACAGGCATAGACTAACCTGAATGTCTCTCCAGCTCTTTACTTCCTCAGCTTATATTCTACTCCTCCAAGCCTAATGAACATTGCCGCAAGGAGCATGAGGTAGGTCAGAGTGAACATCAGGATAAACAGGGCACCCAAGGGAAGCAGAGGCAAGGAGGCTTGGAGTAGAGGATCTGTACTGACAGGGTAACAAATTATTTGCAATAGGCTGTAGCATCCTGGCAGCCAAAGGGAGGGGAGACCTTGTTTGACGTTTCTATCTAGCCAAGCAGAATTAGTCACTGGATGGCTTCTACGTAGAGGCAAGGCCAAATCAAGGCCAGCAGGTTAACACAATTTATGTTCTTTCAGTCCTGTGAGCTGCTAGATCCTATTAATTTTCAGGTAAATAATTTCAGTGGCAGACAGGTCTACTATTATGTTATTTCTATGAAAAATGTCCAGTCTCTGAGAATAAAAGCCTACTTCAATATCTCGAGCCACTCTCAGGTGTGTACTAAATAATATAGAGAGATCAGGGTTCAATCACAATAAGGTTTTTAAATATTAACCATTATCATATATAATCAAAAGTTTATTAAAATAATTTTTAAGTTACTGTGACAAGCTAGAAGAAATCCAAAAAGAAATAATAACTAAAATAACTATTTTTAAATGAGAATAATTAAATTCTCTGTGATTTCTTTTTTTTCAGTCAGCAAGATATCTATTATAACAATTAATTTCAGACGGGTTGTTAAGTACAGAACATCTCTACAAGCATACTAATATCTTAAATTATTCTTTAGTTTATTAAGTTTAAATTCTCAGCTTCTGCTTCATATCCAGTGTACTAGTGATGTATATTTCCTAATTTAGCTTGAAGTCTTTTGTGACTTTCAGTAATCAGTCCATGTAATGTCAATTTTATCGAGTGTCAGAATGCATATTCTGATGTACAGTTATTTATATACTGGATACTGTGGTTTATGTGTCCTGAGAGACATGAAAGATGGCAAACCTGATTTCCCATGAGGCAAATATTTCGCATACCACTTAGGCAGATAAAATGTATTAAACATAAAAAGCATAAGCACAATCTGATTCCTTTGAATCACGGAACATTTTGTTATTTCCTTCAACAGAGCCAGGATTCACCCCTGTTAAATGCCTGGACCTCCACCTAACAATGATATCTCCAGCCATCTCCCTATTGCAGCTGCCTCTCAAACTAGGCCACAGTAATACCCACAGCAGTGCTGAAATCCTGCCACAAAAATCCAGGATTTGCAGCTGACCACCTCTAGCAAGAAGAGCCACGGAACAGTCTTTTTCACTCTCAGCTGATCTGACAGTCATAAGCAAAAGACCATAGTCAGAGTGCACTTAGAGCAAATCCTTTTGCATTATCTATATAGTCCAAAGAGCTCAGCATATGAGATGATCTGAGCTCTCTAGACACCTGCAGATAAATCCTAATATTTTTTAATCTATGAGAGAAAAACTAGGTATTTCCGTTTTGTTAGAAAACCGTTCCCACTGAACAAGAAGCAACATGAGACAGGCAGAGACAATAACAGGGAGTAAGCTGAGTGCAACTGTTTGCTAATGTGCACATCTGTTCAGGAAAACTTGTCTACCTGCTATCAGTACACGTACAACCCAGTCTTTTGCAATCAAGTACCTAAGTGTCAAAAATCTGTGCCCAATTCTCATTTAGGATTTCCACCACTGATAAAAATAAAAGTATATTTATAGAATTTTGTCACACAGTGAACAAATAATATGCAAAATACACGATTAGAACCAGGAAAGCTGGGCTTCTTGTTCTGCTTTTAGAAATATTTTCTCTGTCCTTTCATTAATGCACCAGTCCAACAAATGACCTGTCTGGTATTAATGACTGATCTTGACTTTACAGCTCAGGAAAAATTAATTATATGGGAAAAACATTCATGGTGAATATCTGAATGCCAAAGCTCTGTGAACAATGCACCTCTGAAGCACTACAAAGCATAAGAAAAAGATACAATTTGAAATACATATTGCAAGCATCGTTACTGTCTTAAGGTGAGCACCACATTTCTTCTGTTACCGTAAGCACTGCAGTTCCCCAGATTTTTACTATACTGCTCAGGGAAAGAAAACACTGATCTAGAAAATTCTAGTCTTGGAGCTGTTTCTCCAGGTAGCATTAACCACCATGATATTTTCATGTTTTCAGTAAGATATGTCCTTGCATTATTGCTGCAAAATATACAAACACAAGTATTTCAGAAGAAATTTCAGATGGAAATTTTAGAATATATTATATATTTTATTTATATATATTATATATA
>WAAB01004335.1:0-12200 GCA_013389865.1 Piaya cayana | reverse complement strand
GAGGGAGGAGGGTGAAGATTTAGGCTAGACATCGGAAAGAAATTCTTCACACTGAGGTTGGTGAGGCATTGGCACAGGTTAGCCAGAGAAGTTGTGGCTGTCCCCTGAAAGTGTTTAAGACCAAGTTGGATGGGTGTTAGGCAGCCTGATCTAGTGGGAGCTGCCCCTTCCCATGGCAGGGGTTGTGGAACTGGATGGGCTTTAAGGCTCCTTCCAGCACAAAACATTCTATTATACAGTGAATCCTGGGTGGATTTTCACCAGCTCTTTGCCCTGTTTTGATGATGAAGCAGGTACATCCCTCTTCAAAAGCTTCTGATGTAGCCATTACCACCCTGGTGGAGCCAACTTTGACAAATGTGTATGTTGGTGCACATTTGTTAACAGGTCAGAATTAAGTGTCAGGGCTTTTATCTCTTTTTATGCTACCTTTCCTAAGAAGCTTCGTGATCAAACAAACAAAAAATCATTATTTCCATGGCTGACAGCCCAATATGCTCAGTCTGAAAGAATGAGCAATGAGTTCCTGTGCAAATAGTTTATTTTCCAACAGGCCTTTGTGATTTGTCAGATTAACACCTGTAGAACAAGACAAGGAGTTTCATCCCCAGGCAGAGTGGTCCATCCCCCAAGTTTTCTCACAATCTCTTGCAGAGATGATTCCCAGAAGAGGGGGAGAGCGAGTTGCTGTACATTTGCTGTGTGTGGCCTAGTTCCTATTCCCAAGCTCTTAGCTGCTTAATTACCCTCCCTCTGAAGGGTCAAGCTTTGGCTAAAGAATACTGTGCACTCAGTTATCCCTCATCCTAAATGCTAATAAAAAGCATTTAGTTGACTAATGAAACATAAAATTCTGCCCTATTTCATTACATGTGCTTAACAAGAACCTCATTTGATATCAAATTACTGCCTGCTCAGCCAAAGCCATGTATTTGTGGTAGCAGGACTGCAAGGCGGGAATATCAAGAGCTGCAATATGGAAATTCTTCACTAATATTCTCTGCAGGACTATGTGATTACTTAATTCATTTAGCTGAGCAAATCTGATGGCTCAGCCAACTGTTTCACAGCACCGAGCACAATACTAGGCAACTGGCCTCCCCATGGACTGGTTCTGCTGTATCGCTTTTCCTGGGACTCAGCTTTTGCCAGTTGCTTTGGGGATTTCAAAGGGTATCACAGATGGTGTTACAAAATGAACAGGCTTGTAGTAGTGAATATGAAATCCTGCTTCTTCCCAATCAAACACCAGCCAGAGGATGCCGTGTGAGATAGAAACAGTGTGTCTCAGTTTTAAACTCCGTCTGTTCATAATAAGGAGCACCAGTACATGGACAATTGTCTGCTTTTAACAATAATCCCTCTTGCTTTTCCAGAGAAAACTTTCTTAAAACTCTACCCTGCCCCTCCTCCCCACAGCCATTTGACTCAGCTGGCTCCTGTAGAAAATCATGTTCTTCATAGTGCACATCAAACTTTTCAGGAAATTAAAAAAACAAATGTAAACAGTGGTAATTCCCAGCTCCCATGAACAATCACTTACCAGAATCATTTTCACATACATTCTACAGAGCTTTAATCAAACATCAGACAGTAATGTTTTGAGGGAATGGATTCAGTCAATGTATTTTGGGTAGCAGAATGAACCATATTAAGAAAAATTCTAAATATTGCCATTCATAGACCTTGGGTTTTTTTTAAAAAAAAACAATTAAAAAACATCCTATCATGATTTTTATTCTGTACACAGCTTAGGCAAGACCAAATACTGAAATATTTTGTCCAGTCCTGGTTCACATTTGTAAAATGGATATTGAAAAACTAGAGACCGTGTGAGTAAAACACAACCCACAAATATGATTCAGCAGCTGCAGAAGCTGACTTATAGTGGAATTCAAAGCATTTGTGTTTGCTTAGTTCAGTAAGAAGTGACTAGATTATGGAATATGTGTGTATCTTCACAGGAGGATAACAGCCCAAAAAATGTGATGAACAGCTCTAGAAAAATCTTCCTGTGGCACTGAAGTCAGGCCAACACAGGGTATCCTGTCATTGGATCAGGCTAACAAGAAAAACTATAGCTCTGCTAGTACTGTTTTCAAAACAGACCTCTGTCTTGGAGATAGAGTTTCATTGCATAAGTTATTGAGCTCAGGAAAACACCCAGGTGAAGGCAATGGTCTGCCGCAGGTCAGACTACAAGTGTTATTGAATTGGGTATGGTACAAGTTCAGAGACAAGCAAGGGAAAAGAATTTAAAAAAAAACCAAGGAGACCCACTGTTGAGAGAAACCTGTCCAACTCATGTCAGAAGAACAGCAGGGTAAACTCCTGTGTGCAAAAACCGCCTTTCACACAGAGGATTGCTCTGGAGCAAGATGGCTTGTCCCTATACGTTGCCCTCTAAGTAGTCTTCCCACTGTTACAGGCTCCCTTGCAGACATAATATGCTAACTCTGGGACAAAGCAACTGGAAAACAGTGCATATATTCTATTATTTATTTTTCTATAAGAGGAAAAACCATGCAGAAGGCCAGGAAACCTGCATTGTTTCTAGACTCTCCAGGTCCAACAGATGTCTTGAGAGCTGTGGAGAGAAGCATTTATGGGAAAGATCAGTCTGCTGCAGCCACACCACACCCACTGGCCAAGGGGAGGTGGATCATGGCACCAAATAGCAAAACAGAAAATTGGTATACCTGTGAGGGCTCACATGCATCTAAGTTTCTGCACTTGACAGGGAACAGTGACCCCATCTCTTCCTGCTCCATATGATTTCTGCAGATGGTTTCTGTGGTGTCAAAGCAGGAGCAATGCAATTGGCTTCTGCCTTCGCCATTGTTGTTTTGTGCCCAGGTTTACCATTTGCATAGTTTTTACACTGCTGCTCTTCATAAAATGCTTGGAAATGAAGGACATACCCAACTTTGGCAATAATAATATGCTGTTTTGCACAGGAAGCTATTGCCTTCCACCTCCTACCCCCAGTTTCTCTCAAATACTTTGAGAAAAGTAAACTCAAATAGTTTGAGGAAGAATTTCATCTTTATTTCAGTGTAAAAAAGAAAATTTCTCCTGCCTGCCTCTGCTCCCTCCCTCCCATCCTGGCTCTTCAACTCAGTCTATCACTGGCGACATTCAGAACCCAAAATTCTGTAGCAAAATGGAAGCCTTTAATGATTCATTGTTTGGTGCCTCTTGCCTGGTTTTGCTTTCAGTGATAGGTTCCAATAGATTAGTGATCTCACTGTGAAACTCTGGAAAAACCCTGGAATAGTTCAGATTTTACTGAAAGCTGGAGATACACTCACAGGAAGGACAGAATTTGTGGGAAGACCTCAGCCCTCATTCATCCATGGATGCACAAAACACAGCTGAACTTTGGTACAGAACAGAAATCCTCCTTCCTCAAAATGGTCCAGTTTCTAATTCAATTCAAATGAAATAATCTTACTTTTTTTTAGCTTTGTCAGTCTTCAGATTCTCAAACCCTTCACCTACAAGGACTACCACAAGATGCTAAAAACATCAGCCTTGCTAATACTGAGCATCTAACATTACTCATACTCATGCTGAGAGAAGACCACCATTATGTCCAAAACTGTCCCTTGGCTATCATCGTGACAGAGAGATCTCCCCAGTTTCCTCACTGAAGTGATGAGCACTTCAGTGGAGTCTGGTGAAACAAGCCATTGTGTACAATCTGGAAGGAGTTTGTAAGGAAGAGCAATGTGGCTCCAGGACCACCTGTGATGCAAACAATTTAGAGTTGTGTTGCATCTCCCAGAGCACCCTAGCAGCATTGCAGCTTAACACACTTAACTGTTTACTTCCAGGTGAACCACCCTCTCCTGATCAACCACCACTACTTTTTAAAATTCATTCTGTTCATGTACTCCATGACTCTTTTGAACACCAAAAGGCATCTTTTTAGGAAATTTCTAAGAAGTTCCCCTATTGTAATTTAAAATGCCAGAATGAGGTAACAGGGGAAAAAAGGACAAGTCTATGTCACCAAGGCTAGTGAATAAATGACAGAGCAAATGAAAAATCTGTCCAGCCCTACAGTAAAAAAAGAAGACCTCCCTGGGCTTGTGTTCAGTCAAACACAAGCCCATCTGTAAGCTGTCATGAGGGGAGGGCTGGGGAACAGCACTAGGATCAAAATCAGAGACCCAGAAGGAAAGAAATCCCCACGGTGGACTGAAAAGGAAAAATCTAGAGAACCTCTGGACAGATGAGTGCTGAGAGCAAGAAAATGCCCTCCTACACATGCAAAACACTTCTGAGTTCCTGTCTGATCATGGCCAGCCTCAGATACCAGCAGGGAAAGTCCATCTGACACTCAGCAGCTGGTGGCAGAGCCACTCAAACCTACAAGACCAACTGGCTCCTTCTCATCTTGGCCATAAGAATACCACCAGCTTGTGCCACCTCTGCCAGGCAGTCACTGAACAGGGCTGCAGCCTCTGGAGCACTGCTGAGGAGAGAGCATATGGCAGGCCACAGTGTCCTCTAGAGGTGGAAAAATATCTTATAATTCAGTGACAGGAGTATAGGAAGGTACTCATAAATGAGATTGCTCTACCAGACCAGGAGGTGTTTCTCCAGGCTGCCAAGATACAAGGGTGGAGGACCATTAGCAGACATGGGTGTAGGAGAGACAGGCAGGTGTGGGGTCATACCACCTGGATCCTTCACAGGGTACAGTGCTCCAGCACAATGGAAAAGGTCAAAATCCACTTATGTTGATCCAAGTCACATAAATGAAATAACTCTTCAAGGCTCTCAGACATCAACCCCCAAATTTTGTAGCTTTGTCACCAATCCCACAGCTTCTATTCCTTGAGGGGGTTTAGAGCCATTTGGATTGCCAAACAATCAATCTGATGCTGGGTGGGCACACTGCAAGGGAGCTCACTCTGTGGTGAGGTGGCTGCTTGATCTGTGCTCCTCAGGACAGGTAAGACAATCTTTGTGAGGATAAGGAGGGAAAAAAATATATGTAGTTGTTCTGTGAACTATTAGATTGGGCCAGAAGCCTAAACATGAGGAGCTTGAACACTCTTGTGAGGCTTCGTACAACTGCAGAAAATGAGGCTTTTAAGAGCTCAAAAATTTGCCTTCTTATGCTGTCCTTATAAACCTGGAACATGACCTCCTACATATTTTTCAAAAATTGCCGTGATTAGAAAAAACTATTGATGGAAAAAAAAGTCCCTGAAATAGGTTTGGTACTCCTGCCAGAGGCACCATTCCTTGAAAGACAGGTGCTCATACAGAAAGTCTGCTCCTTTCTGTCTGTACTACTGCATATATTGCTGTACCATTGCTGCTGGCAAACACCAGTCACTACAGGCAACACACTCACACAAATGACTGCATGAGGAAGAGCGCATTGAGGAAAGGCAGAAACCGAGTACCAGGAGCAGCGCAGAGGTAAGGGGCTGTCAGACCTGCTGGAGCTCTGACTAGTTTCTTGCTTCCCTCTTCCATCACTGCTGGTGCCGGTAGTCAGCCTAAACTCAAAACAGCAGAGGACTCTTCCAATCAGGTGCATAAAATTATATTTGGAAATGCTGCCTCTGTGCAAGCGTTCAAGTGAGTATAAAGGACTGATGTTTGACAGATCAAGAACCAATTAAATTAAAGACATCACTCCCTGCCTCTCTCACCCCCTCCAAACCCACCCTGCCCCCATCAGTGTCATCCTGAAGCTCTTGCCTTGCTTTTCCTTCTTTATTCTCTCTTTGTGTTAGGCTGCTGCTGCAACTTCCTCAAAATAGCTGTCAGAGGGTATCCTGGCATCCATTTTCCCTAGGAGTCCCCGCAAAGCCTCTCTTGGTCAGACAGCTCTTGCAAGTCCACCTTTTGAGCACCAGACTGTATTATTGTGAACATTACTAAACAAAAGGACTCCCTTTAGTCCAAGGACACCTATCCTTGGCCTTAGACCAGTCCAGAGAAAGCTGTAACACATAAAAGCTGGGGAAGTAAATCATAATATAAAGACTAATTTATAAACTGATAACTGCTGCAGATCCACAGGTACCAACCAGCTCTGCTTTGTGGAAGGAATATTCAAAGTGCCAATACACTGCTTGTTCAACAGCCAGCAACTGAGAAAACAATTGTTCACAGGAGGACTGAAAGCCTCTGGGAGATTTATAAAGGAATACTTAATATCTTCATCCTAGTCTTGGAGCCCTAGTTCCTAAACCAGTTTGAAAAAATACAGTATTTCCCCAATTAAAGCCTAGAAAATTGAGAAGAATTAAAATAACTTAGTTTTATTAGGTTTTTAACCAGCTCCGAGCAGTGACCAAGCTTGACCATGTGTGGCTCTGGCTGAACTAGTGGTAGGTGTCCCATGGCAGAAATTTACCCTCCCACTGCGTCACAAGCAGCCCCAGTAGGGTGAGACCACTGTTGTCCCTACTCAGGCTGTGCAATCAAGGCAAGCTGTAGGATCAGCTGTTGGCTCAACACCCCAGGTACCACATATTGCATGCATATTTTTTAGTAGAAAAATGTGCTTAGAGGTGATAAATTTCTCAGGGGGACCACAGGGGAGTGAAGCTAGATGATCTTTAAGGTCCCTTCCAACCCAATATAACCTATGATTCTATTCTAAACACATATTATGTAAATCCTGTACAAGTAGGGTTTACAAGCATGAAAGTACAAAACAAAACACAAACCAAGGGCCCTCAGCATTAAGTTCACCTAAAGAAGCAGATCCCTAGGTTTTTCTGGACTAATTAAGTCAACAGATCTATCTTTGGCAGAGAATCAGAAAAGTTTCCAAGCCAGGAGATCTAATGCCTTTCTCAGTCAGTGAAGAGCTTTTTTTACTGACTGGAATAAATGGTTTGAAGCTGCACTGCTGCAGCGTGCCCAGCAGGTGGAAATATTTGTTAAAAATTTATCCAATACTGTCTAAACAGCAGCAAGTTGCACCTGAGCGTATCTGAACAATTTCACTATTTGAAAAGAACGTTATTTTTTAGGAAAAAAAAAAAAGTATTGGGAAATACTTTATTTGAATTGGTCAAATTTCTGCTATCCTTTCAGAATAATCTGTCTCTGCATAGAGCAGTAAGCACCATGTATTGAAGTAAAACCCATTTTCATGTTGTTCACACGTGCTGAAGTCCAAAAAAAGATTAAAACATTTTCCTTGGAGTAAACTAGGATTTCTGTAGATGGTTATGCACTTGTCCATAGAACTCTCCATTTCCAGGGATAGATAGTACCAATTCACAGCGTCTTTTTCTCAGCCTCCACTCAACTTTACATTTCTGGTATTTTTGTTATTGTTCATTCAAATTATTTAGTGCCCTGCTCAGTGTGGTAGCATCATCATCCTGGTTGGTCAGGTTTTGCTCTCGAATAAATCAACACGTGAAATACCAAGCAGCTGGGAACTGGCCCAAAGTACTTTCCTTTTCTCAGATGGTATACTAAGTCCACCACCTGCTAAGTATCCCCAACAGAGGAAGGTCACCTTCTGTCCAAGATAGGTCCTCCTTGCAATTTTAAAAAGATATCTCTCTCCTCTGAAAAGCATTAATGTGTTGCATAGAATAACTCAAAGAGCAGGTTATGGTCCAGTGGGAAAGGTCAACTGGAGAATATTACTGCTCCAGAAGACCTAAACTGTCAATGTCTGGCCTACTTAGTGTTAGTGTTGGTACTAATTTTTAACTCTTTCACCTATGTTGGCTATAATTTGGAGTTTTAGTAATTTGGGATTTAGTTTTAAGGACTTCCTTAGCAGCAGCCAAATGGTTTCTTTGGAGGCTTTCTGGCTTAATTCTAGAAATCTGGTATCCTCAAAAAAAATCCAAGAGAAGACTCACACTAGTATGCATTTCTATTCTTTCAGATCTACTTATATTTGTCTACATCAGTAAATGGCGAGTATGACTGCAATCACGTTAGAGGTGTCATCTCAACTGTTTTTCTCAATTTCTCACAAGTTTTATGTTCCTTTACTCTCTTTCTTGGAAAGCTTAAACATGACATAGCTTTTTAAATTCTGACCAGGATTCTGACCAGGACAGAAAGTGAATAACAGCCATGAGACCAGATTTCAGTACTAGAGGGAAGTATTACTACAAGCTCTCATAACCTCTCTGATCCCTTGCATAACATAAGCTAAAGAGTTTTCACACTTAGTTTGCTTCAAACCCTTAATGGAGGTCTGGCTACTGTCAGTGAGCCCATACACATACATCCCACAGTTACCTTTGTTTAGTAGTGGCCATTTCCTCCCTACCAACTTCTCAATATTTTTTCAGCATAGAAGTTTGTGGGTTTCTTTTTGGTGTAAAGTAACTTCATAGTTTCTCCTTAGTTCTGTAAGAAAAACAAGATGTATAATCTACAAAGTAAAGCACACTGCCTTGTCTGAGAGATTACATTGTACTCCAACCAAAAGTCCAACTTCTCCACTAAAAGTCAAACCAAATAAAGAAGAATCCTGCTCCAAACACTAAAACCAAGAACAGCTTCTCCAATGTGAGACAGAATAGAGCAGCTCTTTGAACCTCAGCAGCGTGAATAGCCTCCAGCAGTGAAACAGAAACAGCAGCAACTAGTCATCCTCATAGAGCATCAATCTTCTCCCAGCTGTTTTGTTTAGGACCCATCTACCTCCACCTTGTGATCCTGGCTTCCCCCTCCAAACAGCTATAGTTCTATATCTTAGAGTTTCCCCCTTAATTAAACCTATTTTTCATGTCTTCTTTGCTCCCTGTGAGGAGCGTGCTCTCATGGCATGTCCCTGATAGCATTGCAGGTGTTGGACAACTTTCTTAGCTAAAAAATGACCTTCTAACCTGCTCTCCTGCTAATGCTCCATGCAAAACCACAGCCTGGTCTTCACCCAAGTTATAGGACAAGGGGGAACGGCCTCAAGTTGCATCAGGGGATGTTCAGATTGGGCATTAAGAAAAATTTCTTCACTGAAAGGGTTATCAAGCACTGGAACAGGCTGCCCAAGGAGATAATTGAGTCACTATCCCTGGAGGTATTTAAAAGACAGGTGGATGAAGTGCTTAAGCATATGAATTAGTACTGGACGGGTACAGTTGGATTTGATCTCAAAGGTCTTTTCCAATCTAGAGATTCTATGATTCCCCAAACTACTGAGTGTATGTAACTATGAAGCAGTGTTACTTGTGTGAAGGTCTCTCTCTCCTTGTATTACCTCTGCCTGTACGCTGCTTGTCCTTACAAACACACCCTCATGGGGTACCTGCCATGACCTGCCTCCCTTCAGTATTTACAGCCTTTTCTCTTCCAGGATACTAGAATTCTTTCTCCTGTTTTCCTCCCTGAAAACAGAGTTGTTTTATTTACAATGGGATGGGCAACAAAGCCTGAAAGCAACCCCACTCAAAAAGGATGGCAATAACACCAGAGACAAGGAAACTATACAAAACCAGTTTACTCCCACAGAAGCAGCTCTGCCTGGAATAGACTACTTAAGTATCTATGACATCAGAAGGATGTAGAAAGCACAGCTGTGTACCCAGGACATGTAGGGCTAGGGAAACCCTGGGATAGAGTGCCTGGGGTAAACGCTGATCAGAGGTCTCTGAGATGGCTGCCTCCTTGGACATCAGTATTCCTGTTCTCTCTCTAACTGGAGCCCATCAGCTGGAAAGAGATATGAATCCTCACACTGAAAATTTGCCTATTAAATTAATTTGCTAGCTAATCTTGAGACTCTGACCCAGCCAGCCACTTCTCCTCTGCTTTTGAGGATCAGACTCTGAGACCTCTTGACACTTCTTGTGCTCCCACAGGAGCTATGATTCAGACAGATGGGTTTAAGTGGGAAGGGACTAGTCTGGGCTTCCCAGACATGGAGATTATGACCCTTCAGAAAGGAACCTTCAGCCTCATGAAGAGACTAGGAATCCCAGATTTCTGTAGGTGATATGGCAGGACAGAGACACTGACCCAAGGATGAATATCTCCAAGGGAGCAGATGTGGCACAGAAGCCTTTTGAAAAGACCCAGAGATCCTTCCTGCTAGTGGGGGAGAGGGAAAAACTCTGCTTGCAACAAGATGTTCATCTTTTGCAGAGGAAGGTGATGACAGCTGGGATGAGGAAAGGGGAAAAAAATTCAGCCAGCACCCTGCGTGGGAAAGGATCACTCCCCTGCTTGCACTCAGAGCCAGCCAAATGGGTCACTGGCTGCAGCCAGCCTGCAGTGTGGTGAGGTCTCAACCCCCACTTTTTAGACTTTCTTGGCGATTTCCATCTGTCCATACTCCATGCTGTTCTAGGGATGAAAAGCAGCTCTTTCCTGGGAAGGGTGGGCAGAAGATGCAGAAAGAAGTGAAGAAGACAATGACTGCAGCGGCATGGTACCACTGTCTCATGGCCAGGTCTGAGCATCTTCAAGAACCACATCATAGAATCACAGAATAGTTAGGATTGGAAGGGACCTTAAAGATCAAGTAGTTCCAACACCAACACACCTCTNAGTCCTTCTCCAGCTTCCTTATAGGCCCCTTTCAGATACTGGAATGTTGCTATGAGATCTCCTTGGAGCCTTCTCTTCTCCAGGCTGAACAACCCCAACTTTCTCAGCCTGTCCTCATATGGAAGGTTCTCTAGCCCCCAGATCATCTTTGTAGCCCTCCTCTGGACCTGTTCCAACGGTTTCATATCCTTCTTACATTGAGGATTCCAGAACTGGACACAGTACTCCAGATGAAGTCTCACAAGAGAGGAACAGAGGGACAGAATCACTCCCCTCGACCTGCTGGCCATGATTCTTTTGTTGCAGCCCAGAGTACAGTCAAACTTCCGGGCTGCGAGCACACATTGCCGGCTCATGTTGAGCTTCTTATTGACCAGCACCCCCAAGTCATTCTCTACAGGGCAGCTCTCAATCACAACGTTCCCCATTGTGTACTGAAAACTGAGATTGCCCTGACCCAGGTGTAGAACCTTACACTTGGTCCTGTTGAACCTCATGAGGTTCTCAGAGGCCCACTTCTCCAGTCTGTCTAGGTCCCTCTGGATGACATTCCATCCTTCTGGTGTGGCAACTACACCACTCAGCTTGGTGTCATCTGCAGACTTGCTGAGGATGCACTTAATCTCACTGTCAACAGCATTGATGAAGATATTAAACAGCATCAGTCCCAGTACGGACCCCTGAGGGACACCCTTTGTCATGGATCTCCATCTGGACTTCGAGCCATTGACAACTACTCTCTGAATATGACCCTCCAACCAGTTTCTTATCCAGAGTACCATCCACCCATCAAATCTGTATCTTTCCAATTCAGAGAGAAGGATGTTGTGGGGGACTGTGTCAAAGGCTTTACAGAAGTCTAGATAGATAACATCTGTCAGTTTACCTATGTCCACTGCTGCAGTTACCCCATCATAGAAAGCCGCTAACTTGGTCATACAGGATTCACCTCTGGTGAAGCCATGCTGGCTGCCATTAATCATCTCCATTTCCTCCATGTGCTTTAGCATTGCTTCTAGGAGGACCTGTTCCATGATCTTCCCAGGCACAGAGGAGAGGCTGACAGGTCAGTAGTTTTCAGGGTCATCTTTTCTGCACTTTTTTAGAATGGGCACAATTTTATCCTTCTTCCAGTCACTGAGACTTCTCCTGATTGCCATGAATTTTCAAATATCATGGAGAGTGTCTTGGCAACCACATCTGCCAATTCCCTCAGGACTCTGGGATGCATCTTGTCAGGTTCTAGTCAGACTTATAAATGTTCAGGTTCCTCAGGTGGTCACGAACCTGATCTTCCTCTACAGTTGGAGGGATTTTACCCCCCTGGTCACCACCTTGCTGTCCCATGACCCAGGAGGGGTGAGGAAAGCAGTAAGTGGTGAAGACTGAGGCAAAATTTGTTAAGTACCTCAGCTTTCTCTTCGTCTGTTGATACGAGTTCACCATTTCCAACCATCAGTGGGGTTGACCTTCCTCTTTTGATTCACGTACCTGTAGAAGGCCTTCTTGTTAGTCTTTATTTCTCTTGCCAAGTTTAGCTCCAGCTGCGCCTTGCCTTCCTGACTTCATCCCTACACAACTGGGCAGCACCACTATATGCATCTCAGGTTACTCACCCCTGCTTGAACCGCCTGTGCAGTTTCTTCTTCTTCCTCAGTTTAACCAGCCCGACTGAACTCAGCCATGCTGGTTTCTTC
>WAAB01004330.1:0-37312 GCA_013389865.1 Piaya cayana | reverse complement strand
TTTTTCATTCACAATCTAGCAGTTTTATTTAAAAGGGCAAAAAAGAAAAATCAAACTATGACACTAGAGTAGTCCTTATTTCCTTTAATCACTCTATGTGTTAAAGGATTTTTTTTTATTATTTTAATGGTATGTAGTACAATAAAATACAGCTGTAATCTGCAAGGCAGGATTCTGAGGTCACCAAAACATATTACCTAACTGAGTAAGATGAGATGAGATGAGATCTTGTTACATACCTAACCATTTTTCCCCCTCTATTAATGACTAAGTTCAGTTCAACACAATTCTAACCAGTGGAGGTGAAACAGCTGATGAAAATACATAGCAAGGATTGCTCTTCGAAGTGTAGCCTCTGATGAATGGCTAAAGAAGCAATAGTAGTTTTCTCTAGAGAGAGAAGAGCCAAAGATACAAGTCTTCCAATATGCAGAAAATGGCTTCTGATGTGAAAGTAATAAACTTCCTTGAAGAGTACAGCTTATTGGTAAAGAAATCATGAACTGAAAGTGGAACAACAAAGGTCTTGGAGAGAAATTAAGGGGAAACATAAGGCATTGTTCTGGCAGTTGCCAGAGAGTCTTGTTTTTTCCTGGAGGAAAACAAGGAGGCTCACTGGACCATGTCTCAAAAAAATCCTCCAGCCTTCTTTTTCACAGTGGCAGTTTGTGAAGGTGCTATTTTTCTCTTTAGAATCAGAATCTCAGATATTTGCAAAAGCCTTCCATAAGGCTGAGTAAGGAGTATGCTGGGGGTTTTTTGCTGCAGAAACATTATAGCCTTGTTTACCAACAAAAAGCAGTGTAAAACTACTATCCCACCTCACTTCTTCATTGCAAGTAAAAAAAGAGTTGAAAAAGAAGCAAATAGGTCTATAGATCTTCCAGTTTGTAAAACTTGTCATCTCATTTGGACCTGCAAATTGAAAAAAATCATTTAAATTCTTCTCAAGGCAAATGAATTTAAATAACCTGAATTCTAAACTAAGTAGAAACTTTTGGTAGATTTATTATCTTTTTATTTTATAACCATATTCCTCCCTGTACCTACTCAGGGTGAATCAGCATCATTTACTGTCTGTGAATGAAACATTTTTCTGGGCCAAGTCACTACACAGATATCTCTTCTTCAGAAACAGTCGTATTTCTCTCATTGTGTGCCCTTTATCATGCACTCCAAAAAAAACATGATATAGAAATCATGAAAGGACATCATTGACATGTTGACATGAGGAAACAAAAGAGCAATTTATCAGCACAGTCAACTTTCTGGCCCAACAGAAAGAGCATGAATTCCTGTTAACTTCTCGTGCTCCTGGTTCTAGTTCATCGTAACACTATTCATTGATTAGAAAAACTTCTTAAAGACAAGGATGAGAGGATTGCAATACATGTGCAAAAGCCTTGAGCAGATCCATCAATCCTTGTAGCTGACCTCAACTAAATTATTTACTTTGTTCAGTTCAGATGTGATGAGCAGCGTGTTGATTTTCCTGCCACTGTATGCCCGAGACACTTGTCATGCTATAAAAACAGTAGTTTAAAGTAGCAATCTCCTTTATATTCTCATCAGACCCCTTCCTTAGTACATACATGCCTTTCTTCTTTTTTCCACAAATGTTTTGAAATTAGTGTAAATTAGAAATTCAGTGGAACTGGCAGTTCAAATAAAGTTTACTGTTCTCAAACATAAATACATAAATAAGATTAAAACATTGTAGTAGTAACTAGTGTATTTTGTTGCTTACAGCACCGGTTAGAAGTAATTCCTTGACAACCTCTCATATCAGGATATCAAATGAGCAACAGCTATTTCCAGCTGTTTGAAACGTGAGATTAGAAATTACACCCTAAATTCAAAAGTCCAATAACAATGAAAAGATAAATTAATGTGTAGCTGATCCAGAATGTTTGGCTGTAATATGTTTTTGTTTTTAAAAATGCATTGAGAAGCAAGAAGTAATATTTTTAACCAAATAAAATTCATCTGAAGATAAATAAGAAAATAAAAGAAACATTACTTTTTTTCTTGTCAAATAAGAAATGTAAATAGCAGACTAACTGGACCTGTAACCTTTTATGCTTTATTCTAGCTATCAGTCATGGATCTTTTGAAATATTTTTGGTAAGCTTTGCCTCTTAAAGTAGTCTTATCTATGTCATTTTATGCCCTCCTTAACAAAGCAACAAATAGAAAATCTCAATGGATTAAGTGTTCTATTTTGTCTCCACATCAATATATCATAAGGGCACTACACATGGTTTCACTCCTTTTGCTCATCATGCACAGATGGACAAGCAGGATCAGGTCAGTATTCATATCCCACAATGATGTGCACTAAATAACACTAATGTTACCTAGTTCTTGCAAGCCCAAACTGCTATTATTCCTCAAACTGTTTCCTACTATCCTTGGTTTTCCCACTTTCCCCACCCACATTACACTAAAAATGTTACTTTTAGAAATATAGGGGTTTGGATTTGTGGGTTTTCCAGCAGCATATTTTAAGCAGATGGCATTTAATGTCACTAGCAGTAAAATAGCCACCTCTTCCATACCACTTTTCCCTGTAAATCCTGAAGTTCTGAAAGATACATGACTCCGATTTTTTCAGACTGGAAAATACCATACTACTGGAAAAGAGATTCAGCAGTTCAGCTCATCAACAAAGTCAGAGGTAAAATCAGCACTCCCAGCTCCTGCCCCTATACTATCCACTAACTCTCATCTCCTCACAGGCACAACAAAGGTGACTTCTTCCTGAGGTGAAGATTCACAGGAGTTATTGGTGTACAAATTATGAGCAGCCCAGAATGCCAGCCCTTCTTGGAAGAAGTAGAAACCTCAAAAAATATCAGCTGTTGTAGTAAAGAAATACTGGCTGCTGGGAGAAATGCAGTTTTCTTCCAAAGGTGTGCCATTTCTAATGTACTTTCTAATGCACTCTGCTTCAGTGTGGGTGACCAAGCTTCCAGCTGCCACAGGGACAGATACCAGGAGATTGTATGTCAAGCAGTCTGGGTAGAACAGCTTCCCTACTTGTTCCAAAAATTTGGTTTTAGGATCACCGTCCATTACAGTATCTGTTTTAAATAGCAGGTGTAATGAACGTAAGCAGTCCTATTTGGCAACATTGTTATTAATTCACTTAAATTCTGTTACAAATTTTGAATATTTGTGACCATGCATGTGACAAATTAGTCAGGTCTCCAGGAATTAAAAAATATTCAGCTCAGAGAAATGCAAAGTAAAATTTTGAAATCTGAACGGCTACCACATCCCAGTTAACTACAAGGAGATGTTTGTCACTTGCTGGCAGACTGAAGGTTTAAAAAATGAAGAAAGAAAACAAACAACAAAAAGCTACATAATCGAATATATGGTGCAAATCAATTACATGATCCATGCATGGTTAAAAACAAGCATGATGCTGCTGAGCATCTGCATGCATTTGTGGGAAGATATTGACTTTCCTGGAGACATTTAGATTGCCTCTGTGTAAATTTTTCAACACCATGTGCAAAAGGTACTATTTTATGAAGCGAACATAGACACCTGTGAAGGACTGCACAAATTCTCATGCTTAATGTTCTGGATCTTCTTGAAAGAACCTTCTAGCATCATGAACTAAATCAAAGCTGAAAATCACAGGACAGAAATTCTTCATTTCATGGAAAGGAAAAACCAAAGGAGGTGCCTACTACAAGGTTGTTAGAAACATGATCAGTCACACAGAGAAAAATACTTGTGAATTATTCCTTATGTTACTCAACCGAAGTCTATAAGGGAGACCTTGTTTCAAAATATTCAGACTTTGCAGTGTGACTTCTTAATTACACCTGACACTGATGCATGAGGTCTGATCACACAGATAACTGCTGGTGCCAGATCAAGGTAGCTGCCTTTGATAAGAGCATGGATGCTTCCCTCCTTCCGTAACTTCATTGGAGGTTGTCTTCAAAGCAGAAATCAACATTTTTTTTTCCTCCTGGGAACATGAGAAAGTCTGAATACCTAAGTAAAATTATTTTTCTCCACTTTCTGCAGGCTGAAAAATAGCTCTCAAGATAAGATATTTTACTACAGAATTATTTTTTTTCCTTATCATCATTTCCCCTACAAGAAGCTTATCCCTGAAGCCTTAGCCGCATTTGGTATTGATGTAACCATCTACATAACACCACTGCAATTAATGTAACTCTAATTTATACCTTGAGTCCACATGTTCATGCCAAGGGTTGAAATTGTTATTTGATCCAGTAAAACGCATCTGAGATATATTTTCCAATACTACACAAAGGTGCCTGATGAACTTCTAGTACTGTGAAATGAAAAATAAAGCAAGATAGTTTGTTCTCTATTTTGTGCTAATGGCTTTGCCTCAGCAGGATATCTGTTCCACAAAAGCTTTGAAATACATACAAATTAATTCTATTTATCACAAAAAAAATCACAATTTCAATATCTAAGTTGCACAATGTGTCAACATTCACAGTGATACACTGTTCACCATCATCTCCTTCACAAGAGTTTGTTTTCTGCCTTCAAAATAACATTAAGAAAGGCAGCCTATCTCACATTCTACACATCAATCCATAAACATTTATCAAGGTGCCATCAGAGTAACAATTCTAGGTTGTCAATATTTAATCTGCAGTAAAATTAAATCATAGGCCATTAGATGCAGTTGGTTGAGTCATGGGTTCAGCGCAGATGCTGAACAGGATGTCAGGAAGATTCTGAAAGAGGCACATGCAATCTTCTGCCTCTTTTGACAATTGAAACACCACATAATATCTACATATGCACACTAAATATGCACACCACATATGCACACCATAACCCATAGCACACCTTCTTGTTTTCTAAGAACAGGCAGTATCAGGACTATTACTCCAACAAAATCAATATGTTGCTTTTGGAGATGGGCAGAATCAACCCCACTGCTTAGATGACAGAGTCCAGCACAGAACCAAAGGACTGTTATTAGCTTTCAGTGATGGGATAATATCCTAGAGATCTCTGTCCCTGGGAACTTCGCATAACTTGCTAGCAAAATGCACACCTGTTATCAAAGGAGCTCCACTCTTTTCTCCCCTCTTTAATCTATGGAGATATGCCCAAGCCATCAAAAGGTTAAAATGAAAGGATCCTCTCTTAGCAACCTGACATAGATATGCTTTTCATTAAATGACTATAAAAATGACATGCCACTATGTGACCCTGTTCTTCCTGCACCCTCTTCCCTTCTAAAGCAGGACCACAACTATCTCAGATTTTTATAAACTCTCAGCAATTAGCAGCATGGAAATAACAACACTCATTTGCCACGTTGTTAGAACTTTTTTCATTACACAGACCTCTCCATGCTTTCTCAAGCTGAGTGAACTTGGCTTGATGGAAGCTCATTCCTCCTAACCATTCTGAGAGGAGGACATAAAAAGAAAACCTGCCCTTGGACCACCAACAGCCAAGCTTTTACCCTCTTTCTGCAGTTCAAATGCAAGACAAATCTTAGGCCTGAAGTCAGTCATCTTATGCTAGACTACGCTAAATCAAAGCATGAAGTGTGGAGTCCAGTGACAGTCAGAAACCCTAAGACAGAACTTCAGCTAATGTGATGATAGAGCCAGAGCCTGAAATACTGGTGTTTCCCACAGAACAGGCTGAGAGTACTACAGTAGCACAATGTAAGTCTCACCAACTCCTAGTTGGTATTATTCTTCTTTAAGAGACTAAGTCACTGGGATATGTAGACTAGTGATGAAGACTGCAGCAACTTCTTTGACTAGCTCCAATAAGAGAACAAAGACACCTTTACCTGCCACAGGACTCCTTTTTGCCCTCATGGCCAGTAATGGATGGAATACTAAGAATTACCCTAAGAGTCAATCTTCCCAACCTGCAGTCTAGAACAGGCTTTTGTTTTCTCCACACATTCTTTGCAAATAAGCAGAAGCATCTTGTTTTTCATAAAGACACAGACTTAGGGTAAAAACTAACAGTGCATTACCCATCTCTCATTTTCCATTGTTTCCCATTTGTTCTACCTCTCTCTTTCATGGATAATTTTCTTTCAAGGCCATCTCCTTCACAGCGCATTATTGTTCTGATTAATCTTCATTCACCATAGACAACTCACAGTCAAGTTGCATCAACTACTGCTGTCATCAGAAAGATGGCTGGGTAATTCCTGAGGGCATTGGTAAAAACCCCCACATGAAGATCAGAAATAGCTCTTCAATCCAACTCTACTCTAATTTCTCCCCTCACCCTTGCAATTGAAAATGCTGCAAAGAAATGTCATCTGAAAATGAAAAAAAAAAAATGTAATTAGATAGATTTCTCTTTTGCATTGCAGGTCTGTTTGTATTATAATACAATCTTCACTTGCTACCAGGGAATATGTACCTTCCAATTTGATCTTATTTTTATCACATCAGTAAAAAAGGACATCTAGATCCATTATGTAAATTTACCCTGCTCCACTTATTGGTCATACCTCTGAGGTGACACACTTCCCTGCAATATGTATTCACACATTTAAATACTGTGTCTTGGCAGCTTTTTTTTACTTAGGTGTATCCTCCCTAAATAGGCATGCTAATGGAGAAAATTTACTAATTCCACCACTCATTTCATCTCAATTTTTCATAATTTGCTGCGTCTAATAATGACGTCTCATTTCTTTTATCGGGTACATTTATATTCTCCTTGGAAGTATTCTGCTACTGAAACTTTTATTTTGAGTAATCCCTTTGAAACAGCCTTAAGTATGTTATCAAGACCTCCACACACCTCCCAGCACTCAGAAGAGGAAACACAAATGTAATTGATTGTGAACTCTGTAACTTGGTTATTGTTCCTCTAACTGGCTCAATACCTTCCACTTTCTATAGAAATATCCATTTCTACCTATAGACTGCTAGGTGTTGGGGGGAATGGATTCTTCAGGGAACTCTGGGGACCTGCCAAAGGAAAGCTTCTGCAGTAGCTCCCTATTCAAAATCATCATACCTGGGGACTGGTGCAGACCTCTTCATAGCATTTCTTCTAATTAAATCATTGAGAGAAAGATAGGAAGTGAATTTCAAAGAGAACATTGTTCTTTGGAGGAGTTGGCGGTATTAACAAAATATTTTGCAAAAAAAGTGTGAAACCTCCCCTGGTGCTTGGGAGAAGAGGCCAGCTCCCTCCTCTCTACAACCTCCTTTCAGGCAGCTATAGAGAGCAATAATGTCTCCCATCCTACAATTTAAGGCAAAGTAAGGATTCTGTTGAGATCAGGAAACCTGTTTCACCAGCCCAAGTCCACTGCTAAACAGTCAAATAAGAGTCTATCCAAACTTTTGCTTGGGTAACAACTTTCTTGTGGGAAACAACACTAAACAGTCTGTTTCTGAAAGTCTTGAACCAAATATAATATGTCTCTCTGCACTGGAAGCTGCTTGTTCAGTTTCCTGAATTAACCGGATTACTCAGGATATCCTGAAATCTTCTGTGATTAAACCTGAGAAAACACAAAATTAACATCAATCCCAGTTTTGTATCTGTAAATCTCAGAAATGTATTTGCATATTACTCCTGTAAGCTCCTAGAAAACAAAGCATTTAAGTATGTGGAGTAATTATACTATAGCAATGGCACTTGAACTTCTATTTAGCTCTGCTCAACTAGAATCATGAGTGTGAAGCTGAATTAGAATTTTGAATTTCACATGCAACTAGGCTTTCAGCAGTGAAACACATTTACCAGAAAGACACTGGGTGACTTTCCCCATCTACAGTCAACGGTTTGCCTTTGAAAATTAGTGGAAATGTAGTCAATACTTCTGACAAATCTCACACAACTGATAAGTACTGCCGAGGGTGTGTCTTTCATAAAGTGCTGCTATCTATTACAAGAGAAACTGTGTTTTATTTAAAATAAAATATTTTTACTTAAAACCAAATATTTGCATAAAACTTAGATAAAAACCGAAGAATTATTTCAGTTCATCCATTCACACATTTAATTTATGCTGGGTAGATGTGTTGCTTATTTTCCTTCCTGGTTGTTACAAAGAACTTGGACATACACAGAACTCCAATGAATATTGGATTGAGGCATATTTCCTTGTGTTATTGGTGGAAATAAGCAGTTACAGCTGACCTTAAAATATTCAAAAGTTAACTGAAATAGTTCCAACTCTTTCTTACAAAAATACTTTAGTACTACATTGCAATTATAGCACACCAAGCAAGCAACTATTCTATCAGCATACCATGCTTGATGCAGCAAAAAGGTTTCAGGTATAGAAACTATTACATAAAATTTCTTTCTTCTCTTACTGAAAAACCCACATACAGCTATTTACATTTTCACCAGTGAGCAGTATTTGTCATTCTGCACTGTATCACCGCATACTGTATATGGCTGTAAGCACACCAACCAGAACTTCAATGTTGTCTCTCTTTTTTGAACCAGTTCATAGACTTTCTCTTTCCACGTGTCATGATTATTTTTGTCAGGCATCCAAATGTGTTTTCTTAGTGCCCTAAGGCAGTTCAAGCATTTAAGGAAAAGACTGACTATACTTTTAAACTTAGAATCTTTCACAAACACTTTGCTCTTCAGTAAGCTGCCCTGAAGAACCAGCAAAAGCCCATAAAAACATGACAGACAGACTCTCTGGCAATAAAGATAGTGGCATGGACCAGCTTCCTTCATGCCAGTGATCCTGACACAAATCCACAGTGGCAGAGCTGATGGATGGGGCTCTCATATCAGTATCAAGACCTCCTTTACTGCAGAAACAAAGGTAATTAAGCATTCCCTGTTAAAGAGAGATTTTGAGTAAAATACCTCTCAGAAAATATAGCATTTTTATGGTGTTTCCCTTGAGGGTTTTTTAATATACTATGATGTAGGACTGTCAATAAAATCTTACTGTTCTCTTTGATAAGTGAATTCAGGAGAATAAATGCTACTCTACAAATCAATCTGATATGCTTTTGCAGTTCCAGTAACAAAAATAAGAAATGTTCCCATGAATGCAAAACCAGAAGTCAAAGTCCTTAACACAAGACATCAATTGTCACTGGCTAATATTTGGAAGGGATATGTTAATTACAAACCAAGACATCTCAGAAAATTCTGTGCATTATGAGATAGGTGATAAATGTACAAAGGAGAGACAAAACACAGCCAGTGTAAAATGGGATTTTAAATTAAGAATCTGTTGAATTAATCTGCAATGCACACCTGAACAGGAAATACAGCTGTTAGCACAGGCTAGAGGAAAGCCAAGTATTACTAGTACTGCAAAGTCTATGGCTGGCCCCCACATGCACAGGTCAGGGGAAACAAAGATTTTCTCATGGAATGGAGAGATAAGAAAAGTCACCATCCTGCATGAGAATAAATATGTGTATGATATTACCAGAGCAGCACGAGGACTGAAAATTCTACTTTCCTTTCACCTCTTTAAAAGTAGTGATATACTGGTAAGAAGATAATCTGTAACACATAAAGCAAGTAACTGAAAAAGTAAGGGTGTACTTACAAGATCTAGCTTTGCGGTTGGCCCTTCTCTGCTCAGAGAGCTTGACTGGGTAAGATGAGCTTCTGGGGTGCCATTCAGCCTGAAATAGTTTTTGGTTTTATGATAGATTTCAAGCTACCAATAGTACATGGCCTTCTTAGTGCATAATTACTTGTTCTCTTGTGTGAAATAACTCTGATATGGCTCAGCACATCATCATGAACACTGAATGGAGATGGAAAAAGGCAGCTGGATACTAGAAATAAGTTTCTAACTCAAACAAGGAATAAGACTCCTGTGTACTGTGTAGTCACAGCACCAGGCTCGTGTCCTGTCCATGCATTTTCCACTGTTCTGTGCTTCTCTGCCAGGAATATGATCGAGACAATGCTAACTCCTCCCAAAATCCCAGCTTGGAATTGTAATCACTGTGTTGTTGGCACATAACTGAAAATGAGCAATAAAGAGGCTTGTAAATGAGAGAAGAAAAAAATATGTGATAATGAATTCTAGATTAAAGAATTCATACCCCTCTGTCATACCCAGCTGGCTATATAAGTTAGTGACCCTGTGAACTCAGTGCCTAGCCTCCTAAAGCAGCAATTAGCCAAAGAGCAGGTGGATAGAAGAGTAACAAACTGTTGGTAAACACTTAAGCCAGTGCTAGGTCTCTAAGGAAAAAGGAGAGAAATAATCTAGCAGTCCAGGTGCTGAGTTCAGCCACACCTAGGAAGCACCAGCTAGAAAAACGGAGGCTGCTCCATGTGCAGCATTGGCCTCTGCAGCCACCACTGTATCAGAAGTTTCAGGAGTTGCAGTATCTCCTGTGCAGGCTGGAGGCAAGTGGTAGGGTCAGGGGAGGCAGAGCTGGGTTGTAGGGGTTTCTGCAAGAGTCTGTTCATACCAATGTATCTAGAAATCATCCTTCTCCATCCACTTTCATAACTATTCCTTTGTTGGACTTCAGCAACAGGTGCGGGGCAAGTCAATGGCCTTCTCCAGGGTAGTAGTAACTACTCACATGTCCCTGCAAAGGCCACCCCACCTTTGCCTCAAAAGATGGTCTTTGTTATAAAAATAAAACAACCAAGTAAAGAACTTTTCTCAAGTTAACAGCAGTGAGGGTTGAACAGTGCACTGGGTGAAGCCAGACAGGGCTATATATCTTACTGAGCACATGAAAAGGCTGTGCAGAAAGTCTTTCACACATTACCATGCAATTTCTAAGTAGGCCATACAAAGCACTTCAAAAATTAAAAAAACCCTGTACATTTCAACTGTTAAAACTTGAGTGGATCACTGCAAGAATATATGATCTTTCAAAGATATTACCACTACAATATTTCAATTCATTTGTGAACTGCCTTTATAAGCTTCCAAAGCAGGCCACTCCTTTCTGAATATCACATTCCCTTTCTCCCCTTTTTCTGCAGCATCTGCATTGCAGATACCTTGACAAAGAGCAGCCATGCTGTAATTAATTACATCCAGAAACCACTTGTGCTCATTTTTCAATTTTGCTGATTTAATATCCTTGTTGTATGCTTAGAAACTACTTTGAGAAGTATTACACATTATAAAGCCTGTTAGTACTTAAATAAGCTTCACCCAAGGTGTGGTTGAAAGACTGAATGGTAGATATCAAATGTTCAGACAAAACTTTCTAACAAAGGGTCCAGAAAAAGACCCGGAACAGGAGACTAACTACAGTATTTTACAGTAGAAGGAAGTCACTACAGTTAATTACAAATTTCTGTTGACATTTCAATTGTCCATTCACAACAGTTCAACATTCAAAATAAAAACACCAGGAAAGATCAGGAACAATGATTGCTAAGGCTTTGGACTTACAGATCTGGTGACAGTCTACAGGCGTCACAGGTAATTTGACCACAGAGTTTTCATATAAAATGTTGACTCTTTGCCTAGTAGTTGCTCTGAGAACTCCTATGATGCTGAGCTGGAAGAAGTAGATGAACATCTGAATAACATCACATACTTGTCTGTCTTTGATCCTGCTAAAGTGAATTAAAATATCCCTTTGTTTTCTTCCATCAGACCAAAAAAATGCAATAAGAATTTAACAGAAATTTAGTATTTTTTTTGTAATATATTTAGGGTATTATTTAATACCAAAATATATCTAAGGCTTGAATGTATTTGAGATATCTGAGCCCTTTTTTAAATTAAAACATTAACTCTGCAAATATGAAATAGATTTATAACCAACAGCCCTAATGTTTCTCCTGTGTACTACCTCAACATGACTTTATGCTATTTTTTTCTCATTAATAAGCTGTCTATTTGAATGTAAAACAAGTTAGTCTTTATGGTGAAGTCCAGTGTTTCCAGAGTTTTGAAGGAGTATGAAGTTGTATTTCTCAGGTTTGAAAAAGCCTGAAAATACAAAATGCTTGAAACTAGAAAAGGATTTTTTAAATAATGAATTGCAGCTTCACCCACATGTTTACACTTATTTATATTTCTTTTAGGAAAAGTATCAGGAAAAAAAATAAAGTGGGCTTTGGAGGAATTTTATTGGGTTTTTTTTCCAAAATAGAAGAAGTGTTTCTTCCTTTATTTTTTAATGCACAGTAGCACTGAAACAATGTGAATGTTCTGAAGAATGGTTTGAATTGTTCTCTTCAATGCATAACTAGAGTATACCCCACCTCAGACCTTAAACAGGGATTTAAAGAGATTATATTTATGGTAATAGAATTTTGTTCTCTTACATTAGCCTATGATGTTTGCAGTTATACCTGTATTTTAAAAAGCTTAGTGACACATTAAGAACCATAAGACAATGAAACAAAGGAAGGGACAAAATGGGTTGCTGAGAGAGTGGGTCTTCATTTTGATTCAAGGAAGTCACATTCTGTGGTTTAGGCAAACCAAGAAGGTGGTTTAGCCAAACCAGTAATATAGGAGTTGAAAACCATTTTGGTGGAAAGCTTAAGAAAATAAAACCAGCTACAGGGTCTGTAAGTGAATCTTAAAAAAAATATTGAGGGAATGCACATGTAAGCAGCCTATAATGACATTTTCATCATAATCATGTCCAACATGGCCAGGTTCAGTAATTAGAGGATTTTTCCTCAAGGAGTCAACCCCAGTTTTTTATAAAACCTGAATAAAAATTAAAGTCCTTTAACCTGTTTAGATGCTGTATGCTGCAGACTGCTGACTTCACTCACCCTCTGCATCAGAAGAGACCTACCATCTATGATAAAGAAAGTATGAATACTTCACGTAAGATTCAGTTCCAAGACTACTTAATGTAAAAATGTCTCAACCCGAACAAAGGGAGGAGGAGAAAGGGGGGGTCCGTTTGTCTATGTGGTGATCCGGAGACCAAAGAGGTTACTCCCAGGGTGAATATCAAACAGTATTTATTTCCAGAAGGCACAACAACAAGCCGAGGTATGCAGCCACCCAGAGTCACAGAAATACATCCCTGGTAACCCAAGCCCCTACGATCCAAACAGACATGCACGCCGTGAGGTCAGGGGGAGAGGGGAGGTAGGGAGAAAGACAGAAAGAGAAATAGAGACTGTATCACTCTGTGGTCCAGTCGCGTGGTTTAGGCTGCTCTGGTGCAGGTCTGTGTTTCAGTGCAGGCACAGCCCCAGCCCCATGGCGACAGCCCGGCACCCGGCTGCCTGGCCACCCCAGAACCCTGCCATGTGGTGACTCCCCGGACCGCTGGCCACATGGCAACTGCCCAGACCACCAGCCGTGTGGCGACTGCCCCCACCCCCACGCTTCTATTTCCTCCTGGCTCCGCATGAGAGCCGCGGGGGCGGGGGGGGGGTGAAAAGCCAACTTCAGGGGAAGACGTGAGGTCATAGTGCCCGCTGGACAAAATGTTTAAGGCAAAAGCATTCACCCTGACCTGACGAAAATAATTCAAAGTTGGCTATTCTGCAGCTAATACATGTAGTCAAGTCAATGACTTAGTGACAATCTAGAGATGGGATTTTCTCAGTTTCAGTATTATTACTCATCCATTTTGCGTACTATGAAGATGAATTAGCAAAAAGCACATAACATTGCAACTCTGTACTAGCCATCAGGCCTTGGGCATTACTCTGGTGAAAGGGAGTCTTCTATCTGGACACCCTCGGTACAGAAGAGATCTTAATTTAGGTCTTTGATCATCCTGTTTGCATACACTAACTCCACCTTAGAAGTGGGATGGGGGCAGGTGTCAGTAAGTTCAGTTCAGTTTACATTAAAGAAGTTCACCTCCTGAATCATTCATTTCTAGCAATACTGTTCCATAAGATGGGAGTGTGAAAATTGTGTGGTCACATCAAACATTATAAACTGTACATCTTCTTTAAATGAAGTTTTGTGTTCCAAATTAATTTATACACACCTCATACAAATGTCATAATGTCCTTTTAGCAGAATTCTGTGATTAAAAGCAAACTGTCCTTAGTCTGCTGCTCACTCTGAAGTAACTAAAGTCTGTTGATTAAATCTAAAGATTTGGATGTTATCATAACCAGCATGAATATTTGCTGAATCCGAACTAGTTTTCAGAGTTGTCTTTACACTTGGACTTTCCAACAGACTTCTCTCCACTAATGTGGCAGTAGCCCTTTAATTTGGCCTTGCAACTACATGAGAGTACATATACTAATGCCTGAGACTCTCCATACTGCCCAGAATGTTTGCATTGCAGACACCTAATGAGCAACCTTGAACATAATCTTTAGCTCCTGCTGCAACAGCAGCTATCAATTGACTATTATTCACAGACTGCAAACTATGCTTTTTACTAGAAAAGTTGTAAGTGCAAGCTGCATTTATCCTTTCTCTCTAAATATTTCAACACTGGGAAAAACAAAGCTGTAAGAAACTCCAAGACTTGAAGGCACATCAGGCCTCTGTCGATATCATATAACTGTGTCAATTCCACCAGTCTCTCCTCTTCTTTGTACAACACCAGCTCCCTGTCTCCTTGGAGTAGGGCTATACTCTGCAGTATTTTGAGTTCCTGTAAGAGCGTGAGTCACAGACAGAATCCTCAAGATAAAATTGCCCTTCCCTGGGTCTTGTTAGTTAAAAATGTAATGGCAATGTGGAAAATCCTTGCAGAAAAAAATGTTCCCATATATCCTTACTCATTAGAAGATGTTTCTTATTCTCTTGACATTCATGAAACTTCTCCAGATGCTAACTTATCCCTTTTAGGACATGTCTTAGTACCCCGGGATGCTCTGTGCAACGTGCAGGGAGGCAGGTAGAGTTCCAGTGTCCCGGTTTATATGTTCACTGTGCTGCTGCATGAAGAACATCTTGCCAGCCAATTTACTGTAACATCATTCTTAAATCAAGTCACATAGAAGTAAAAAGCAAAGCATTTATAGCATTCAGTATACCAAAAATCTGTGGAGATTTAAGTGAAGAACAGAAAAAAAAAAGGACTTTTAAACTACTTAGGATTAAATTAAATCCCAAGATCTACCTCCCCTGCCAGCAGATTAACTCATAGTTTTTCCTGACACATAGTTGGCTGGAGAATCTGGTTATTCATTAAAGAAATTCTGCTTCTTATGGTACATTCTGGCTTGTACAGCCAACTTGGCTTTCTGAAGACTTGTAGAACTGAGAGAGACTAGATCTTTCTTTCCAAGCTTTGGTCATTCCTTCCTGTTCATGAAATCCCCCCTTTTCCTCTCAGCTGATTCACTTTCTTCAAGGAGGTTCTGTTCTTAATCCAAGTGTCACCTGGATTTGTTTAGTTAATATGATGGGTTAATTAACAACTCTGCCACCTAACAAGCAAAAATCTCTCCTTTTGGTAATCTTCCCAGTTTAAATGTCTTCGCTGCTATATCTTTCATAATGACCATGTGGGGACAACAGATCTGGGGGGATCCCCACCAACACCTCACATCTAATCATACTATATGCAACTGCTCTTCTATTCTTTTGAGATGCAGACCTGGGAACCTGAACATATATAAGTCTGAGACCTGGTGATATGCATCCCATAGTCCTGAGGAAATTGGCTGATGTGGTTGCCAAGCCACTCTCCATGATATCTGAAAAATCATGGCAGTCAGGGAAAGTCCCTGATGACTCTAAGAAGGGCAGCATTGTGCTCATTCTTAAAAAGGGTAGAAAAGACAACCCTGGGAACCACCAACCTGTCAGCCTCACCTCTGTGCCTGGGAAGATCATAGAACAGATCCTTCTAGAAGCTGTGCTTACGCATATGGAGCACAGGATGGTGATTGGAGGCAGGCAGCATAGCTTCACCAGGGGCAAGTCCTGCCTGACCAACCTAGAGGCTTTCTATGATGGGATAACCACATCAGTGGACACAGGAAAAACAATGGATTCATAGAATAATGGTCAACAGCGCAATGTCCAGATGGAGATCTGTGACAAATTATGTCCCTCGGGGGTCCATATTGGGACCAGTGATGTTTAATACCTTTATCAGTGATATAGACAGTGAGAATGAGTGCACCCTCAGCAAGTCTGCAGATCACACCAAGCTGAGCGGTGTGGTTGTCAAGCCAGAATTACAGGGTGTCATCCAGAGGGACCTGGACAAGCTGAAGAAGTGGGCCTGTTTGAAACTCATTAGGTTCGACAAGACCGAGTGCAAGGTCCTGCATCTGGGTCAGGGCAATCCCCGATTTCACTTCAGGATGGGGGATAATGTGGTTGGGAGCAGCCTTGCAGAGAAAGACTTTAGGGGGCTCATTGATGAGAAGATCAACATGAGCCGACATTTTGTGTTTGCAGTCCAGAAGGCCAACCATATCCTGGGCTGCGTCAAAAGAAGCATGGCCAGAAGGTCAAGCTGGGTGATTCTGCCCCTCTACTCCATTCTCATAGGGGACCTAGAGTAGTGTGTCTAGTTGTGGAATCCTCAACAAAAGAAGGATAAAGAACTGTTGGAACAGGTCCAGAGGAAGGCTACAAGGATGGAGCACTTCTGCTATAAGGATAAGCTGAGAGGGTTGGAATTCTTCAACCCCACCTCAAATACTGTGTTCAATTTCAGGTCCATCACTATGAAAAAGACACTGAGGCCCTGGAACATATACAGAGAAGAACAATGAAGTTGGTGAAAGGGCTGGAGAACAAGTCTTATGAGGAGCAGCTGAGGAAACAGACGAAGTTTAGACTAGAGAAAAGGAGGCTGAAGGTAAACTTTATCACTATCTTCAACTACCTGAAAGGAGGTTGTAGAGAGGTGGATGTTGGTCTCTTCTCCCAAATGATAGGTGATAGGATGAGAGGGAAAGGCTGCAAGGTGTGCTGGAGAGGTCCAGATTGGACATTAGGAAAAATTTCTTCACCAAAATGGTCATGAAGCACTGGCACAGGCTGCCCACGGAGGTGGTTGAGTCACCATCCCTGGAGGTATTTAAAAGACAGGTAGAAGAGGAGCTTAGGGATATGATTTAGTAGTGGACAGATAAGATTGGACTTGATGATCTCAAAGGCCTTTTCCTACCTAGTGATTCTGTGATTCTTTTTTTGCCTTAATCATGCAACTGAGGGCTGGCCATTTGCACCCTTCTTTTGTTTTGTGGCACCACCAATGAATAGTGGAGGGGGTACAGCAGTAGGAACCCTCCGAATATTATTATCTGAGAACCTTGTCTCTGGCCCTATGTTTAGTAGGATGAAAGGTACAGGAGTAAGCACCACTCCCTGCCTGCACCTGGCTGAGTTTACAGAGAGCCAGCTGCTAAGGGTGGGTAGGGAGTGCAGCAGTTGGCACTGCCCCTCAATCACCACCACCTGACTATCTTGGAACAGTCAAACTCTCCCAAAGGTGTTTCTTTTCTCAGTTTCCAGACAGGTTTACATCTTGTTCTTAGAAGACCGCCTACTAAAAAAAGAAAGATCCAGATAAGGGTGAATGTCTTGCAAAATTGAGGAATTCACTGTCTTACACTTAATCCTGAAAGCCATATACATGCTTTTACTCCAATGGCATGTGAACAGTGCTGAAGTGCTAAACGCAACACAGAACTCAAAAGCAGATTCTTTGTTTCCCATATTTCTAACAGTTGCAGAAATCAAACTGTGGAAAGGGGAAAGCACTGAAAATTTAATCTTAGTCTGGTTCTAATCACTGCTGATGTAAATGGCAGCAGACTGAATTCTTTGTCTCTACTCCTAGTTTAAGCAGCAGCACTTGCATGTATTCTGTGTGGCTGACTACTTAAAATTTCTTATCTCCCAGCCAGGAAAATCCTGCTCTGTGTGTGTACAAAATCACAGAGAGGTGGCCAATGACTAAGATAAAACAAGGATATTGCTAATAATTTTCAGAAAAGATCTACAGGTACATTGTTTAAAGGATTTTAAAATTATACAAAGGTGCAGGCTCTGAGATACAAACATCTGGCAAAGACTTCTTCCTGATGAGTGCAAAATCCAGTCAGGTCAAGCATAAGGACAGAGGAGCATTTTGCAAAATAAATCTTGGTAACAGACATTTTAAAACAAGGATGTTCTGGGAAGATGTTTAAATCAGCTAAGTACCTGTCAAACTGTCAAAAAGTTGGTCAGGAACATGCCAAGAAAGACTTGTAAGAAACAAAGAAGAAAGCAATGACTGGAGGAAGATCACTTGTGCCCTATGATTTCTAAACCTCATTGGAACAAAGAGCATGAATGTTCACAGTAAGAGAATGGCCTGCTCTGTTGCCTCAGTGGTGAAATAGGGATTTTCAAGCCTGGAGGGAAAGAAAGATGACTCCTGCTGCAATTTGAGTGGTCTTTAGAAATGTCATTTAGAAAGACAGTGGAAGGGCAGTAATTTCCAGTGTACTCAGTCAAAGATTGTTCCATGTTTATTTACACCAAATTTTACACGAAGTCCCCTGGAGACCTACACAGAGAGGGGAAATTTCCTTATTTCAAATAAAATTTAAAATCTTAATTAATTTCCTGATAATGCTCCCTGTTAAATTTCTCAGGCACTCCAAGGAATCTGGCACTGTATGACCAGGAAAAATTAATACTTGATCTCCCTCTTTATCAATTTCTATATTTTAAAGTAATCTTTTACGCATAAAACAAAAGATACTTAATTTTCCAGTCTGAGCTCAAACTAAGTAGTTTGCTAAGTAGTTCTGTTCCTCTATTCCTCTTACAACACATGCCTTTTGTAATTTTGTCACCCAGTTAGTCTGCCAAAAGACTCAGATTATGCCAGTATGCAGGAAATTTCTTCCAACAATAAACCGTCAGATGATCTCTGTCCTCCATATGTACAGAAGTTCCTACTGCATGCATTTTCTTTATCAATGAACTCTTAAATCTCTAGCTACCTCACTCCATGACTGGCAAAGAAGAAAAATTAATAAAGATAAATATCATTGAAAGCAGGCTGTTAATGCTGAGTAGCTCTTTAAGCACGAATATTTATCACTAAATCACAGGAAAATATTAAAAGGTTATAAGCCAATAGGATAAAAGTGTAACAATAATTTGAAGCTGTAGGAATTGAAAATTTTTATCATTCAGCGTGCCAAGTGCAATCTTACTGCTGCCATCTTTTCTTCACAAAGTAATATACTAATTGCACTATGAGCTTAAATATTACTCCCTCGTCCATTATCTTCGCATATTGTACTTGAAGTGAAGCATCAACATCACTGGCACCAACTACAAATTTCTTATTTGTCCTGTGGCAGTGCATCAAGGAATTGAAGCCATCATTGATTCCTTGCATTTGGCTCTATTCAACTCTAGCTAAAATTGCAGTACATGCCCCAAAGACTGTACAGTCTAAATCATGGGGGGGGAGGGGGGTATATAAGGATTAAGGATTTAATTCATCTTAACATTTTAAACCTACCACACATTTTGGAAGGCTATTCTGCACACTTATGGCTGTTACTTTAAAGACGTTTATGGTCAGCTAATGCAGCAGTAGCAACAGGATCTAGTTAACACCAGGGCTAAGACCACAAGATACTAACACTCTGGAGGCACAAAGGGCTGTGCCATCCTACCAACTTGCAGTCTACACAAGGCATAATCACACCATTAGTAAAATTTTTCCAGGGAAGCAGTCAAAATAATGAAGACTTCTAATCTCATCCTGACCTTAGAGCATGACACTTAGTAAATTAGCCACAAGATACAGACTCACAATGAGCAATCTACAAAGAACAGATGCAACTACTGCAGGTTTCTTTTGATACCCAAGAGCCATCTGACAGTTTGCAAGAACTAAGTGGATATGAGTTAAAAAACATTAATGTGGAGGGAGCAAGAATTTAATCCATGATCAGTAACAATGTCAGTCAAAACGTGAAAGTCCTTTGAGGTGAGAAAGTCTGGAGAGCTTAATTTAGAGATCACGTGTGCATACTAAATATATAAAGTATATGTATATAAGTATATTAATAATATTAGAACAGGAGCCAATCAGTACATATGAGAGAACTGATTCAAATGTGATGTTTTTTTCTGGTATATCTTCAAGAAAGTGTGAAAGAAATAAAACTAATAAACCCAGCAGTTCTCAAAAAAGACCGAGTTAAATTGAACAGTTTTAAGGTAATGGAATACATAGATCTTAATAAGCCACATCAGGGAAACCTTGAGAAAACTTATCACATTGAAAGCTAAAATCGAAGGAAATTATGTTGGGGAAATAATTGCAAAGCAGTGAATCAAACTATTTGCTCTGGAATGATCTTCAAGAGCTGCCTTTAGAGGAAGTTCTCACCTGTACATCCTATAGAACATATTAGCAGATATTGATAAACTCTGACTATTATTACCAAAACCATTGCAGTAGTCAGTAGCATCACAACAGATTTTCTCTTCTAGGCACTTGATTTGAGGAAAAAAAAGCATGCAGTTGTTGACAATAAGCAAGTTTTCACCTCAGAAGCAACTGGTGTCTTCACTAATTCATGTTCAGTCTACAAGGGACTGCACAAGACCACTACTTCAGCAGTATCCTGCAGTTGTTTAGGGAGAAAATCACATCAAGAAAGAAAACTTAGTCAAAAACTTGCCATAACAATATGCAATGGGGAAACAAAATAAGATCTGGGGAGCAGAACACAGCAGTTAAAGCAGCAATGCCACTTCAGACCATTAGTCTACAAGGATACATGTGAAGCACCAAAACAGTTTTCTCTCCCTAAGTGCAAAAATGCCTGAAATGGACAACTGACAAAAGACCTAAGAGAGAGAAAGCCAGTTTGTTAAAAGTGCAAAAAGTATGTATCAGGAGCAGCTGCACCTGGAAGACCAATACAGGTGACTGCCACAATTTCATTCCCCAAGTCCAACAGGAAGTGAGATAGAGCATGCATTCCCAGTAGGCACACACATAGAAACACACCAGTATAACACCCACAGTCACCTATGTACAGCCAGATACACAGACTAACGTGGACAGAAAACAGGCATTCTGAGGAACAAGGGCAGGCTCTCAGAGGGAATAACTACCACCACCCCTTTCATGGACTGGGGAAAAAAGCAGTGTCAGTAAAGATGCTTTGCAGGACAATTTAGAATTCAAAACCAAATGGAGGTATGCTGCCTTTTGTACACTTGCAAATTATTACCAAAATAACAAGCGATTCATTTCCAAATTTAAAAAAAACCATTTCCTATGGGCTTACTTTTACAAATTAAAAACATGTATGGAGCACTGGAGTACAGGTTCTAAATATCATAAGAAAGATCACTGCATTTGCCTGTTGATGGCACTTTTTAGTGTCACAAAGTAAATTTGAAAACACAAGACACTTCAGAAAGGCAAAGTTTACCAGTCTGCTTAACCCTTTTTCTTCAACAGTTTTGCAAGACTGAACATAAACTGTGCAGCTTGCCAAAGTATGGTGCACTGAGCTATCATGCAAGGGCAGTTAATACTGTCCAACTTGCTCTACACTGTTTTACTGGCCTCATGCTTTGTAAAGATAATCAGTCTTGTCTAGCTTGCTGAGTTTGAATCAGAAACTCCCTTCAAGTCGCTTTTAGCAATTGGTAAGATTATGAGACTTGTATATGTACAAGCAAGACATATTTGTTGAGAATAATTGATTATGACAACTCGTGACTAAGTGTTCAGTGGTAGTTTGGGATAAAATGCAGTTTGCAAAGCTACATTGAAAGTAAAGCACTCAAGCACTTTTTAAAGAAAAACTGCCTTATACTCAGAAAGCTTTAGGGTTTCCATCCCTCCCCACATTAAACTTTATTCCCACATTTAGCTTTATTCCTACATTGACTTATCAAAGACCACAATGCTTTTTAGAAAACCACAACTGTTGCCCTAGCAGAGGGGGGTGAAAGGTGAAAGGCTCCTATGTCATCACTATTGTCAGAAAATTGGGAGGAGGAGGGGGTATGAAGAGCTCAGCTTTGGAATCTTCTGAAAAGCAACAGAGACTCAAACAAGCTGCAGGGTTTTGTCTCTTTAACACTGGTTTAACAGAACATAGATACGACACTTGTCCCAGTGTAAGTACTAACTGAATTTTCAAATTTCTAACTTATTTCCAATAGGCACTAATTAAATTTCCAAATTCCTCAGAGAGCGAAGTAACACTGAGAGTATGAAGAAACTGCTTATATGCCCAGGTCTGCTCTCCAACCCAGAAAATACATATTAGATGCTGAAATGGCTGATGACACAACAGACTTCAAATGGAGAGAGGGAATTGCTGTGCATTAAAACCATCTTGTAATACCAAAGAGTACACTGCCTTCCACTGTGAGCCCTGGCTTCAGTTTCCCTCACAGAGAGAAAATAGCACTTAGTCTTGGTCAGGACCTTCCTTCTCTTCACAATCCAGTAAACAGAAAGGAATACTTCTTTATTTTCTTACTACACACACTGAATAACACAGGCACCAGAAGCATGCCAGCACTGAGTGATGTATTTCTACAAAGCAGTTCAGACTACCTAATGAACATTTCTCAGAGCTCATTAATGAAATGCTGACAATTACCTTGACCACTCGCTCTTTTCCCAGGAAAGGGTGTAACTTCGTCTCTGTAAATCACAAGACTGGTCTCAGCCCTGGCTCAGTAAGGAAAGGCATGTCTTCTCTCAGGCAACCTAACTTTACCTTTGTCTAGTCCAACTATTTTCTGAGTTTGTCCTTGTAGGGAACTGCTTGTAGTTTTCTTCTGGCTGGACTTCCAGAAACATCCTGTCAGGTGCATTGGCTTTGACAAGCAGCCAAGTTCAGAGAAACTATGGATAACATTAATCAAAAGGTCACACAATGTCATACCTAACACAGTAACTGTTATCCTAGGTATTGCAGGAAATGTACATCAGGCTTCTTCCAGGCTCATTGTGTCCTCTATGTCACACAGGTCTCAAAACAGAACTTTCTATTGGGTTTCTCCAATAAATACAGTAAAGACTTCCCTACAGTGACCAATCTCTTGATTAATAATCAAGTCATTGCAGTGAAATGACCAGTTCAGAATGACAGTCTGGTATCCATTTCCTATAACATGGTAATAATCAGGAGCTGGGAGGCAGGGTGAGGCACTGCAGAACCTTGTATGTCTCCCAAGTAAATATGATCCTGAAATACCAGAATGACAAAAAATACTGTTGAAGGAAACACAGAGAATTCACCATGACATATCATGTAACCATCACTTTGTGCAATGTTCATTGACTTGTACAAAATGATGAAAGCTTATTCCCTGGTGAGAAGTTAAAGTGACACCTGCCTATTTATAGCAAACACACAGAAAAAGAAAACCTGTATATCTGCAGAGCCATCCTGAATATTTTTGGTTAAAGAGAACAGAAATAGATGGCAAACTAATTAACACATTTACTTGATCCTTCCTTTCAAAGCATTTCCTTTGCTTGCATATAGCAGAGGACACAAAGGGTCTTCTTTATTGCAGAACTCAATATACTCCATATATTTCAGTTTGTATTTTGGTTGCCTTGGGTGCCCTTTTCTTTTATATTTTTTTCAAATGCAATGCATATAAATGATCTTCACTTCCTGAAAGTATATGCTAATTTTATGCAAATTTTTAATCCTCTTAAAAAAAACATGAGTTCATACTGTACTGCTTTTCATAAACACTTCATTAAAAACACTCTATGCCAAACTATGAGTACCGGTGACTTTTCTTTAAGAAATATCTGACACAAAAACCTGATGGGAATGTAGTACTACTTATGCCTTTGAAACGTTCCTTTGAAGATCCCAATACTCTCTTGGGTTTCTGATCACACACATAGTTTAACAAGTCCTTAATTATACGGGTAATTGAGACAGGAATTCACTGGTCTGGTGGAAAAAAATTAAGTTCCATCTAGTGCCTAATGCAAAGCCTCATTTTTCTGATCCCATGTGCCATAAAAGTCCCCATGTCCTTCTCCTCCTATTATCTCTTGGCTCTGTTCTTCCTGTAATAATGAACACTTTCCTCTAATGCCTAAATGCATCAAAACAGTGATCCTTCCACCACATACATCTCTACAACACTGTTGAGTTAAAATGACCCATGAAAGAAAAGAAACCAGACACAAATCTCTTAAGCCCCCAGACACTTCAAATTGTTTCTGAATGGACAAGAAATTTGCAGCTTCCTTATACATGCCTTTTCTAATAATTTACCATCCAACACAGAGTTGGATGACAAAAAAAAGTTATTATTTAAAGACTTGTGCCAGTCTTACTATAACAAACTCATTTGCACATTTCCTTCCAACTAATCATTTATCCAATCATAAGAAAAAATAAAACCAGTCAAAACCTCAAACACCTTTGGGCAACAGGGGTCAAAGTAAGGAGGGATGAAATTTTCAGAAACAGGTTTCAGGAGGTTTCAGCCTCAACACTTTTGCTTGCATTCTACAAATATTATTGTAGTTTCAAATTCATTGAACAACAAGAAGTTTAAAAGAAAAACTACCCTGAATTTTTCATGTTATCATTAGATCAAAGCTTTTTGCTGTATGCAGTTTTAGTCCCCTGGCATTTTTTCTCATGGGTCTTCTGAAGCATTTTCTCTTCCGGCCTTTACATCAACCTACATTCTATTACCCAAGTATAACCATCCTTCATTAAAAAAAAAAAAAAAAAAAATAAAATTTTTTTTTTTTCTTTTTATTTTTTACTTATTTTTAAAAATATTAAAAAAAAAAGTGACAGTATTTTTCTTCCGAATCATTTCTCACTTACTTGTAATACTGAGGACCAGAAACACTGAACATTGCAGGCTGATTCACTACCATTTAGGATTTAGCCCTATTTCTAATGACAACATTTGGTCAGTGAAGCTGTTATGAACAGAGCAAAATGATTTCATGATGTCTTCATAAGTCATGTGAACAATTCCAGAAAGGCGAACCACAGCACAGAAAACAGCAGCGCCTGTCTGATGGCTATGTCACAGCTCTGAGTATACTTGCATGTGTTCCAAACACATGTGATGACAACACTTTTAACTTTTAGAAACTGCTGTATGCTCAGAAGCCTGTCTGCTTTTTTCTCAGAAGATTGATTTGCTAGAGGAAGAAAAGGACAGACAGCAGCTCATTAGTTAAGATGACAGTATTCCGTTATGTGCATACTGTCTAGGTACTTTAATGAAAGGAATTTTATACACACTAACTTTGCCACTGACAGCAGAAGCAGCCCATGAGGCAAGAACTAGTTTATTGGGATAACGAATTTTCAAGTTTACTCAAACACTGCACTAAACAACAATCAAAATTTATTTTGGATTGGTAAGCTATAGTGGCAACATTAAGTGTCTTTGCTCAATATAAAGAGTGACCTCTGAGTTTACAGTTCTATTTCAGTAGGCATTTTTGAATGCATCATTTGAATTAAAAAATGTTCTCAGCTGTACTCAGTGTGTTTCGCTTACATCTCAATATTAAACAAACTGTTGACTATCAATAAAGTAAAAGTAATTTAGAAGTCACCTGTGAAATGAGTGAGTAAAACAAGAGGTTTAGCTTGGCCACAGACTCCTCTAAGCCACTGCTGCCACAAGAGCTATACAGCATTTCTCTCCATCTACCTCCCCATCAGTTCCAGAAAGTTGATTAGCCCATCATGCTGCTAAACTCAAAGACCTCAACACCTGGCAGCAAGAGTCTCGTTTATTTTGGGGTCTAGAAAATGCCAGTGCTAAGCAGGGACACATCTGAGCTTATTGCAACTTTTTACTGGACAGACAAGCTTTACAGCTTCACTAGAGCTGTGCAGCAGTTCATCAAGAAGCTCTCCAATGGGTCTCTGTCTGCGGTGGGCAATGAACAGGAGTCAGGAAGGAAATCTCAAACCTTGTGATTCGCTAGCATTGTATCTTTTTTCAAGCATCTTCACCTACTGCTTTCTCTACACCCCCCCCGTGTGGCTAGCATCCTTCACTGCAGCATAGGTTGAGCCAGGAATTGTACCTTCACGGCTGAGGCATTGAATGACCAGTGGCAGAATTTCCACTTTTGGAAGCCTGTTGAATGCCCATCCAGAAGCCTGTGTTTGGACCTTTAGTGTCATAACGTCAAGCCTGAGAAAACAATGCTGTTAGGAAGCCAATAACTGGAGCTGCTCAAAGCTAGTGATTTTGGCGTTTGTACTAATCCCCTTTGCTTTCAATTCCAATTTCACCTCTCCCTCCTCTTCATCTCTCATTTTCTTCCCTTCCCACTTCACTTTCTGCTCTCCTTTACCCTTCCCTCCTCTCCTTTTCCTTCTTTCCTTCTTTCCTTCCTCCTTTTCTTTCCAAAAAAGCCCCACCAAAGTACTGAAAAAGCCGCTGAAGTTGCATGGTAGGTGGGTAAATCATTAATGCTTTCAGCCATAACTCCTACATACAAAGTGATCCTCCAGGAGACTTTGGCAGAGGGACTTCCCTTGTCCATAAGTCCAGTCACACATACCAAATCCTTCTTCATCTGTTCATGGGCAGAATTAGACTCTCCTCTGCCTCTTAATTTAAAAATCTAGAAGCTCTTTGTTGCACACACTTCCCTTTCTGCATTTTCTTCCACTTCCTTCACTGTATTTAACATGATATGACTGGTCACATCTTTAATCCCAAGGGTGGAATCTTGTAAGACACTACCTTACAAATTAGGATTTGCTCCAGTGGTACCTCACATTGCCATTTCCAACAGATATCTTCCCCTTTTTTGGGTGATAACTCTTCAAATTCAGGTAGCATCACACTGTAAGCATTCCTGGGTTGTTTGTAGGGGCATCAACTCAGATGAACTGGTTGTATTAAATGTGATAGAACATTTTTTACAGTTATTTTCTCCAGCTATATGGACTATACCTACAGGAAAGCTAGAATCTTCTTGTGCCTCTACAGATTTATCTGACCTATATAAATTTCAGTCTGCTTTTGACCAGAAAAGGTTATTTGATATTGTTTTGCATTTTCATTTGATTCTATAAATGGAAATTTTTCTATACATTCCCAAAGGAACAATTAAAAAACCGCCCCAGAGAACACATGAATAATTTATCATTTTACATGAAGTGTACATTTTTCTACAATGTCAAAGGTTGCTGTAGAGCTAAATATTTTAAACTTGTATATCTATTTTCTACTACATTGAGTCCTACTGTCTAGTACACCTAGCTCTTCAATGCTAAGTAAAACACTGTTCTCTGGTAACCCACTGAACTTCTCAGCAGATACAAATCTTGTTTAAAAAGATGAAGTCAGAAGTACAGTGTTGTGGCATATGGATTTGGTTTATTCACAGCTAAAATGCAGAATCACAGAATTGCTTAATTTGGAAAGGATCCTTAAGATTATCAGGCCTGAGCATAAACGTAATACTACCAAACCCACCACTAAACTATCTCCCTAAGTGCCACATCTACAGTTGTTAATGACTGCACATTCGGAACGGATTACTCAGGTTACTTGTAAAGATATCCATAGTCAATATATTTACAAAGAACGTGAGGAGAGGAAAAAGCTTTTTGATGTGGGGCTTTGAGTAGAATCTAGCAATACAGTACATGAAAAAAATCAAATAACAAACATACAACAACAATTACATCTGATTATTTTCATTAACTATATAACATATGTGCACATACACACTATGAGTATTACCTGGCAGCCTGGCACACACCATAAAATGATGCAACCTAGAATTCCACAGCAACATCATACACCAGAAATCTAATACTTCAAATCCCCTGTTCACATATGAATGAATGCTGAAAGATAGTATGGAAATACTCCAGCTAATGCTATGCTGTTGTAGCCAGTATAGTAATAATGTCATCTGCAGGGTTTAAGTTTTTAAAAAGAATCTAAAATTTTTTTACTATATTTCCCAGTTTTGTGTTAGAATTGCTTTTCCAACCATTGAAGTATTTCCAGTCATTAAAATAAAGTTTTAAATGCAGAACACTGGCATATTCCTTCTTAACAGTTTAGAAGAGTAAAAATTGGCGATTAAACATAAAAAGGGTAAAGTCAGAATATTAAAAGCTATTCTTAATCTGCAGAATTTTCTGGGAGATTGATATCACTTTTTTATAAGCAAGAATATAAACGACTAAACAGCGACAGCCTTGGTGTCTGCAACTGATCACTAATCTGTTTTTTGTTCTCAATCAAAGAAGGACATTTTCTAATGCGTTGTAATATTGTTCTCAGCTGCTCAGCTATTATCCAGAGAGAAAAGACAATGTGCTACTACTCCAGATTTATAAAAAAGTCACTAACTATGAGAAATCTCTTCTATTTCAGTAATTTTGAAAGCCGTGATCAGTCTACCAAGATTTATTTCATATATATGTGTAATTCCACCTATGTGCAACAATTTTATTCATCCAATCAAATGTTGACTAGACTTCTCTCTATACCTTCTTTTTAGAAAAGGTATATTCTAATTCCCCAGGGTAAATGAAAGAGTATAAAACTGGATTCATTAAGATGAGACCTTCCAATCAACTTACCAGCTCTTTCTCAGAAAAAGTTCCATATCATCAAATGGAAGGTGTCCAAAATTAGTTTGATTCATAAAAGCAATTCCTAAAACAAATTAATAAGTAACAGGCAACGTTTTGCATTGTTGATACAATCACAACTTTAAATTGAAACATGAATATTTTAAAACTAAGATTCAAGAAATAAATGAGTCAGCTTGTACGTCCCAACAGCTAAACATGTTCTCAACAGCAGACATTGTCTAAGTAAGCTGTCTCACACATGTTTTTATGTTTAGATAGTTATGATTATCAAGATTACAGTAATGTCTTGCCATGCTTCCCCAATGCCATGAAGAATTATCAATGTGCTGTTGAGGATAAATTAATTTGGTGGGAAAGGTAGGGTTTTTTCACAAAAATCTGGAGGTTTCGTGGCCAAACATGCTACCTCCATTGAGTCATTCTCCTGTAAACCACATGGTTACTAAAACAAAGCAGTTAGAAGCATCATTCGTGTGCAAATATACAATATGGTTCCTGCTTCTGCTACCACACAAAGCAACACTAAAGCAAAATCTAACAAAAAAAGGTAATAAGGGCAGGCTGGAAAGAAAAACTATCAGCATGTTGTGAAGAAGTTCTGTGAAACTGTGAAGACAATGTCTGCAGGTTGAAAGTGTGTAGGAATATGCAAAGAAAATGTATCTGGTAGAAGAGGAAAATTATTCTTATTTATGAATAAAATATCACCTAATGAGTTAAAAATCATACATAGGAGACATTAGAGAGAAGACTTGGGACTGAGAAGCATAATTTATGAAAAAAAGTAGTTTACAAGAGGGTAGGTATTTCTAAGCCTTCTAAAGCATCACTATAAGGAGCACAAAGAGAACTTAATCTACATTTATACACCAAAATAAATTAAAACTTTGTTTTATTTATACTCAGATTTCATTTAAGTTGAAGTTTTAAACAAACATAGAAAAGTAGATGCTCTAAATTTGTTGAAAGCAAACTCCAGTTAAACTGGAAAACAATCGTTTTTTAAAAGCCTTGATGCTATCAATAATTGGCAAACACATTAAGGGCAGATACCTGTTTCTAATGACTGAAGTAACAAACCACTATCCCTATGTTATTTTCTTTCACAGTATCCAGAGCATAAAATTTGTTCCCCCCTTAGTGCTGTGTCAACAGCTATTGTTGTGACTGAACATATCACACAGGCACTAACAGAAAAGACAGGAAAGAATATTTACGCCACAGGCCCTTACACCATGCTTGCCCAATGGCATACCACCGCTTGGGTTACTGCTGTGCCACATGACACCTAATACTGTTCTTTCTTCTATCGTTTGGTGTCCGCTGCAACTTGCATTTTATCTCATCTGTTTATTCCATGATTCAGTATTAGTTCAGTTTGCACTCATTCATAACTAATTTCAATTAACACAAGGTTTTTCACCACCCATCAGCAGTCCAACTCCAAACCAGCTTCTCCTTACACCATTTTTTTTCCTTCAGCTGATTGCTTTTTATAGAAGATATCTCTTCCAATCCACCTTGCTTCTCACTGCTTTATGCTACTTTATGCAATGTCTCTAGAGTAAAAACTTTAGGTCACAGCTCTAGTGAACATACATCTCTGCACTTCTATTGACTCCAGTCTAACTACTGGAAGTTACATCAGCTCAGGGTTGTGTGTATGAATTTCAGTGCTCTTTAAATATCATCTAACAGCACAGATCTGAATCCATTTAAATTTGTAGCAACAGTTAATTGGTGAGGAGTCATGTTTTAAACAGATGCCTGCTTTATTGGAACTAAAACAAGTTGCCTGAAATATCTACATTCAGCTCTAAGCTGAGCAGATTATTCATGCCATCAAGTGACTTTTATGACATGAGGGATAGTTTTCACATTAAAATATATGTTTTACACAGCATATTAGCCACCTAATATAAAGGAAAAGGCATACATTAATAGATCATGATGATAACCCTTAATTTTTTGTTTGGAATAAATTAAAATATGCAAAATGCATTAAAAATTACTGAGATTTTTTTTCCTAACATAAAGAATTTTTATCCCAATAAAAAAGAACCCATCAACAATTACTTTTAGGGTACATATGCTTCCAGTGAATATCACAGATATTGGAACTGAAGTCAGCTCTCATCCACACCTGGAAGAAGCTATAATTCAGCAGAATCTGAATTCTTTGGATGTCAATGTAAATATGCCAGTTTAAGCATACTGCAAATCAGTGATCTAACCTCTATAGGGCTGCTTAAAATGTGCAGATGAGTGAAGGAGTTATATTAAAATAAATTCATCTGTAATTTGAGAAGTGTGAATTAAAACATCAGGACTAACTTTCTTATGTACTAACCTATCTCCTATCAGATTACGTACTTAAAAGGGATGTGTAGATCTGTGAAAACAACCAACCAAACAAAAAGATGAACATTATATAATTTAGCTAGATTTGAGAAGCAGAGCTATAAAACAGTAAAAGAAATAGAGAAAGGTTGTTTAAATTCCAAGAATTAAGGAAGAAGAGGTAATTGTCATGCATAATGATAAAACAGTAAGACAGACACACAGGCATCACAAAATCAATGAATATTAAACCAATTTCCACAATAAGTCTTCTGCACCATAGGGATGATCTGGATGATCTTGTTCTGCTGTAGTCTTCATCTCCAGCACTGAAACTTAATATAGTATTAATTAAATCCACTGAGTTTACCTTTTCATTTTAAGCCTCTAGCTTAAGCTTAAACTGCTTTTAAGGACCAGCTTGTCCTTGGAAACACTGAGGTTTCCCATCCTGCATGGCTGATCCAAAGCATTTATGCCAAGAGACATTTTTATGAATTCAAGCAGAAAGGAAAGCTGCTGTTAGAGAAAGCTGCCCTACCTTAGAGCCACTTGTTGAAAGCCAAAGACAAGCATACTCAGCCAGCGTGCATCAGCAGTAGACATGGTGAGTGCTGCTGCCAGGCACTAGATTGAGGTAAAGGGGTAGTTGTCAGAGTGGGTAAAGCCCAGGAACCCTGGAGAGAGTGAGGGTAGGCAGATTCTGACTCCCAAAAGTGGCATCTCCTATGTGGTGGCTGATGCCGGGTGGTAGTCCTGGAAGCAACCAGACAAGATATAAACTGCTTCCTCTGTAAGTTGCAATTCATGCAGCCTTCCAGACAGAGCCCCAGTGTACACGTGCTGCCACCCAGATTGCAGACTGCAGGCTGTTCCCACCTCTTGCACCAGTGTCAGACACCAGCAGGGAATTAATCTATGGGAGTTGTGCTCAGTCTGAAGAACTTTGAATGGTGACAGAGCTCAGGTAACAGGTTAGTAGGTTGAGGACAACCAGAGAGTGTGAGAGGGAGATCAACCACTGGAATAACACCTTATACTCCCTGTCTCAGACATAACAGGTAGGTATGCTTTGTATGACAGAAGACTACCATTCCTCTCTCCATTCAGAGAGGAGAGAAATTTAGGAAATCAAGAAGAATAGCAGTGGGGTCCTGCCTTATACAGCAAGCGTGCCTCCCCTGTGTCAGCCTCAGCCTCAGCCTCCCAGGCTCCCTTGCACAATAGATACTAAGCTCTGCAAGTGGAACCAAGCCTCAGTGGTGTGTCTCACAGTCTAGAAATTTTCCCTAGATTAAGACACATTGAGCCCTCCATTAAAACAACCTCTGTTAAGAAGGAGAGGTGGGTTATTGTCATACAGGACTCCCTTCTGGGAGGACTGTGATTTAATTGCCATCATGGAAATATGGTGGGATGACTCACAAAACTGGAGTGCTGCTGTGTCTGGCTACAGACTCTTCAGGCAGGATAGAGGAGGAAGGAGAAGTGGTGGGGTAGCCCTGTATGCTAGAGAGAGTTTCAACAACCTTGAACTCATTGATGGTGATGATGATGTTGAATGTCTATGGGTGAAAGTCAAGGTGTACCGAATAAGGCTTACTTCGTGATGGGAGTCTGCTATAGACCACCCAGACCCAGTCAGGAAGAGGAGACTGAAGAGAAAAATCATGGTTTGAGATGAAGAACTTTTTACAAGTAAATCAACTAAGGAATTCCTTCAGTAATTCTCATCAGTGGGCAACTCCAGGACAGCGGAATTCCACCACACACATTTGGGAAGACAAGTGCCATAACTCTGAACATTGTCCCTTCCTCCTTCATCCCACTCCTTTTATTGCTGAGCACGATGACATATGGTATGGAACATCTCTTTGTTCAACTGGGGTCAGCTGCCCCAGCTGTATCCCATTCTAACTTCTTGCCCACCCGCAGCCTTTTCACTGGCTGGGCAGAGACCAGCGCAGAATAGGCCTTGATGCTGTGCAAGCACTGTGCAGTAACAGATAAAACATCTGAGTGTTACCAAGGCTGTTCTGGTCACAAATCCAGAAACACAGCACCACACCAGCCAGCATGAAGGAAATTGACTATATCCCAGTCAAATTCAGTAAACCTGTACAGCTTGACTGGGAAGCATAAATATGTTTGCAAACCAACCTTTTAAATCAAAAAATGTGTACTACAACCTGGGAAAGATTGTGGAGTTTTTCCAGCATTAATTTAATTTCAAGTCCTCAAAAAATTCTCATGAAAACGCAACAACCACTTTTGAGCCCAGCTCTTTTTCAAATCCCATGCTCTTGAATGCTTTGCTCCACTTGCTAATGAAATTACTACTTTTTAAAAACATCTTCATTGTTAAAAAAGCTCCATTGAATTTATAGGTACCCCAAGTTTGTGTAGTAACAAGAACAAGAATAGTCAGGAATTTATAGAAAATTAGACCTTTGTTGCATAAGGCAAAAAAAAAAAAAAAATTAGAGTCTTAAGAACTGGAAAACCAACTTTTAAGAGAACAGGCAAGGGACCAACAGGAAATTAACTTCAAAGGTAGGAGGACGGTGAGGTACTTAAAACAGGAGTTGCAAAGCTAAAAAAAATAAACAGAAAATCCCTACAACATAAATGAAAATTGCCAAAATACACAGCAGATATTGGTATAACCCGTGACAAGGAATTTAGGCAACTCAAAGACCTGCAACTATCTCACACAATTGGAGAGGAAAGATGAGCTTGAAGAATTTACTGAAACCTGGATACTTTTAAGCTTTGTATGTACAGCTGGTGAGAACTCAATGGCAGTGCAAGAACAGCTCGTTCTTAGCTTCTTGTCCCCTGCCACATGCCTCACGTCAGTGACCACTTCACTGCTGCAGAAGAGCAATTTTTAAAGGTTGTGCTCAATTGTTGAGCAGCACACTGTGTGAATGAGTTGATGATGTTTGGAATTAAATCCTGAGGACCTATTTTGGGTTCAGTGATACCATGGCAATGGTTAGCTTGAACTGTTTTGTTTTGTCAGCTTATGCTGTAGATGTAATTTTTGTACGCATTTATCATTCCATACAATTACATATATTCAATAGTCATTAAAAACTTGGATTTTCACCACAGATTCATTTAAGTGTGTGCTAAGTATTACATGATGTTATTCACTATAATCTTGAATTTAACACATGCTGCATAAAACTGAAAAATCTTGTCAGGCCTTCTTTAGAACTTATACTAAGATAATGACTTCAAGAAAAAAAAGGTAAAGCTGTGTCATGGCCCCTAGAACACTGTAAATCTCCCATGAGTCCATTGTCCCACATAATTTCTCTACTGTTTCCTCAAGTTGTTTTAGTTTAAAAAGCTGATTATTGCTTTATTTTTGTGTTTCCTAGCTTACTTTAAATCACTACCTTTACTCCCAATTTACTCAACATGGAACTGGAACACAATTGTCCCATGTATGCCTTCCACTCCCTGACAAATTCAAAGCAAAATGAAAAAAAAAAAAAATCCAAATAGTAATGAAAATTTAAGCAGCTTTCATTATCAAGAGTATATGGTAATCTAAGCAGAATCTTTGTGTTTCAGCTCAAGGCAGCCATCATAAATTCAGCTATAGTATCTCTGCTTATGGTTGGAAATAAAATAGATTTTCAAGTGTATATAAATACAACAGTAAATCAAAAGTTAATATTATTCCAGCCACATCTTCTCTACTCCTTTGTCTTTGAGCTCTTCCTAGTCTCAAGCCTCCCATCCTCTACTTTTTGGTTTCTAGGTTTTGATACTCAGTAGGTTCTTACACAAAGAGCTACTTCCACCTCAGGAGCCCTCAGAAGTCACCAGTCAGCTGCCTGAGGAACCCCCCAAGTTTCTTGATTAATCCACTCTTTTAGATTTTTTCAAGCTATCCTTTTCCTCCAGCAAGTACATCTGCCTATTCCAAATTACACCAGCAAACAAATCTCCCCTCTGCCATAAGCCTTGTCCCCTTTAGCCTTGTTTATATTTTAACTGCATGCCCCTGGCTCCAGTCCCAAATCCAAGCTATTTGAGATGGTTTTTTGTAGGCAGTTACAGGTCAGAAATAGAAAGCATGTAATTCAAAGTCATTTTTGCAATATTGCATTTTCAGAATGAAGATGGTTTGAAATTAAACTAACTGGAGCTGGAACTATCAAACAAATCTGCTAGTGAGGAACCATGTTACTTCACTGGCATGGATGTCTTCCATGGATCAGTACAGAGGCACATGAAGTGTTAAACTCCATGTGAGGTACATGGGACTCAGATAAATTCATTTTCCTTAAATGAGTACATACATCAGAGTCGCATTGCCATCCACAAAGTTAATTGTGTGTGTTTTGGGGCTTGCCTTCTAAGCAGGCCTAAGCTTTACCTCTTTATGTAGATGTCATGTTATGTAGATGTGATGTTATGATGCAGCAGAATAGGTCAGCTTCTTCAGCTGGTATGAAACGTGTACGAGGACCCTGGCCTTGCTGTCTACAAAAAAAAATTTCAGATACAGATGACAAAAACACATGGGAAACAGCTTCTTCAAATGAGGAAAACTGAAACTGCTGATCACATACATCATTTAACAGAGAAGTGTTAACCACCAGAACTATCCAGGTGGAATGACCATGGAGAATATCACATTGCCTGGACTTCTAAAAAACAAGAGCCAGTATTTTTCTGTAACATATGCCCCAAATCCAGAAAAAACCATCACACTTGGCACAGGAATCTCTTGGCAAAATTCTGAGCTCTGTTTTACATGGGAAGCTAGACTTGCTGATCACTATAATGGCTCCTTGTGGTCTTCAAATCTACAAGGCTCCTATGCCCACAGAGCACTGACACTGTATCTATCTCAAAATGTAAATTTGAAGAAGACAGTTCTGTAGTGGGGCTGCTTCTTGTTAGATGTAACTATCTCTGTACTATGTTCATCTTTCAGTAGACAGCAAATACAAATTCATCTGCTCAGGTCACTGTACAAGGAGTTTAATCAAGTAACATTTTTTAAAAGGGCTGGCTTGGAATAAAAAAAAAAACATGTGCTATTCTCACCCCAGATATAGAAACATTAAAAGAGGATAGAGCATGACAGCATGGTCAAGAACTATTTAAGCAGAAGACACTTGGGAAAGATAACAAAATTTCCTTGTTCCCCTTAAAAATGTTGTCTCAGGTGTCAGAAGAGATTGGACACCTCACTTGAAGATATGAGAGCAACACGTAGTAACACATTTAGCACAGCAAAGAAGAACTCCATTCTACTTGGCACTGAAGCTGCCCAAACTGCAGACTGCTATTTTGAAGAAAGCAGAGTTCAGAAGTGCCATAGTCGAATTAATTTTAATTTCTCTGGTTTTTTTAAGATGATAATAAAATATGAATTCATGACCTCCTGCAAGAAAATCACATACACCCACCATGCCATTTTCAACCTGTATGAGCTGAATAGAAAGCACACAAATAAAAATAACATGCAGAGATATGTTGCTAGTGAAGGCACTTAATTTTTGTGACACTTGGTGGTGCCTTTGACACTACTGATGTCCATGAAGTGTACAGAAAAAGAACATGTTGTAAAGTGGAGTCATGGTAGCTTGAATTCAATCACCATTGAATGATCAAATTGCAGCAACTTTAGATGCAAGTAACTGTCATAACACACACGCTTAAGATATAAAATAAAAACTACAAGCCTCTGTACAGTGCACAATAATATACTACAGCTCCTTTTGCTTAAAGTCGTTGCTATAGCCAACATTCTCAAGGCCACCTTTACCCTCTTTTATTCCTAGTAAGGAAGATTTCCCTCTCATTCTTTTATTCTTCATGACTTCATCAGAAGTACTGGCCTGCTGCCATTTTTTTTAGACTTGGGCTAGATAATTAGCTTTTTTCCTTTTATTTTGCCAGTAAAAGAGTCCAGCATCCTTTGACATAGCTTAAGTGATCCTGACCTGATCTTTCTAAGCACTAAAACATAAGCACCAAAAAAAAATTAAAAGTGGTTTCATTCCTTCGCTTTTTCAGCTGTGTGATATCTCTGTAAATAAATCCCTATCCTGGGCACACATTGCACTCACTTCCTGAAAACACAGGACACACAAGGGTTGCTTCTTGTCCAGACTGCTGGAAAGTCTTGGTCGTGTTCCTGTGCACATCTTTAAAGGACTCAAAGCAACAATCTTCCCACGGCAATTAATGATGATAAAATCCATCACTTGAATGGAGATATTGCAAAGATCATAAATGAGGATTTTAATGATGTTAAGTCTAACATTTGGGCTTATAGACATCAAAAGTTGTTTTTAATTGTGAAGTTCTTATGAAGTATCTAGCATCACTTACTAGAAATACTTTAATATAGAGGCTGATATATAATCCAGCTGACTAATGAGGTCACAGTACCAGATACCCTGTCAGAGATAATACTGTTCCTGGGTCTTCTCCTGAGGATGATGGCCACCAT
>WAAB01004326.1:0-37249 GCA_013389865.1 Piaya cayana | reverse complement strand
TTTTTTTTTTTTCCTAATTAGCTTTGGAATAACCTAGCACAAAGACTCAGGTTCCCCACTGGAGAGGAAACGTAGTATCCCAGACCATGTCTGTACAATGCAATGGGGCTTTAACCTGAAATACCAAGTTAGATGCCCATGGCAATGAGATTGAGTTAATTAGTTCCACCCACAGCTAGAACTTCTGAATGCTGGAGCATCGTCTGTGCAGTAGTTTTCTGCTTTGCACTGTGTTGTGTAACACAAATGTGCCTTCCAAATAGAAATGAGCTCAGTTCACGCTACAAAATCCAGATCCACCTATGCTTGATAGTAGGTTTTCATTAAGTTCATTATGAGATTATGTTATGAACACAGGCACATATAATTTCAGGTCAACTCCTAGAATCTTTATGGAAGCAAAATTCTCAGTAGCTTCACAGAACCCAAATATTCTTGTTAGAACCATCATTGGTATAACAATCTAAATTTCATGCCATTTTTCCCTGAGTTTTAAAAACTAATCATTGATGTCTCAAATGCAAATTTGTATTGATTTGCCATAAATGGCTTAAATATAAGGTGGATAAATATGACTTTAACTTCCAGGAAGAAGCTTTCTTTTATCTAGAGCTATCTAACTAGATTAAAATGTTGCAGATGTTCATTTTAGTAAGACAGCAAATTATGCCATCTTTACATTCTGTCTGTGGATGCTTTGACAGATGTGCAGGCAAGAAGATTTTAGAGTAGAGAAAGCTTTGCAATAATTTTTAAATGAGTTTTAGGGAAGAGTATGTGGAAGAAAATTTCCTGGAACTTATGCTTTTCTAATCATGGACTATGAATAATAATGTCATCTAGGCCTTTAGTCAACAACTGTAATTACATAAAAGGTACTGAGTATATCCAACAAGCAGCTGTGTATATTCTGCAAATCAAGTATAATCTGGAAAGTAACTTCAGATAAATTTAAGAAAATTGTAAACATACTTAAACAGTGAACAAGGCTGAAAGGATTAGCCAATTACTTCCACAGATGTCAAACTGGTTCAAGTAGATAATTTTAAGTAGAACCTTTACCTATGAGAAAAGGCTTTGCTATTAATTTTTAGCTGATTGAAGTTGGATTTGTATTACCATACATACTCATGACATAGTGTGACATTATCATTACTTCACCATCTAATTGCCAGCAGATGGTACTAACTAGTCATTAATTCTTTTCTTTGAGCTTTACAAATCTCTAAAAAGTGAAGAAAAAAATCAGTTTTTGAAATCTGTATTTTCTTGTTATTTCTGTTCAGTTCGAACAGGTAGAATGCTCTGGCTTGCTGAATATAATGCCTTCCTGGCAGCATTAAATGGAAAATCAGGGAGTTCTGTATTTGCAGTCATCTGTCATATATGTAAGCCTTTCAAAAGACATTAGCAAAAACCAGAACTTGCCAATATGATATTAAACTTGTTAATATAATGTATTGCACTGTAACAAGAATCTCTGAATAATGTTAGTTGCCATAGGAACATCTATCCACATTCAAATAAATGATGAAGTGCAATCTCTGGCAACCAAATGCTCACATGAAAAAAAACCCCAAACCCCCAACAAACTCTATTGAGAAGCTATTGCTGGTAGTCCTTATTAATTCTTTATGGAATTTGTATGCATAACTTGTTTCTAATCTTGAACAGTAACTTTTTTTACAGTTTTACTTATAGTGGTCAATTTTTGCCAAAAAAGATAATTGCTAGAGCACATGTCTATACAATATATGCACTCTTCAACTGATTGTTACCATATAAATTAAAAAATGTGAGAAGACCGGGTGATGTAAGAACTGGCTATAAAAATGTGATCAATGTAGGCAGATAAATAATTAAATAAAAATACTTTAACTGGCTTGTTGCCAAAGCGTTCAACTGTAGCTTGAATTTCAACCAGGAGTAATATTTTGAATAGAAAAGTATTTGGACCCTTCCTGTTATTCGTGTCAGTTAAGAAAAAGAAAGATTAGATGGGAATGGTGAGCTACAGAAGTGTTAAATCAGTACTTTGTTTTGAATTGTAATAAGTATTATAGAAATGTGTGCCCCCTGCACCCTTAACTTCCCCTGTTACCATTAGCAGTTAGTTAGTTCTTAGTAAATTGTTGCTACTTTAAATTGACAGTTTTTCACACCCCAAGGTATGTTTTTGTCCATATCAGACTATCTACAGCAGTGATATGTGGGCAGGTATACGTTTGAAGCACTAATACGTAAGTTTAGGCAGTCAGCTTGCTTTTGTTGTCTTCAACAAATAATTTAATCTCTTGATTGATTTTTCCCATTATTATGATACAATAATATACAATAATGATATACAATACCTGACATTTTAATAATATTATAACTACTATATTGATTATGTAGATGATTTTAAAAAGCTGCTAAGATCTCTTCATACCTTATGAAGGCAGGTTGGACTGCGTGCATTTATTTTTGATTTAATTAGAAAGAGATCAATTTTTTTCAGTAAAGAAGGAAAGGAGATGGTGTGAATATAGATGGTAAATCTCTTAATACCATAGCTGAAACTGCACTCCAAGCAATCTGAATGGTTTGGTTCCCTTTTTAGTGGACATAACTGGACACAAAATGTACCTCCCGAGGATGCGCATTTTACATGTATGTTAGACATGATTAGCAAAGGTATATATTTGCCTCCTGCTTCTGTGCATTACTTTCTCCCAGAGGCAATAGTACCAGATTTTGCTGTTGTCTGCTGATAATGTCCTTTATTTGTTTAGTTCAACAGGGACAGCCAATGCTTCCCCTGTAAAAGTGGAAATATTAATAGTGTGTTTATGTTCCAGGACAGCACGTTTTTAGCTGAACGACCTTCAGCAGATGAATCAACTGTCAGCAACACCTTGCCCTTTGATTTCACCAAATCAGATTCCACTTTGGACAGTGAACAGTCCAATGATAATGAAATCTGGTCAAGATCAGAAGATCTGGACTCTGAGGCTAGTTTGGCACCTGAAGCTCCGCTCTCCTCAGAGGCTGACATCACTTCTCTGCCTGATGGGTTGAATTTAGAGGATGGGAATCAGACTCCGCATCTGGTCACTGTACCAGTGTCAGCACATGATTTTGTGGATTCTCTGGACTGGCTTTCACCCTCCGATTCTTTAGATGGTAAGTTAGTGCCACTGAATGAAGTTTAAATTACACTTTAAATTTAAAGTTTCCTGATGCTTACCAAAGGTGTAGTTTACTGTTCTGGTTTGAGGTAAAGTAGAATCAGTTTTATAATTTTTCAGCTAAGGTTCATCTAAGTAGCCTCATTTTCTGAAAGTTAACTGCATGTTTTTCAGACAGTGTTTCTGTCTCAAAGTGCTAGCATGGGACATTGGCATACAGGAAGGCTGTTGCTTATACTTATAGAAACCAAGGCCAACCTCTGGCTTGTGGAATGCCATAAGTGAAAGGGGCAAAATGGATCATACCAGCAGGAAGGAGCAGACAGGACAGGTGACCCAAAACTGATTAATAGTGTATTCCATTCCATATACATAATACTTGGAATAATGGGGGTCAAACTCTCTTCTTTGATAGCCACCGTCATCTGTCTTTTTGCCCCAATAACAGATCTGTGCGTTCCTGAATCCAGGTCCTTAGTCCAGCTCCTTAGTGCTGTGTCCAGTGTGAGACCTTCACTGTGCCTGCTCTGCAGCATCAGTGGTGGCATAGTTGTTGGGTGGGAGAAATTTCACATATGTATTTTATTTTATTATTATTTTTATTGTTGTTGTTTCATTAACATTAGTCTTACTTTCCAACCCACAAGTCTCTCTCTCATTTTCCTTTCCCTGGAGGGGCTAATGGGGCAGTCTGTGATCACAAATGCCCGTGTTTACCAATCAAACCAGACTAAATCTTAACATTCACCAGAAAGACTTTTCAGAAAGGTCTACAAAATTGGATATCTTTCTCTGATAGTTTTTACCTTTTATGTGTGTAAATACACAAGAACAATATGTTAAGATAAAATGTTTGTAACAGCTAACAATTCCTGTTTATCCCTCAGGGAATTGTATACATGGTACTTGTTTTATTGTATAGGAGGTTTTTGGAAAAGGGCATGTTTATGTGACGCCATCCAGAGATAACTGATCTCTGAAGTAGACCGACTAGCCTAAGGACGTACCACACAGTTACTGCTTTTTTGCTTATTCTGTAGCCTTGTCTTGGCCTGTAGAATATCTGAATGAATAGTGGGAGAGGTCAGTAAAGGACCTTCTGATTTTGGTTTACAAAGCCAGAATATTATTGTAGAGTCATGATGGGATCGTAGAATGGTTTGAGTTGGAAAGGACCTTAAAAATCATCTAGTTCCAATCCTCCTGCCATGGGCAAGGACACCTTCCACTAGATCAGGTTGCTCAAAGTTTCATCCAATCTGGATGATTTCCTTATCACAGGAAACATCCTCAACAGACATCTACACACAATAATACAAATAGAACTTTACACTTGTCACCATAATGAAATCCCATGGCGTTCTTCTGGACAGACTGGCTGCTTGTGGCTTGGATGGTATACTGGGTTGGCTGGTCCCAGAGCGCTGTAGTGAACGGAGTTAAATCCATCTGGTGCCTAGTCACAACTGATGTACCTGAGGGCTCAGTGCTGGCCCCAGTTATGTTTAGTATCTTTATTAATGATCTGGATAAGGGGATCAAGTGCGTCCTCAGTAAGTTTGCAGATGACATCGTTAGATAGAAGTGTTGATCTGCTTGAGGGAATAAAGGCTCCGTGGAGGGGTCTGGATAGGCTGATCGTCTGTGTGGGGTTCAACAAGGGTAAGTGCTAGGCCCTGTGCTTGGGCCACAACAACTTGATGCAATGTTGCAGGCTTGGGATGAAAGGATGGAAAGCTACATGGTGGAGAAGAATGTGGGGGTGCTGGTTGATAGCCAGCTGAATATGAGCCATCAGTGCACCCAAGTGGCCAAGAAGGCCAATAGCATCCTGACTTGTACTAAAATAGTGTAGTCAGCAGGACTAGGAAAGTGTTCTCTTGTACTTGGCATTAATGGGTGGACACCTTGAATACTGTGTTCAGTTTTGGGCCCCCCACTACAAGAAAAACATTGAGCTGCTGGAAAGTGTGCAGAGAAAAGGAATGAAGCAGATGAAGGGTCTAGAGCACAAGTTTTATGTGGAGAAACTGAGGGAACTGGGGCTGTTCAGCTTGGAGAAGATGAGGGTTAGGGGAGACGTTATCATTCTTTGCAAGTACCTGAAAGAGGTTGTATTGAGCTGGGTATTAGTCTCTTCTCTTAAGTGACAAATTATGGGATGAGAAGAAACAGACTCAAGTTGTGCCCGGGAGGTTTAGACTGGGTGTTAAATAAAATATCTTCATCAAAATGGTTGTCAAGCACTGGAACAGATTGCCCAGGGTAGTGGCTGAGTCACCATCCCTGGAGATGTTTAAAAGACATGTAGATGTGGCACTTAGGGACCTGGTTTAATGATGAACTTGGCAGTGTTAGCTTTACAGTCTGACTCAATGATCTTTACCAAATTAAGTGAATAAATTTTTCTAACTGTCAATTTTCTTTTTATTTTTAGTGTCTGAAGATACTGGACTATCTGAAAACTTTTTGCCTTCAAGTCCTCCTCCTCACCTTGTGCCTGAAGAACCTCTGTCTACAGATGGTTATGCTGTTCCTCTGCTTTCCACACCAACAGTGGCCTCTTCTTCAGTCATAGAGACTGATGTTAAAGAAATAGTATCTGCTGAGAAGGAAGAAATAAGTCCTGCAGACAGTAGTAACGCAGACTCTGTGTTGCATGGGTCTGTGGAAGAAACTAATTTTCCCGTAGAAGTACACCCTATGGAAGAAGAAACTGATATATATCTTGGAGACAGAGTTATATATGATGATGGATCTGGTTCAGCTATTGATGGTTCAGGAGAAGAAACGGAACCAAGTATTTGGCCTTGGGAAGAGGCAACACTGGAACCAGTTTTTTACCCTGGTCCTGATAGCTGGCTTGACGATGACAATGAGTCTTTGTCAATGAGAACCGATGATATTCCTGAAGGCATGATCTTAGACTATATCCTTAACTCTGGGAGTAAATTAGATGATGATCCTTCCAAAGATGAGAATGAAGATATAGCAAGTATAAAAGAAGATTTCCTTGATGAGTCTGAAATATTTGTCTTTCCAGAGACTACAGCTCAGCAGGTACCCGTAGTACAGACAGAACAGCCATCATCTGTGGAACCATCTACACAGATAGAAACATTGGGCATGCATGATTCTTCTTTTGTTAAACCATCCTTGGCTTTGGAGCCTCCAGTGGACCATTCTTTTGTAGACATGCCAACTGGAGAGGCACCTGTCTCACCATACAATACAGGTCTGTCTGTGGAAGAAAGTGTCCTTACACCTACAGGGGTGATCAGTATGGAGCAACCTGAAGAGTACAGTGTAGGCCAGAATGTAATTTCTGAAGTAATTGAACACCAACATGAAGATGGGACAATTGCAGGAGAACTAATCACAGTGGGGCAGTCAGATGTAACTGAAGCTGCTACAACAGGCCACTTGGACACAAGCTCTTCAGAGACTATTCTAACTGCAGATCTTTCCATGGTAAGCTCTGATGCTTCCACAGTGAACCCTGATGATTCCATAGAAGAGCAGCATACCCTAGACTTATCGTCAGCAAGTCAGGACACTACTGGTTCAGGAGTGAAGAATCTAGCTGATGCTTGGCCTACTAACAGAGCACTAGAAAACTTACTAGATCAGACGATGCCATCGAAAGTGCCAATTGTCACTCAAGTTTCATCTGTAGGTCCTTCTGTAATAGATCAGACCACTGTTCCAGAGGGCTTTGCTGTGCAGGTTGGTACAGACCATGATGTGCGGACCAAGAGCTTCAGCAGTGTTACAGACCCTTATGTGACAATGAGTGCACCAACACACACTGTTGGGCTTCCGTCCCTTCTCCTTCCTGTGGGATCTACAGTGTCATCATCTGTGGCTTCCTCAACAATAGTGGGAGATGAAACAACAAGAACTCTGGATGTTTCAGTAGACCTTGATCATGTGAGCACTGTCCACGTTTCTCCTGAGCTGACTGATGAGGGAAGGAGCATGACTGAAAGTCACATGGAGCTAACAACGCATGTCCAGTCCACAGAGATGGCCAGCGTGGCCTGGGCCACACACGAAAATCAGAATAGTTCTCCTGTCCCATCACGAGCTCTAGTTGTATTTTTCAGTCTTCGGGTTACCAATATGATGTTTTCAGAGGATCTATTTAATAAAAACTCCCCTGAATACAAAGCATTGGAGCAGCGATTCTTGGAACTGGTAAGAATCATTTCTTGCTGAATGTCCATTACTAGATAGATTAAAAAAAATGGGAAATAATAGTTTGTCAGCTCTCTTTTGCAGAGAGCAACTCACGACTAGTGTTTACAGGTATTATTTGTTTCCCTCTATGGGAAAATTCTGTCCGGAAATAGGAGGGGTGTCTCCTGGATTTTGTTCAGTGAGTAGTCTCTCTGGAGCTTAACTTCTTATGACCATGGGTCAGATGCTCTGCTGGCATCAGTAAGTGTAGCAGTGTAGCTGAAGTCACTACAACACTCCCCTCACTCACTTCTCAAGTGCTCTGTATTTAGTGTATAGGGAGAGAGAAGTAAATAAATAAGGTCTGTGAGGAGGTAACTCTTCTGCAACATGTTCAAGCTTAAGAAATTAAGCTGTTCCTAAACTGTCTGATGGCTAGCAAAGCCTCAGAGGAATTATACAGGAACAACTGCCAAAATTTAAACAGAAAATTCCCCTCACTTGACTAATATATCTCACATTTTGTTGTGGGAGATGCAGGGAACAAAGGAGAGAAAGGGGAAGGGGACGTGCTTGAAGAAAATACCCTGTGAAATGGTGAAGATGCTTGCTTAAATAGAGGGAGAGCACCATGTATGTCCTGAGCATTGTATTGCTGAATCATAGATTTTTGAGAATTGTCTTCAGATTGGTGTACTCTTAAGAACTCTCTGAAGTACTCAGAACCCTGGTAAGCTACCAGCACAGGCCTCAATTCAGTAAAGTTTTAATACCCTTGCTGTGGGATTCGGATAAAATAATTCAGGTTCCTGATGTCTGAGGTAATAACAGTGCAAGTGGCTAGAGCAGAGATTCAAAGATTCAGCTTTTCTGTCATGTCTCCTGTGCTGCAGCTCGTGCCCTACCTTCAGTCAAATCTGACAGGCTTCCAGAATCTAGAAATCTTGAACTTTAGAAATGGCAGCATCGTGGTGAACAGTCGAATGAAATTTGCCAAACCCGTGCCTCGGAACGTCACCAATGCTGTGTACATGATCCTGGAAGACTTCTGCAACACCGCGTATCACACCATGAACCTGGCCATTGATAAATACTCCTTGGATGTGGAATCAGGTAAGGATGGCAGGGAAATGCAGTTTAAAGCCAAGAGATTCAGAGCAACTTCTGCTGTAGGAACTTACAAAGGTTCCCAGCAGCTCTGAGACTGCTCACCGCTTTTTCACAAATAAATAAATAAATTAAAAAAAACCTGTTAGTGACTAAAGAGATGAAAATCAAAGCAGGACCCAGACTGAGCAAGCTACATGGGGTCTGTGGGGGGACAAAATTGCCTCATGTAATACTTTATATAATGCAACTGCACTTTCACTTGGGAATGAGGGAGAAGGCTCACAGCCTTCCCACAGCCAGTTTAGCTGCCAGACAGGCAATCTGCACAGGTAGCAGCTGCTGCTGCACTCTCCTCGTAAGGCTTTGACTGCATTAAAAAATTACAGGTGCTCTTAGTTTAATCCACTGATACAGGGATTTTCCCTGTCCAAGTTAGACAGCAGTTTACCATAGAAGCAAATCAGAAATATTTCCTGTTATGAGGTTAGGGAAAAATAACAGTGCTGACATGTTGGCAAATGGTAGCTGTTCTTCACAGGTAGCTCCCTTAGAAAGATGGTCTGATTGGCATAACAAATCTTTTGATATTGGTCATTTAATTGCATGTCAGCCCTCTTAATCTTGATGCAAATGAGATATCTGAAATACTCCAAGCTTGTGTTCCTTGTGGACAAAGACAAATCATATCACTGTAGGTGGTGAGTGCCTGAAGTCCCCTCGCCCTTCCTTGCATGCTGCCTTGATATTCTATAACAAGTAATACTGGAGATGAGCTGTGTTTTACTCGTTTACAAAATATAGTTCCAGAAAACGAGAGAACATCTGAGGTACTATACATTCTAGTGAGAAAAAGAACTCTTAATGCTCTTTTTGTTTGGCTTCTCGGTCGGTCTTAGCTGTACCACTGACACACACAGTGCAGAGAGAGGAAAATTTTATAGAAATTGTTGACCTTAGAATCTTTTGTAACTCAAGAAAGACACATGGCAGATTTTTGCAGATTATTTTAACTAAGAGATCATTAGAGAAAACGGCAGCAGATAGCCAGCACATTTCCTCAGTTAAGGTTCTCCTCTCTATTATTAATATTTTCTGCTTTGCGCATTCTCAGGTGAACAAGCAGATCCATGCAAGTTCCAGGCCTGCAATGAGTTCTCCGAATGCTTAGTAAATCGCTGGAGTGGGGAAGCCGAGTGTGTCTGCAATCCTGGCTACTTAAGCATTGATGGGCTGCCATGCAATAGCATCTGTGATCTGCAACCAAACTTCTGCCTGAACGATGGGAAGTGTGACATAAGCCCTGGGCAAGGGGCCATCTGCAGGTGGGGCAACCTGATGTTTGAAGTATGTACTTCCAGTATGAAAGCCCCTTATATTATCTTTTGTTGCAGCATTCAACAAGATTTGTGCAAAATTCCACAGGATAATGTGCAACAAGAGAGCTGTTAATAATTATCATTCATGTTATGCTGCTGAGTGGAGGTCCCAATATTAATGTTTATTTTCCTTTGTATATAACAGAAATGAGACAGTAACAAATTTCTTTACTAGCATAGAAACTTTAGGAAATTAACTAGTGGAAATGGAATATAATCAGTTTTTCAAATCACCTGAATTGATCTCTGTGGATAGAATTTATTTCCAGAGGTTTTCTCAAGTAGCAAATTGTTAGATAATGTTATAAAGCATATGAAAATTAATTCCATCACAAAAAATGGTATCTGAAAGGTATAGTCACACAGCATCAATATATTAAAACTAGTGGTCTTGGATAAGAAAAAAAGTCATAAAATTAAATTGTTAGCCATTTGGGGAAAAAAATGTGTGGTTCATGAAAAGATCAAGGTACAGCCCCTCTGGTTCAAATTTTTGCTTTAAAAAAGATAGATATGTCTGAACAGGATTTCTGTATTTGACCAGTAATGGAAAAGACTTAGTATAAGATATAAACAAATCGAAGTTCCCTCTGACATTGCACTTATTTTTTTCCTTTACAAACAATGTAACAGTCTACTATTTTTAAAAACAAAATACACTTATCAACAAAAGGTAGGAGACTTATTGTGAAAAACAAAATGACTAGTTGCAGTTCTTATTTATGTTACTCTAGGTGATACGGGTTTTTTTTAAAAAAAAGCTCATTTCAGAACATCTCTAAAGTCAACTTCAGGTCCCAATAGTTAACAGGAGAAATAAAAATGTTTTTAAAGCCACAAAAATGGGTACAATCACATATGTAGTATAAATTTTATCATATTTGTATTAGAAACAGGAAAGTATCTGAACTCAAGCATGCTCTGGCCACTATTTACTAATAACTTTTTGAGAAATTTAAAGTATGTTTTACTACTTTCAGAAATTATTTCAGACATTGATGTTAGAAGACTTAATTTACTTATGTTTCTTATTAATAATGTTCATTGCTTTGAGTCGTAATAATACCTTACAATTTCTTCAGTTCTTAAAGCAAGAACTCCCAAACACATATAATGCAAATCTATCATTTCTACTGGTATATTTGAAGTTAGTATTAACATTTAAGTTCTTTTGTTCAAAATCGCAGCAAGGCAGAACTACTGAATGGTGTTTTGGGCAACTGTTGCAGACATACAATCTTGGACACATACTTCTTTATAGTAATTAATTTTATGTATTTATTTAACTATTCATTGTGGAACTCACATTATACAAATGTTCTGCTCATTTAACACACCTTCATTTGGTTTTACATTACAGTATGATTAAGACAGCTCCTTTCTGCTTTTATAGTGTTCTATACTTTACACGTAATGTTCAATCAAAGCATGACTTTTTACTTAGTCTAAAAACCTTCCATTTTTAATACATCACAGGATACTCTAAATTGCAAAAAACATTATCCTCCTTTAATTTTACCTGTCTTCACTCAATTCAGTAATTGAGATTATTAGGCCTGAAGAAGAGACGACTCCAGGGAGACTTCACTGAGGCCCTTCAATATTTAAAAGGGTCCCATAAGAATACAAACATTGTACTGGGGCCTGTTGCTGTAGGACAAGAGTTAAGTTTTTTAAACTAAAAGATTTTAGATTCAGGTTAGAGATAAGAAAAAAATGTTTGATTCTGAGGGTGGTGAAACGCTGCAAGAGGTTGCCCAGAGATATAGTAGAAGCCCCATTCCTAGAAATATTCAAGATCAGGTTGGATAGGGCTCTGAGAAACCTGATCTATAATAATGGAATCATAGAATCACCAGGTTGGAAGAGACCCACCAGATTGTTGAGTCCAACCATCTAGTTGAAGATGTCTCTGCTCACTGCAGGTGAGTTGGAACTAGGTGGCCTTTAATGGTCCCTTCCAACCCAAACTATTCTATGTTTGTATGCCAAAAAGACTGTTGATGCTACTACAACTAGAAGAAAGTTAGTGCTTGAACATGCAACAGTATTTATTGAGGTTACTTAACTGAGGGCACATAACAACACAAAGTTAAATACGTTTATGTTAGCCAAAGCTGGTAGCTCATTTTTAATTTCCTTGTGTTTCTTTGTTGCAGGTGTCGTGTGGGAGAGAACTGGTGGTACAGAGGGGAGCACTGTGAAGAATATGTGTCTGAGCCATTGGTTGTTGGTATTGCGATTGCTTCTGTGGCAGGCTTTCTTCTGGTGGCATCTGCTGTCATCTTCTTCTTGGCCAGGACTCTTCGAGATCAGTACACAAAGAGTGACACTGAGGAATCACAGGGGTAAGTGACACCATCTAATATTTTAACACACTTCTGGTAAAATTAGGATAATTCTGTCTTAAGTCTTACATCACATAGGTGACAAGCAATAGGATGTACAGATGCCTCCAAATGCCTGGTTTCTTTAATCCATCTGTTGACTCTCCAGGCTGCAGAGAAGCTCACAATTTGTTTATTGCTCCCCCAGGCAGGGTGACAGCCTCTCTTCCATTGAGAATGCAGTGAAATACAATCCCATGTATGAAAGTGATACGACTGGCTACAGCCATTATTACCGGAGATACCCTCAGCTAACGTCCTACAGTTCTACCAGTGCAGAGACATCCACAGAATACAGCAGTGAGGAGATCAGGCACATATATGAAAACAGCGAGCTTACTAAGGAGGTAAACGACCTTGTTTCATGGAGACATGGAAAAGATTATATAAACAATAAGCTTACTCCACGCTTGTAACCTGAGAAGCAGGCTCAGGGTTTCCCCAGTGTCTATGCTATAGATAAAGAAGTTGCAACTCTGGCCCTTGTAACTACTTAAGAGAAGAGAGAAAGGATTTCTTTCCCTGCTTGCTATTAAGTATAAAGAAAGTGATGGCTGTGTTCTGACCTGTAATGAATTTCACGTGATAAGGGAGCTGACTGCTTAAGTAACTTCATGGGAGTTGGAGAAGTTTGCTGCTATATCACTTGACATGGCTTTTAGCTTTTAATGCCAACTACTTTATGGAAGAGTAGTTATACGGTGAAAACCTGGCACATCCAGGCCTTTTTATAGTTGTGTTTTAATAAATTTTAGGTCTTCCTATAGCCTGCAAGTTAGATCACATTCTCCTTCTCGTTCCTTCCTATATACCCAGTATCCAGGGTTACCTCTAGAAGGCTAAAGAGAAGAGATTTACATCCAGGAATGAACAACAAATCCTTAAGCAACTGTGTGAGGTGTCAATGCAGCCTGTAGCTGGGCTTGTAGGCAAAGTAGCTATGAGAAAGGAATGTTTTTGTTAAAGCCTGTTGAAATGCCACATTGTATCCAAACCCTGGTTTTGATTTAAGAGTAAAGTATTGCTGGAGTTTGGTCAAGTTTTTCACTTAAAAAAAATTAAATGTATAGAGTTTTAGCATTGAAGTGCCCAATATCAAGCTCTAGTCTTTGGAATAGCATAGCATAAGAATTTTATTTTCAAAAAACCAGAAATCAGTTATTTCAATAGTATTCTAATCTCTGTTATGTACTTACAATTGCGTTTCTTGTATTCTAGGAAATTCAGGACAGGATTCGAATTATAGAGCTCTATGCTAAAGACCGTCAGTTTGCAGAGTTTGTCAGGCAGCATCAAATGTAAGTGAAATATTTTGTCTGGATAACTAAGTCCTTTGATATTTTCTTATATGGCTTTTACTACATTACTGTATTTTTCATATGAAGGGTCTATAAGTGCTGGGACACTAGAGTTTAATATTTCGATATTATTGCTGAAGAGGCTCAACCCTTTAAAAGTACTTATAATAATCAATGTCAAGAGTAGATAGCCCCAGAAGGTATGTTAAAAGCAGTGAAGAGGAGTCCCAAAGTTAATGGGTGTCAGAGAAGCACTCACATCAATTCACGTCCTTAAAAGCAGAGATAGAACCTTCTTAACTCTTCTAGCACAGTTACTCTTGCCTGGTGTTCTATTTAAAACAGAAGCTTAAAAAGCATGGTAGTTTATGCTGAGTTCTTAAGACCTGGCAACTAACTAAAAAACCGACAGATCACTAATACAATCTAGTCTGGTATGGCGGGCACCGACCATAATAGAATCATAGAATAACAGAATGGTTTGGGTTGGAAGGGACCTTAAAGATCATCCAATTCCAACCCCCATGCCACAGGCAGGGATACTTCCCGCTTAAGCAAGCTGAGCTCTATGCTTTGATGGACACTAACCATTGAAAAGACCACTGAGGAATTAATTGTTAGCATACACACATCCCGTACTCTCAATGTAGCAAGCACCAAATTACAGCTAGCCATGTTAGTGTGAAAAATACTGTAGTGCAATTCCTGGAATTTGATTAAAATAGCCACGTAGCAAAAATCTTGTATTCCAAGATCATGGAATGGTTTGTATTGGAAGTGACTTTAAAGATTACCCAGTGCCAACCCCCCTCCCATGAGCAGGGACACCTCCCATCACACCAGGCTGCTCAAGGCCCCATCCAACCTGGCCTTGAACATTCTCAGGGAGGGGCCACCCACAACCTCCCTGGGCAACCTGTGCTGGTGCCTCACCACCCTCAGTGTGAAGAATTTCTTCCTAATGTTTGATGTAAATCTCTCCTGCTCCAATTTAAAGACACCCCCCCTCATCCTGCCACCACATGCCTTTGTAAAATGTCCCTCCTCAGCTTTCTTGTAGGCTCCCTTCAAGTACTGGGAGGCAGCTGTAAGGTCTCCCCAGAGCTCTCTCTTCTCCAGGCTGAACAATCCCTATTCAGTCAGCCTGTCCTCATAGCAGAGATGCTCCAGCCTTCTGCTAGATCCAGATAGATGACATCCATTGCTTTTCCCGTGTCCACTGCTGTGGTTATCCCATCACTGAAAGCCATTAAGTTGGTCCTACAGGATTTGCCCCGGTGAAGCCATGCTGGCTGCCGTTAATCACCTCCCTGTCCTCAATGTGCTTTAGCACAGCTTCTAGGAGAATCTGCTCCATGATCTTCCCAGGCACAGAGGTGAGGCTGACAGGTTGATAGTTCACAGGGGCATCTTTTCTACCCTTTTTAAAAATGAGGACAATGTTACCCTTCTTCCAGTCACCAGGGACTTCCCCCGACTACTATGACTTCAAATGTCATGGAGGGTGGCTTGGCAACCATATTGGCCAATTCCCTCAGGACTCTGGGATGCATCTCATCAGGTCCCATAGAATTATAAATGTTCAGGTTCCTCAGGTGGTCATGAACCTGCTTCTCCTCTGCAGTGGGAGGGACTTTACCCACCTGGTCCCCATCTTGTTGTTCAGGGGGGCTGAGGAGAGTGATTATCAGTGAAGTCTGAGGCAAAAAAAGTTAAGTACCTCAGCTTTCTCCTCATCTGTTCATATGAGGTCACCATTTGGGTTTACCCGAGGTGTATGCTTTCTTTAATCTCCTTTTCTGGTTGACATACCCATAGAAATCTTTGCTTCACTTGCCCAGTTCAGCTCCAGCTATGCCTTGGCCTTCTTGACCCCATCCCTACACAATGGGACAGAGTCCCTATACTCTTTCCAGGTTCCCTCTCTCTGCTTGCACTGCCTGTGCAGTTCCCTCTTGGCCTTCAGTTTGACCAGCTAGTCTCAGTTCAGCTGGTCTCTTCCCTTTCCTGCCTGATTTCCTATACCTGAGAACTGAGCACTCTTGCAATTTATGGAAAGCATTCTAAAATATCTGCCAGCTCTGTTCTGCTCCCTTGTTCCCGAGGACTATATCCCTGGGGGTCCTACTGACTAGCTCCTTGAAGAGCTGGAAGTCTGCTTTCCTAAAATTTAATGTCCTGACTATATTCCTCACCTGTCCCATATCCCTCAGGACCTTTTACTCCATCAGTGCACGGTCACTGCAGCCCAGGCTGCTTCTGATTTTGATGTCGCTGAGCTCAACTATCAACTATGCTTTTTTTTTTTTTTTTTTTAATTGAAAATAACAGCAGTTCACATTTTTCCATTTTAGTTCATTTTTTCATCTTGAAAAGGTTCAGTATCTAAATTTTCCACAGATGGAAAGTAATCATATAAGACTTGAATCCAATATTTGAAAGAGACTAACTTAATCATTGCTTCTCTGTTTTTCATTTCAGGAAGCTGCTTTAAGAAAAAAAGAAATCAGTAGAATGCATGTGAGAGATAAAGACTACCTTGTTGCCATAGCAATGGGCTCAGATGTAACTGCAAAGTTACTTATAGTCTTAACATTGCATGGATGGATACAGATGTTTTCTAAATGAATGGCTAAAATGTACAGATGTCTGTTTATCTCAATTACTTCTGGTTTTTCTGCATTCAGTGACATTTTTAAGAGGTGATCAGAAGTGGTAGAGGTTATGAAAGTTCACTTTTCTTTAACTCTGAAATGGACAGTGAAAGTTTGTATACTAAGGCAAAAAAAATCCTCAGGTAAGAGAAGACATGCACAAACAAAATAAAATGCACATTTAAAATCCCTGTCTGGCATTTATCCCCTCACTGGAGGCTACTTTGGGATTTCACAGGTAAAAAGCACTAGTGGAAAGAAATGATTTGCACACATGATTTGTAAGGGAGAACTGTTGTGCTAGAATAACATTAGCATTGTTTTAAGGCATTTCCTTGATAAACACAAACTCACCTGAAAAATGGTTTTTGTGTACAGATACCCAACATACATTTTGCCACCCATCATTAGCAAAACAACATAGTTCTGAGCCTGCAGGCCTCCTAAAAGCTCTCCCCTGCAGTAAGGATCACCACTGCCTGTCAGTAGTGACCTCATGGGTGCCTCAGCAAGGCAGGGTAGTACGCCTGCAGTACAGTAGTGTTTTTAAAGCCAGGATAGTTGGTTCTCCAGCTGTTCCTGACAGACACACAAGCTGTGATACAGAAGGGCTTCTATTATACAAATATTTCATGAAGGTTAAGTGACTAACATTGACTTTCTTTGTATGTAGACTATTTGATATTTTGTAAGTTAATATGTATTATTTATTTGTTATATGTTTTCCTACCAGCTTATTTTCATAATCAATTTAATTGTTGAAATAGAACTACAAATAGCTTAATGATTAAATACTACAGTGGCATTTATGCCCACCCTTTTTAAAAACATATTTAGTGTTTATTCAATGTTGAATTCAGCCAACTAATATTTGAATTTTCTTTACTGAACTGGGCGATAGCTTGCCCCAAGCTCCCTTTCAAAATTAGGCTCTGGTATTTAGGTGCATGCATATTTGGGATGGCAGCGGTTTCTGATAGGGAAGGAAAAATATGAGATTATTCTTGGCTTAGTGGAAGTCAATGTAGAATTCCTTAAACAGAAGCAGTCAGCCTGAAGAATTTTAAAATAGCTGAATTGAGATGGGGTCTTCCTGAGGTACAGAACAGTTTTATGTAGAAGTTTCAAAGAGAGTTGTGACTCCATTTAAGGTGTGTTGGGGGTCTGTTCAGTCAGCCAGTGTCTCTTGTTTAAAGCATAAACATGGCTGTCAGAGTTAGGGCAGCTAATAGTCTCACATTAGCTTCTGCTAGCAAACAAGGCCAAGTTATTTGTTATTTCTACAAAGTCTGTAGTTCTTGGCCCACATGTGCCAACAGCCACCTGATACTTTTTAGAGTTAAGTGACAGTGAGAATTAAGTACTTGTCTGTAAGTGGCTTACTTAAACAAGGGAAGATTTCAATGCAATTCTTCACGCGTTCTGGAAAACCTCACTGGATCACTGGCATAGTGTCTACTTGCCTTGAGTGGCAGGGAATGGGTGTTGGAACCACACATCTGTCAAAGAAATGCTTACATAAACCACCGTAAGCCCAAATAATGCAAGAGAGCAGGAATTAAAATGGTGCTACTGAATACTGTTGTGACCAGATGTTATGAGATTGTGCTCCATTGCGCTGGGTGATCCAAAGGCTCCCAGAGCAGCTGATCCAGAGATCCTGAGGGACAGCTTGCTCCCTCCTGCCCCTCCAGCAGCACAGCTGAAACATCCTGTTACACCAAGGCCTTGTGTTAATGGTAACTGTGAAACGTAGAGAAATACCAGGCTCAGACTAGGCATCAGTTTGTGACTTGTTTCCAAGCACCAGGGCTACCGGATCTGGAAGGCAGCTTCAGTGCTGCCCCTGCTAAGCGCAGCAGTGGATGGTGCCTAGGATTAGTCATGTTTTAGAAGTATTCTAGTATTTGCTGTGCACAAGCTGAAGAAGGTCTTAGTTACACTGAGTATGAAGTATTTCAGTGCATATATAGTGAATCTTTTCTTTGTTTCTGTGTGTGTATACATATGGACATAATGGTATCTTATTTTCACTACAATAAAACATTATTTCCAATTAACATAGAGACTGATTTTGATATTAAGAGAGAAGGTATCCCATCCATTACTAATTGTGCATGTAGGATTAGAAAGTTTGTTGTTGCTTTGTTTGGCTTTTTTTTAAACAGAGTTGACTAAGCTGTTAAACTTCTTTGCTAACTAAGTGCCAAATGTAGCTGGCTATTGCTTGCAAGGTTATATTCTGAAAATTCATGCTGGAATGCACTGAACTAAATAGTCCACTTTCAGTTAAGCTCTTCGTCCATTTTGAAGATGTTCCACCTCTAAACAAAGAGCCAAAACATGTTGTTACTTAGGTGATCTAGAGCTTATAAAAATAAAAGCAAATACCCACCCCCCCCGCCTTTAAGCCTCTTCATCTAAAATGTTTGGTGCATCTTACAGCATGCCAAGGACTTAATGTACTTACTTTCTTTGATACTTTCCCAATCCAAGGCAGACATAAAGAACTTTAAATATTCTAACATAATCCCCCCCCAAAAAAATGAAGAAAAAAAACCCCGAAGAAAAAAAACCCCAAAGAAAACAAACCAACTAGTTATACAAACCTATCATCACTTGTTACCAGCTAACATGTAGTTTTTCACTTGCTAAAAGTAACAAGTGCAGGTTTGAATGATGTGGCTTAATTTAACAGCATCAACAAAAGAAGTTTACAGAACACTGACAGGTCTATTAGGTTCTGTGGCCTCCCCTAAGGCTTGAAGCACAGAAGAAAATAAGGCCCTGCAGGACACTACCAGCTGCCTCTTTAAAAGAGTATCTCAGACATCTAGGAACTGATTTTGGACCACAGTGCCATGTCCTGTAAAAACCACTGAGTCTAAATTCTGCCTGTACCATCTTAGGTATCTCTCAAGGTGTTCCCTTTTACGCCTCAAGGCACCAGTCCTCAGTGGTAGAATTCTGCCATGGTTGGAAATTCAGAGCTGCAAGACTGCCAGCATCTCAGGAAATGTGTTCTTGCCCATTATTGGGAGTTTTTAGTGCAGAACAGAGCCTTTCCTGGCAAAAAACCACTTAGTTACTCCATACCTTATAGCTATTCTGCTATGGGTCCTCACTGTGTACTTTATGTACTGCTGGGTAGTGACTGAGTCCCAGAAAACAGAATTCCTTACGTCCTTAGAGACAGATGAAACTATAATTTTCTCCAATCTCCTACAAAACAAAGAAGCATAGATAAATTTAGATTTTTAAGAACTTATAGCTTAATTACTAAAATGGAAAAAAAACTTTAACAATCAAGACTTCCACTCATGTTCCTCAACAGACTTGATGGAACTGATTCTTGTGAAAGGCTGCAAAAAGAGCATGACAGGACTCTGAGTACTGTTGCAGACAGTCTGTGGAGAGCAGGCATGCAAGGTACTAGAGCTCCAGCACGGGGACAGTAATCTAATCCTATTAAAACACAAAGCAAAAAATATTCACTAAAGCCAATTTACCTGTCTACCTATAAACACCGTAGGACAGAAACAGACTGACTTTGTACAGCATATGAAATGTAATGGGGCATTGTTTCTATTTAAATATCATATAAAGCACACTACAATTTTCTTGGTGCTTTGTCTGCTTGAAATGTACTATAACACCAGCAGCATTTCTGTCTTATCTTTCCACTACTTGATCCCATTTGGGAGCCAGCGCTTTATGTTCTATATAAGATTAATGCATTTGCTCTGCTTTCTCAACTGAAAAATAAATAATCCAAAGATATTCCTGGGCCAGGAAAGAGAATTTTTTCATTTGTCAGTCCACTTGGTGAAATTTTGGGTTTGCCACGTTCAACTAGTTGGCTGTCCTACTCCAGATTATTAATGACCCCCAGGAATTTTAGTTGAGTTCCTCTTCTCTTGGATTCTTGCCTGTGTTGCTGCTCACTCTCCTTGCTGGGCCACCGACTGCACTTAGCAGTGAGGAACATGCTCACAGCAGGCAGCTCTGCTTGCAGGGTGACAGGAGGTTGCAGGACTAAGATGACGGCTTACTTGAGGTGCTACAGCTGTTCAGGAGGAGCCAGCTGAATACAATATAAACCCCTGCATTTTCAGTTGTCCTGTGTTTCTAATTTAACACAAACCTAAGTTTCAACTCTTGCCTGTTTCAGGATAAAAACCACCCTCAGTACTAGAATTTTGCAGGGCACTTTATTATTTTTTTAAAAGTCAATTCAACCATCAGCTCATCTAAGGTATATGTTTGTGTATTAAATATATAAGTTGGAGTAAACTACACTGAAAGTCTGACCTTTTATACAGCGACACCCTCCCCACCCCAGTCACTAGCTCTCATTCATACAATCAAAACAACAAAAATTAGTATGTGTCTTGATTCACTGGGGGTTGAAATGTTATTCAAAAGTCTCATATTGAACACAAATCAGAGTCAGTGTTAACTGGAGTTGTGATTGCATCTCCACAGCTGATTACCAGATGGGGAAACTATGCCTTTCTGGAAAGGCTGACGTACTTGAACAGAAATGAAAGCAGAAACAATAATGGATATGGCCATACATCAAACCTTTATGCAGTAATGCAGGCATGTGGCTGGATAAGAGAGGGCAAGAGAAGAGGCAGACTTTTGGCCGTAAGCATACAAGAATCTCAAGAGTGAAAGGCCTCCGTCTACTCACAGGAGACAGCTACAAGGAAATTCACTTAGCTCCACCTAAAGAGGATTACACTGCCATTCGATGATCTCTCATCCTAGAAAGTGAGGGCGATGCAAAGCACTTCCAGCAGCAGCACAGAGCTCAGGTCTCCTAGTATGACCTACAGGTAACTTTTCCAGCCATCTGCTCAGAAAGGGAGTGGCTGTTCTTCCTGTTCTTTCCTTCATATGGAAAAATTAAAGGGTTTTGATCCACGAAAATAATTTATACAGTTGTCTAGTAAACTAGACACCCCTTTACAGCTGGTTTTTGTATTTCTTTATCAAGTTTTGTTTAAAAAAACCCAAACCAAAACAACAACAAAAAATTCAATCAAGAAAGCCTTCTCCCATGCTTATGTTTTCAGGGCTTGGTTTCTAATTGCTCCCCTTAGGCGTGGATAGAAATCCGTAGCCACGGTGGGAAGGCAGTGTGGTTCTACTGAGTTCTGCAATAAGGAGTTCTCATTTTGTGCTTCTCCCCAACACACCGGCATTTATAATGTCAGCTCACACGTACCTGCTTTAAACACATCAAACCAACCAACCAATCTCCCACTGAAATACACTCCCAAGGCTTGCAGTGAACGCAATGGGGAGCATCATGCATGCAGAGACTCAGCTTTCAAGAAAGTCAGATCTCTTGCATTACGCACATAGCTCCCACCAAATCCTGTCTACTGCAATACTGAATACAACAAGCTAAGGGAGAGCAGAATCAGTGGATAGATGACTTAAGAGTAAGACTGATGGCAAATGTTTTGGGGCCATCTCTCAGCACAACACAACTCCACTAACATTGTTCAAAGGGAAAAGCACACAAGTTCTTCACACTTACCTGCTGAGAGAAAAGGAAATGGAAGCTGCTGGTTAGGCGTTTGAAGCAGAGAACTAGCTCGTGGCTTGCAGGCGGCACAAATCAGTCTCCAAAAGAGGTCATTTAGCCTGGAACAAAAGAAGAAAGTAATGTTAGTAGCAGCAAAGTAAATTAACAGGTTTGTATTGTTAGACATTTTTTCCTATATAAGGAATAGGAGTAATATCCCATAATCATTATAATTTGATATACATTCAAGTCAATAAGGTGGTCCTGGCATGGTCTCTGTTTTGCCCCCTCTGGCCCTTTGCAACCTGCTGCTCCCACATTCAGACATAAGCAAGGAAGAAGAACATGTATCTAGCAAAAAGGTTAATTGGAAAATTTTACTTCTGAAATACCAGTGAAGGATGTGCGTGACGAAGTCTAGCTGAGGTTCTGCAGCTTCACTACTCAGTACCTGTTCAAGAACTGTCTTCTATCAAGCATTCTCAAGTGTCTGTGAACAAACTTGTAAACCTTCAATCATCCTTCTCCACATGCAGTATTGCACAGCATCCCACGTCATAATATAAAAACCTGATAGCCGTGCTTATCAGTATGTTCCATTAACATATAACAAAACTTTTCACTATTTAATTATTTGTGTGCAAAAAACAGATGATTTTATAACATGAATAATTCAAGCTGGCAGATCAAGGGGAAAAAAAACAACCACAAGAAAACTTAGAAAAAATAGGAGAGCTATGCAGCCCTGTAGTACAGAAAACTAAAGATGTGCGTTCTCCAACCTCTGTGTGAATCTCTTAGGAACTTTTTAAAACCACCTTCAGTTAACTAATCATCTTGACATACAATGTCAAAATGGTTGTGCACACTCCCTGCTCTTCACTGGAAAACAAGGCCAAGTGCAAGGTCCTACAGCTGGGCCAGGGCAATCTGTGGTTTCCAACACAGAATGGGGGACAATGTGATTGAGAGCAGACCTGAGAAGAAAGGCTTATGGGGGCTGGTTGATGGGAATCTTGACAGGAGATGGCAGTGTGGGCTCACAGCCCAGAAGTCCAACTGTATCCTGGTCTGCATCAAAAGAAACGTGGCCATCACATCAAGGGAGGTGATTCTGCCACTCTATTCCTCTCTTGTGAGACCCCACCTGGAGTATTGTGTCCAGTTCTGGAATCCTCAACATCAGAAGGATGTGGAACTGTCAGAAGAGGGCCAGGAGGGTTGCAAAGATGATCAGCGTGCTGTAGCACCTCTGCTATGAGGACAGACTAAGAGAGTAAGGATTGTTCAGCCTGGAGAAGAGAAGGTACTGAGAAGACCTTATAGTGACCTTCCAGTACCTGAAGGGGCTACAGGAAAGCTGGGGAGGCTCTTTTTACAAGGGCATGGAGTGACAGGATGAGGGGAAATGTCTTTAAATTGGAGCAGGAGAGACTTACATCAAACATTAGGAAGCAATTCTTCACACTGAGGGTGGTGAGGCACTGGCACAGGTTGCTCAGGGAAGCTGTGGATGCCCCCTCCCTGGAAGTGTTCAGTCCAGGTTGGATGGGGCCTTGAGCAGCCTGATCTAGTGGGATGTGTCCCTGCCCATGGCAGAGAGGTTGGAACTGGATGATCTTTACGGTCCCTTCCAGCCCAAACCATTCCATGATTCTATGAAATCTAGCAAAGATCAGTCAGCAAATGGAGGATGCATGCAGGGACAAAATTTGAAGACCGAAAGTATTTATCCAGTTTTAAATGCTAGATTATGAAAAAAACAACATGCAATTACTTCTGAAAACCAGAGCTGGTACAGAAAAGTATAAGTAATTATATTTTGATGGGATTTTTCTAAGACCACCAGCTCTCTCATGCAGTTGGAGGTACTTGATAATTTCAGGACTTCCAGTGATCTACTCTGTGCTTGCCTCAAACCCCTGCCACTTTGAGAAACAAAGGCAACAGAAAGTAACCGGTCCTGCCCACTTCTGGCTTTAAAGGCTCTTAATAAAGGCAGGACAAAGGAGAGATGTATTTTCACAGCAGGAGTGAAAGGAGCAGAATTCCTTGACTTTTGAAGGAAGTGTGGAGGGACATTTCCACTGTAGGACATGAGACATTCCAGGAAATAGCAATTGCAACTTAGTTTGTATTTGGTATGTGCACCATGAAACCAAAGTTAGAACACTAACCTTTGAAATGAACAATGAAATGAGCTAGAGACAAAACAAAGAAAACCTTCAAACTAGGGGAGGAAGGGCTGAAGGGAAGGGCACTTGAGTCTTCAGGGTCTGATGACAGCTCTCCTCATAGCTCACTTTAGAAGCTGGTTCCTTGACTGAGCGCTCCACAAAAGACATTAACTGTCAGTACAGTTTTTTTCTACTTAAAGGAATGCTGAACAAATGCAATCCTATTCAAAGTGTAGGTTTAAGCTTTGCTATTTTTCTGGCTTTGAACTTGTTTCTTTAAATCATGCTGAAATGCTTAAGCTTATCGCTTTTAATAAGCAACTTGTCAACTCAGATAATGATGTATTCCTGAAGTTTAAAACCTTCTAGTTCTGCTTCTTTATACATACGTGGTATTTATTGACATGCTTTTCTAATATAAAACATTCCTCAGAAGACAGAGCTGTTCAGCCAAACAACTTTAATTCAAGCACTAGTGCTTTGCACCTATCAGTACAATATCTGCATGGAAAAAGTGAGGATGCATTTGTGTTAAACATATTTCCTCATTACAATCAAATTAAACATGCTTCAGTCCTGTTCTAGAGGTAGGGTGTTGCAATCAGGGTGCCTTCTGAGGAAAGCTGCCTGAACATTCCCCTCTGGACACTTACCAGCTTGAAGAATATCCATTCACTAAATCCCCAAATGTGTCCTATGGCTCCAGATTTGTTCATGTGCCAGTTTCAAACTCTTGCAGTCTAGGTAAACTCAACGAACACTGATCTTTTCCTTAACATCTCCCTCCTAAACTTCAACCTATCCATGCAGTCACCAAAGTCCACTCTTCAATATACTCCCTGTATCTTAAATAAGTCCTGCTCCCAGAGAACAACTTGATCCCAGTCTCATAGATTCTTGCATTCAAGCATTGGCCATGGTTCACAATAAATTAAAAAAAAAATAAAATTAGGTATTATCCACCAGAATACACGTCACTTCTCAAGTTATCATGCTTATTTGCAGTTTGTCTCTCTGCTGAGGCTGCCAGCGACAGTTCACATTCACTGGAGACTACAATGAAACAACTAACGCATTTCACATAAGTCCCTAACTTACTGTCCAATCACAATTAATTTTCTAATTGGCACTGAATCTCAAGAATGCTCATATAAAAAGAATAGAAACTCAAATATCCTAAGTTACACCTCATCTGAACATTGTCCACATAAATAAGCATGGACATTAATGAAAGAGATGTCAACACTAAAAGGTGTTGAAAATTATTTTAGGAATAACAAATGCTTTGAGGATTAACAGTACCATATGGTACTTTTTGTCTCCAACTGACTGGTACAAATCCAGCTAGAGCAGCATGGATAAAAATCTTTACCATCTGGTGACTTATTACTTTATGGAAAATAAACAGGTGTTTGTATCTCACACACAGATACAAAATCCACCACCATAACTGGAAATGTTAGTTTTGTCAGCAGAGAGATCAAAGAGGGCCAGAATACCCTTCTCTTCCCCCAGTACAACTAGTCTATCTATGTGAGGACAGCAGAAGGCCAAATACTCACAATCAGAAACTAAACTATGACCTACCATGTTTCCAGCAACTGGTTTTTTTCAGGGTACGGAAGAATTTCTGGTTTTCAAGCTAAAATCTCATCTGCTGTTCCCCTTCCCATGCCCAAAGCAGCAGGTGAAACAATGTTCTCCTTGCCTACAAGTTTATCTTGCTTGTATTCTTAGACCAACACTGCTATGAAATCAGTACTATAAAATATTTCACATTTAGCAGCTTCCATATCACAGCTTTAACAAGGAAGCCTGACATAATCAGCATCCACGCCTTAGTGAGTTCATTTGAATACTATTGCTCTTTATTCAAGAGTACCATCCAAATTGGAGTTCCTTGCTTTGCTTATTAAATATCCTCTTCCCTGCTCCAGTTCCTCCCTGTGAGTTAGAAATGAGACGATGATGATTGTATGAAACATGCAAGCAATAACTATTAGTTTTAAAATTAATAGGAACAGGTACATAAATATCCTTGGAGTTTTCTCCTCTCAGTCTATGTGGAAATCACTTTTTGTTTAATACATCTTATGTTTGTTAGTGGCATATGGGAGCTTCTCTGAATAACTTGAGACTGGAATAGTCAGAAGATACTGCCTTCTTTAAAGCTCTATTTTTATCCTGCAGCAAGTAGTGTTTATTTGGCTAAAGCTGAATGCAGGTACTTTCACATCACGTAATGAACAGGAGCAAAATTCACTGAGAAATCTTTCCTTGGCAAATCTGCACCTGTTGTTTTGTCGCTGCTTAATATAAAAATCTGTTAAGTATTGTACACTACAGATCAAAGGCATGGTAATGCAGACCATAGACTCTCTATTACTCCTGTTTTGATGGTTCTATCAGAATTTTGTCTCTTCACACACCAGTCACGTATCTCCATGGTCTGAACCTCCTGTGTCTGGAGGCATTGTCTGGCAGGGCTCCCCGAGAAAAGTTTTCATGCATCTGCTGGACATTTCTAGTTATTTTTGAGCTTTTGTCCTTACTTTGACAAATACACACATACTAAATTAAAACATCAGTCACTAAGTCACTGAACACTGTGGGCCAGAAGTGGCACCTGTAAAATAGGGAACAGTTTGCGTTACTTTAAAACGACCAAGCTCCAGACCCTAGTTTAAACACAGCATGCACCTAGGTCTCTGTAACTACTTCTCCTTTCATTTCCAGTTCTTGTACGCTATGGATTACACAGCTGCTGAACCAAGGGGCAAGCCCCAGGTGAAATAATATGCAAGGTTTCAAGGGGTGCTCTCCTCAAAACTAAGTGCCATGCATAAATAGTTACTCAAGAATTTTTAAAAGACCAGGAAGTTCATGGTTCCAGATGCTGTCATGTCAGCAATTGTCTGCCAGAAAGGCTTAACCCGTTTTAGGATTTGCTTGGCACTTATCCATTTAAGATTTTAATCCACAGCCTTTGTCCTTCAGATTCTTCTATGTATTTGCGGCACAGGTTCAATGCCTGACTGCTTAATTTCATCCTCACTGTCAGACACCTTCCTTGCTAGTCCTGACGAGTCTCCTGTCTTGTCAAAATGAATGGCTTCTCTTTGTCAGCTGGTGCACTACTCTAGCATGGTCTCTCCAGAGAACAAACAAACAGAGAGGATGTTAGCCATTTGACACATGTTTAAATGTAATTACAAGCTGGATGAAATTATATAGACTCCTGAATAAAGAAATAAAGGGGCAAAGCCTGCTTGTGCTGCAGTAACAGAAGGTGAACCAGGAGCTATGGGTTGTACTAAGGACTCTGTCATTCCCACAGGACCAGCGCAAACCTAAGTGCAGTGGCACTGGCAATGCAGACCAGGTGGCTTACTGTAGACTGCGTAAAACCAGAGCAAAGCTTCCAAGAGGTTTGGTAAGCTGCCCATTTCACAAAAAGGGCACAGCCTAAACTACCATTGCCTTGCCATATTTTCCAGTTTCTCTGAGACCATGCTTCCCAAAAGGCAGAGAAACGCTCCCACAATCCACGCAGAACTCATCATTGGTTCATCTGCATATTGTGAAGACCCCTAAAGTAAACATTTAGAAGCATTGCGGTTCATATAGGAACATATAACACTGGAATCATGGATGCAGTAACATTCTGGGTAAGCTTAAACTCAGATTTCAGACCTAAGTGCTGATCACTTGATTTACCTCTAGAGTGATATACAAGGAAAAATGCCTGTAATTTTGTATTCAGGGAGGTCAAGATGCTAGGCTGTTAGATCTTCACTTTCAGATGAAGACTCTCAGCCTGTGGAACTGCCCATGCAACAAAGAGCCCTCAGTAAATCTAGAGCAGAGGCTACAGTCAGAATAGATCACTCAGGTATTCAGTACTGGTCCCTTCCAGAAATTCTAGGTAACAGAGGTGCAGTTGCAGAGCTCTAAGAAGCATTCTAGCTGTATCATATAAATTGGCTGCCCATCAGGTTTCGTGAGTGCCAGTGCTAGAAAGGGGGCAAGGAATTCTTTCTGAGGACAAGAGATGGTGGAATTTCTCATTTTGGTAGCATCCTACATGTTTAAGTTGCAGTTTCATAATCGTTGTAAGGTAGAATAGGTGCTTCGTACCTGATTGGCAGATCGTACAGCCAATTTTCTGCATGAACACTACAACTATTTGCCCATTTGATTCTTCAGTATTTTACAACACTCCATTTCAGACTTCTAAGTGGGATTCCTACAAGTACCTCAAACTATCAGAATATCCAAGGCAAATAGTCTCCCAAATTCAGCATTCCCCTTTTCTGTAGAGAGGAGGGGAGAAAAATACTTTCACACATACATGTTCACATATGGTTTGAGGCTGAACATCCTCTTTCTTATCTGTTGAAGACAAATGAGTGACAAGTCTCTTCATTATTTAATGACCAAAAAATGTGGATACAAGTGCGCCTATACTTAACATGTCCAATTAGTCCATTCAGCTTGGTCTCAAGGTGGGGAAGGTGCAATAAAAAAATAGATAAAATAAAACCTCCAATGCAGATTTTTTTTTAATGACATAACTACCAAGCAGTCAACTGCAGACTCTGTTGTTATTAGATGTATCAGAAAACCATAACAGAAAAAAAGTGATGTGTGCTAATCATATATTCTCTATTCCTTGTTTGTCATTTTCCGAACCCTAGTTTCTCTTTTAGTTCCTGATTCTTTGCTCTCCTTTAATTTTCTCAACTTCCTCCCTCCTCAGCTGCAAGCTGGTGAGGGAGCTGGAGAACAGGCTTTATGAGCAAAGGCTGAGAGAGCTGGGGTTGTTTAACCTGGAGAAGAGGAGGCTGAGGGGAGACTTCATTGCTCTCAACAACTACCTAAAAGGAAGTTGTGGAGAGGAGGGTGATGGCCTCTTCTCCCAAGTGACAGGGAACAGGACGAGAGGGGCCATTGGGCACTGGAACAGGCTGCCCAGGGAGGTGGTTGATTCACCTTCCCTGGAGGTGTTTAAGGCATGAGTGGACAAGGTACTGAGGGACATGGTTAATGTTTGATAGGAATGGTTGGACTCGATGATCCAGTGGGTCTCTTCCAATCTGGTGATTCTATAATTCTATGATAATCCTTCATTTTCTGCCTTCATAAAGTAGGACAGAATGAGTCTTGCAAACTGAATGGTCATTACCTGGGTATCTCAACTTTAAACACTACTTTGTGTCCCCTTATGTCGAGTTGTCTTCCCTTAATCACATTTTAATGCCTGAAGGTCAACTGCATGAGATAACTGAAAAGGACAAAAAGGGGTCTGGCTTGCTATTCACCTGTTATAAGAGAAGTTGTTTGAAAGTGCAGGCATCTTCATCTTGCATACAGAGGCATTTGACCTGATGGTGAACTTTAAAAAAAGGGACAACAAAGAAGCAGCAGTATTCCTGTGTTTAATCTCATAGTCATTCTGGAGGCGTTGCTCAGATCCTGGACTCACTCTCGCCTGGAGTCCTCAAACTCTCACGCCCCCCAGCTTTCTAAAAGGGNCCCCCCCCCCCCCCCCCGGCTTTCTAAAAGGAGAATTTAACTTCCAAGAGAAAAATGTAATAGCCACACTTGAAAGCATCTGACAGGAATACCTTTTGGCATGTGTACTTCATCCTTGTCCTCATTTGCACCCTTGATGCAGCTGACTACATGAAACTAACATACTGCTTCAGCCTTCACCATATGTCCTCATCTGCTTTTGGCAATGCTGCCTTAAGTTCTGTACATGATTACCTTGATACAGACAAGCCTCATGGTAAAGAAATACTTAAATGAAGCTGGGTTTACGAGGCAGAAAAATCATCCTCTCTCTGCAGGAATGTACTTACCTGCTCTTCCATTTTACTTCTTCACTGTACTTCCATCTGATCCCATTTTGTGCTGCCACCCTTTGCTGTTCAACTGTCTGCATTACCCCAAATAGAAAATTCTTGCCCATAACTGTCTGTAGAAATTTCCCCATCCTCCTTCAGCTCCTGTACCATTTTTAATTGTGATTACTCCAAAAAGAGGTATGTTTCCCCAGTAGGAAATTTAGTCAACAGACCTATACAATTAGTGCTACTGACTTAGATAAATAAATCACCAATCCAAATTTACTAAAACCTAAGAAAACCACTGAGAAGGCAAGAAAAGGAAATTTAACTTCTTTGTAGTAACACAGAGAACTATACCTCATTCCCATTTATATATAAATATAAACACACAACCACCATTCTCATTGTGGAATTATCCCTTGCCTCATATGTTTAGTTTTCTGAATCATGTTAAGCTTTCTCTGCTCTGGGCCACGGTCCTAGTGCTATCACAGACAATATATCTTAGACATTTCTTCAAGTTACCAAATATCTGGAAGTCTGAAGTACCTGGTTTCTCTCCTCTACAGGAGTGCCCAGCTTGCTCAGATTGATGTTAGAGCAAACAACTCTGATCTGTATGCTTGTTTCCCACTCTATTAATCTTGTTTCTCCAGTAATTAGACAGGGATAATATTAGTACCTCATCTGAGTGCTGAAGAGGGAAATTAAGTCCATGAGGAAATTTCACACAAAAATTGTACAAATTAATTTCAATAAAAGAGCAAAACTACACCCCAGCAAACTTTGACAATTCTGGCCAACACTAAACAAAAACACCAAAGCAGAGAAACACCTCAAATCCTGATTGTGGAGGACAAAAAGATTTATGAAACAATATGTCAGCTATTAGACACAAATTACCTCCATGTTACATCTAGAAAATTCTCTCTGTTTATATTGTTTACCTACCTAGGCACTTCACCTTGTGTCTCATTAACCACAATGTCAGAATTTAGCAAGTTGCCATGTGGCATCACTAATAACTGTTGTCTTAAAGAGTGCAGGCTGAACTATTAGCAAAAGACCTCATTAGGAAGACTAAAGAAGAAAGCCTGGCCAAACTTCACATTAGTTTTCATTTATCCTTTAAGGACAATCAGGAGAGCAGATGGTTTGTCCTTTCTGCTTCTGAGTGAAGAGAGCTGATCCATTTCTTTAAGAGCTTTATCTCCTGTCAGCCTGGTGTCTGGGAAACAGCATACTGCAAGGTTTCTCCTTTATTACAAGGATGCTTTACTGACAGGTCTGGAAAAATTTAAGCTTTCCTGTCAGTCAGATGAGTCCCTTTATCCCATTTGGCAACAAACCTTGGATAAAAATAAACTGTCATCTGACTAAGCAACTGAGACTGAAAGGTTTGCTGGAATGTAACTGATCTGAATATTAGTTAATCAGCTGATGCATTTCCAGCCACACCTTATGGCTGCTGGGAAGACTTCTTTCAGTAGTGCACTTCAAAAAAAAATTAAATGCAAGAATTTGGCATTTGTTTTGGGGTTTGGTGTTTTTTTTTTTTTTTAAGTGGCTATACTACAGTTTTGCTAGTCTAAAGAAGGCTTATTAACTTGAACCTTCTCCAGTCTTCTGTGTAGAAAGTCTCACCCTATTTTCTTTTCATCTTTTGTACTTCTCTCTCCCTTTTCACTTTTTGGGACAGGAGGGAAAGATAACAGTCGGAAAAGCTAACATTGTTCAGAAGGTCTAAAAATTTCTGCGTAAAGACTGTTTGATGTAATGTAAACAGGTCTGCCAACTTGGCATATGCAAACAGCTAAATGTTGTTGGCTGTTAGCAAGATAATACGACAAATACAGATCAGTCTTTGCCATAGTAAAATATTTCATTGTACCCTAGCAGTATTAAGAGTATTTTGGTTTCATTGATATAGTCTAATTCAGTCTAAAATAAATGGGGAAAAAAAAAAGAAACAATCAAATCAATCACTAACACAAGCTAAAAAAAGTCAATAAAGTAACTGAAATAGGCTCCTCCCTTCTGGTCAACACACATTTCATCAATTTAGTCTTTTGAGTTGGGTAACCTTGAGGAAAGAAGTTAAGTGAGAACAACTCTGCTGACATGAATTTTGACTCTATTCTATTACTTCAGGCTGAATGAAAATATGCGGTAGCTCAGAATAATGACTTCACAACTACCAAATTCCGTAAATTTTAAAGAATAATCTCTGTAATATTTTTTATGCATGTATACAGAGTATAACTCAAGAAGGTTATGTTTTGCCATCTCAACTCCACCTTTTAGACAGAGAAATGCTCACCTGACCCTTCAACACTGTTTCTACTCCTTCACTGTCAAATATATTTAAGCAGGCAACCTACAACTAACAGTTATCTCTGCTGGAGTTTCTGGCTGGTACCTAACTGAGAAATTGCAATGTTCTTTCATTCATGTTTCTCCACGTAATTCACTTTTATACTTCTATAAGTAATAATTATAATGAAAAATCTTATATTTTTGAGTGTTACAGTTGTACCCTAGAAGTGCATTTCAAAGAATGAGCATATTGTTTTAGTCAGGAAATAACACAAGTTTGGATGCATCAGGGAAGGAAAAAACCCAAGGAAGCACTCAATATCTACTGCCTTGAGGACAGATCACAGACTAGACTGTTAACTCTAGACTACCACCTCTAAATTACTATGGAAGATTCTAATTCAATCATAACTTTCAAGAAAAACCTAAACAAATATTATATTAGACATGAGAGGAAAACTCAGTTTCCCAAAGTAATGTAGAGATACAGTGTTCATTTAATTAATCTATTTCCTATGATGATCCACAGTGAAGGGAAGAGTGGAAAGAAGAAATGTTCCTAACTTTTGTTAACACTCAGCCCACTATTACAAGATTCTCTTGAAGACACATTGTGGTCCTCAACAAGACTAGGTAAGCAATTAAGTTAACACATCTCCAGAAAATTACCATGTATCTTGGGGAAATTCTAATTATAGAGGAAAATATGTTTCGGCCTTCTATTTAAGTCTTTGAGATGAGAGAGACATCTCCAGGATGCAACTGCAATAAATAAGGAAAAGCTACCATTTTCTACTCAAACTCTGCAACAAAAAATTCTCAGTGGAAACTGAGCATCACTGACTGATCTTTTGAATGCTGCTAAGAGGCAAACAAAGCTGTTTACTCTTTTGCAGTAGAGAAGAGCTAAACTACTTTGCACAACCTATTGACACCATGCAGGAAGTTTTGTTTACTCCTCTGCTTTTTAATAAATAACATACTTTTGCAAACAAAATGGTAGCAACCAGTTTGATAAACATTAAACTTAAATTCTCCCCATTCTGCCTACTCCCTGTGTTATTTTATAGGATGAAAAGTTTCAGCCCTTGCAGAGAACATGTTCATACATCCCAGAGCAGACAGGCAAAGTTTGAACTTACTTCCCGTGATTAGTTCTTGGTCCACATATGCTTTTTAAAAAAATTCAGATATCAAAAAGGAGTGTCTTAATGACTTTCTGCCAAGACTCATATTTTCATAGCATCCTAGAACAGTTATGTTGGAAGAGACCTTTGAGATCATCAAGTCCAATTGTACGTGTCTACTACTAAATCATATCCCTTAAAGCACTTTATCTACCAGTCTTTTAAATACTTCCAGGGATGGTGACTCAACCACCTCCCTTGGCAGCTTGTGCCACTGCCTGAGAACCCTTTTGGCGAAGAGGAAAGTTTGTATAGAACAAACGTATATATTAAAAAAGTAAGAATACTCAGATCACAGCAAAAATAGGAACTCTCCCTTTGTCCAAATGATACTCTAAATCCTAAAATTACCTTCCTTCTAATAGATTATTGTAAGTATACTTTTTCCATTAGCTGGGAGCCTCCTCCTCACCCATATGCTTCTTTTCCTTTTAAGTGCAGTAAGATCTATTCATTCTAGTTGTGGGGCTGCAGGCTAACTAAATTATTGCATGTATGCTGGCAAGGATCAAATGAACATGTAGGGTCAAAAAACCCCATAGCTGAGCTAATAATAGCATGGAATGAGTGTATATGTGTCAGAGGGAGATGAGAGCTGGCATGCTGGAGTTGAACAAGTGATGTGAGTAAACCTGCATAAGTATAAATTGCAAGGATTTATTGCGATGCAAAGGCTGGCATGAGAACTTGAGTCATAACTTTCTCTTAGCCCAAGATGATAGGATATGTGAGCTGTTGACTATAACATGTTTTTGGCTTTCAGCAGCATGAGTAAAAGGTGCATGTCCTGTTGCTGATTTTTCTTCTTTTTCATTTCAGCACCTATTTTGGGGGAGACACACATTCCAGCACCTATTTTTGGGGCCCATGCTTTCCTTCAGCTCTCAAACCTGCACTCATTAGTATGCTTTGAGAGGCAGCCAAGAGGAGAGAGTAAAGTGGGAATCTGATGGCCATACAAGTAATAACAATTCAGAGAATTTTACATAATTCAAGCAAAGCAGATCTTCTAGTCCAGACCTGCCACATTTTTCTTCTACTTTGAGTGACCATCACATAGCACCTAGGCAAAACAGTCAATTACAAGGGCCACTGGATCAGCCTGGGTCATTTTGTGACATGGTACAGATTCTATGCAAGAAACTGAAGTTCAGTAGCTTCCACTACTGAATTGCCTAGAAGGCCTAAGCAGCAGTCCTGATACAGTGTAAGCCCCTGACTGAAATAATGGCAAGTTTACAATTTTTTAAGCTGTACGTTATTTAAAAGGATGTGTTTGAAGAAAGTAGTACTTGATACAATGCCTTGCTGTCCCATAAATTTGCTTCCTATGATAACTGGAAGGCTTCCTTTACTTTTCAAGAAGTTCTATGTGTCTGTTGGTCATGCAGGGCCAATACAATCACAGAAGTAGTGTATAGTTCCTACATCATTACACAGCAGCACAATCACTGCTTCACAACCTTGTTATGGTTCTATTTCTGCTGTTTTTCCTGAAGATTCTGACAGCCAAATTGTAAATGACACTCATAATAATAATAAAACTCACAAAACCCCCACAACATTAAAAAAAAACATAAGAAATCTTGCTGTCCCATCCCAGTTAAAAGAACAAGAAATCCCAGCATGACAAAAGATTCTATGATAACTTTATTGACAATTAGATATTACTCCTATCTTTAAGCTTCACTCATTTTTATTTATCCAAGACATTTTTATGAGCCTTAAACTACATTTTAAAATGCTACAGAGTTATAAAAAGATTTCTGTTTGCTGAACTATTCACTATGCCTGTACTGTGCAACAAAGTCCACTGCAGAAACACATGGGCTGGCCCTTCTGGACAAAGTGGGCTTGTACCGTGGCCAGATTACAGCTCCACGCAGGTGCAGAGATGGCACAGAACAGCCCACCAGTAAGCTGTACCACCTGCATCTTACTAGCAGTGTGCTGACACAGTGACAGTGCATCTAGCTCCAAAATGGGTGCTATTTCCACCTGGGCAAGTACATTGTGCCCCCATCGCATGACACAGTCTTGTTTACCTGAGTCCCAGGCAAGTTAAGTGCCTCAGTACTCAAACCCACTGGCTCCACTCACTAAGTTATCTGTAGTACCCACAGCTAACAGCCTGCAGCAACGAAGCAAAGGAAAGAACAGAAGCCTCATGCTTCAGGTCTTAATCCAATCCCAGCATTAGGGATTAAAAGCACAGCCTTTCAGGGAAAAAGCAAACAATATCTTTTGGCAAGTTAAAATTTCACATTGAAAAGACAGACGAATCAATACTGATTCCTGCCACCTGAAGATGCTAGAGTACTGGGAAATTTCTTCAGTTTCCATTTGCACATAGGGACTTCAGAAATACCTCTGTCATGGAGCATATGGTAAGAAAAAGGGATGAAGTCCTATTCCTGCCATCTCTCCTAAAGACATTTACATCTTTTTCTTCCTGCAGTTCTATTCTTCAATTAACTCCCCTCCCTACAATGTTGGGATAGTGTTGTAGCTCTCAAAACCACAACTGTTCTCACTACCTTCTCTTTGTTTCCAAGACTGCCAAGTGGCAGTCTTTTCCAGGCTTTATTGACCCAACCCAGCTTCTGTCTTCTGCAGACTCAAAGCTCTAACATCTCCCACAATAAGATGAAGAGCCTTTCCTTCATATGCCTTGAGCCTAATTTTGCCGCAGTAGTTTAAAGAACAAAAAAAAACTGTGTTCAGCACACTCTTCAGCAAGCAGGATCTTGTTCTCCCTACAACTTTTTGCAGTGCGCTAAGCCCAACCAGATGTAGCGTTTTTGACAGCCCATAAAACGTGTTACCACAAACACGTTCTCTCCATAGAAGAAAATGTCTGTCTTTGCCATCTCCTGGTTTTGTCCCCAAAAATTAGCTGAATTACCCACCATTCTCTCACTGGCTGCATTCATGAAAGCATTTTCTGTATATTGGTGCAAACACTGCATGGATCAAGTTTCATTTCTTCTGGTAATATAAACCCAAACTGATAAATAGAACTTTGGGTCAGGGAATCCCTGGTTTGATTTCACCAAGGTTTTCCAGTGAATTAGGCTCACCTTAACTGCAGCCTAGTTAAGGACAATGTTTGACAACTTGCAAGCACAGAACAAAGAAAGACTTCCACATTGCTGTATGAAAGCCAGCCATGTATCCTACATGTTTCAAAAAAGAGATTCAGCCAACATGTAAACAGCACAGGAGTGCAAACCACCATAACTGTCATGCAAGTCAAAAGAAGGACAGTGTTGCTTTACCACAGAATTAACAGACACACATAGGGCCAGTGCAGCACGCTTAGCAGTCTTGACCTACAAAGTCCTAAATGAACTGTGACTACTCCGGAGACTCCCTCACGCAGCATGACATTCCTGTGTGTGACATCACTTGAAAATCTTGGACAGGAAAATTCTGCATTACTCTTTCTATCCTGACAGCTTAAAACAAGCTTTTAACCTTGATTTTACTCTCCTAATATATGACTAAAAATAAGGGCTGAAGTGACAAGAACTTTGGGATTTTATATTAACACGTTTTGTTGTCCTGTTACTGTATCATTGGGTTTTTTGGATTGCTTCTGGCATAATTTCTCTTCTCACCACCTTCTATATTGGTCAGTGTTGCACATGCACAAAGCTCTCAGATAGAACCATCTTTGTTAGAAAAAATGCACACCAGGCAGCCACACAAAAAACCATCTACCTTCTAGTTTATCTGGACCTCCTTATGAATTTGTGGTTACACCAGTCACATCCAACGCTGGAACCTTCTCTAGGCTACCTCTTCTATGTTTGTGATTGTGCTCTTTCCAATTCTACTATAAGAGGGGAGAAATACCTTTGACTGTAGCTAGGAACAGAATCATATAATATTTGGTTGGAAGGGACCCAGAAGGATCTTGAAGTCCACCTCCCCATTCCTCGAAGAACTACTAAAACTGAGCCACATGACTAAGAGCATTGACAGGCACTCCTTGAACTCTGACA
>WAAB01004325.1:847-11679 GCA_013389865.1 Piaya cayana | reverse complement strand
CCTGTTACAATCACTTCCTTCCTTAAACTGGTCAGGATTTGCATACTAGTTTTAGACAAAGAATGGTGTAAGTTCTCAAAGAATATTCATTTAGGTTATCCAATTATGTCTGAAGATTGTCTACGCAACATCTCCTGACGCGAGACAGATCCATATTACAAAAGCACATAAACCAGCTGCAGCAAAACCCATCAACCAGTTCTCACAATAGCCATTACTGTCCTGCATCTGATAATACTGCCTTTTTAAAATGATAAAATACGGGTTAATAAAAAAATCTCTAAAATGGCTTTGTTTTAAAACAGCAGAGTCCTAATCTGTCATCTGTATATTTATGTTCTTAAATTATGCAGGTATAATTTTCTCACTCTTGTGCCACTTAACCTGGACACTTGGTAACAGGACTTGTAAGTTTTTCAGATTTAGTTGTTTTGTACTCTTCCAACACATGGGATTTCACCATATTTCCCAGTGTTTGATTGTGATATCAGGCTTGCCTGCACATAAATATTCCACTACAGATCTTGTTTAGCATACTCGGTGTACTTTTCAGTCTACAAATAAGTATATATTATTTCATGAGTCCTACCTCCTCTGTTAGCCTTGGCTTATTTGAAAAAGTAATTGGTTTTATCCTGGATGTAACTAACTCAGAATGCTTTAAACTATCACTATAAATTCATGGTATCATTCCTCTGCCAGGTTATATATCTCCTGTGAATGTTAGCAAATATACCAGATACTGGAAAGAGAGAATGACCATCTTCTACATCATCAAGTAACTGAAAAAATGGATACATTTAATTAAGTCTTTAATTAAGTCTTTGAAGTACAGTGTCAAGTAGTTTAATGGGAGAAGATTTGTTATTAAATTTCATGAATCTATTGTTATTCAAATTTGATTTGAATTTTTGACAGGATACAACAAAGAGTAGTCAGGCAAAAATAAGAAAATAAATTAATCTCATTGCTGCATGATTTTTTGCAGGAAATTTGCTTCTCTCCATTATTTCTTGAAAGTCTTCTCCATTTTGTCTTCAATCACCTTACATTCTATTTAATGTAATATTGTACAGAAATGGATGTTTTGTACAAAATATTGAGACTATTTTATTTGATTTTTAAATGTTTTTCTCTGTTTGAATTATGTGAGACTTTTACTGTAGATAGTCTAAACAGGTTTTGTGGCCTAAAATTTAGTGGAAAAAAAGGATATTTTAACTGAACAGTGGGAAACATTTGTAGACAAAAAATTATGAACTCATTTCTCATGTGTAGTCACGCTGAATTTCAAGTTAGGGATTAGGGGAACTCAGACACATAAAGCACCATACTGTGGGTGAATTTCTGCTCTTACTGGCAGAATTTCATAATACTCAGAATTTACTGGACAGCCCACAAAATTTCCCCACACATTTTTTTTATCCTCTTTCTTTGTACTGTCATCATACAATTCTCATTACATNCAATTCTTTTTTTTTTTCTTCTCTGTTTTTTTTTTTTTTTTTTTCACAAGTCTTGGGTCTTATTTATTCTTCCAAGGTTTCCAATCTGCCCTTCTGTCTGTGACTAACTTCTCATAACAATACGCTCCATACCTAAACTTAAGCATAACTAGTGTCTGATTCACTCATCCATTTCCAAGGACAAGATTATCCAGATGCCATCACTTATTTTGGATAACTTTTGTAGGTCCAAGTTGCTGATAACTACTCAGCCTATTTTACCCAAATCCCTGTGGAAATTCCCATGGGAACTACCCATGATAATTTTTCCCAAATTCCCCAGGGGAAAAAAACCCAAAGAAAAGAAGGGTGGACAAGGTGCTCAGGGGCATGGTTTAGCAGTTGACAGGAATGATTGGACTGGATGATCCTGGAGGTCTTTTCCAACCTAGTGATTCTGTGGTTCTGTGAAATGATTTGGAATTCCTGAAAGTCCCAGTTTAACTAGTTAAGGACTCTACTCTTGTAGCTTTATGTCTCAATTATATTGAATTCTTATAGTAGGAACTATAAAGAGATGGCAGAAATACAGAGTTAACTGGACTAGTCAGTTGTCTAAGAACACTAAGAATGTGAAGGTAGTTTGGAAGGTAGCAGTTGTTGACAACCAGGACTGATTTTGTAAAAGTGGTGAAAATTTGTGTCCCTTTTTTCAATCTTAAAGTACCCTATACTTCAAAATTTATTATCATAGGCTCAAGGCACAAGAATGGCAGTTAAAATATGACCAAAACTACCAGAACCAGTTGATGTGGTATAGAAAACTGCTCTTAGTTTTTCATATTGCTTTATATGAACCAAGCCTTTTAGGGAATCAGAGACTTAAAGAGCTAATGTATTTTTGATAGTAAAAAAGACAATAGAGTGACTAAAATTAAATTCCACAGTATTAGCTGGTCACAGCTTTCAGTAGTGCTCATGTTACTGACTTCAAAGCAAGAATATTCCCCTCTGCTTTGCATCTTGTGCATAGTGCAATGAAGAAGAATTGTGGTATCTGTGAATGAAACTTAAATTAAATGCCTGTTTTCCTGAAGATTAGTATAGTTTTGGACACTGCCCAATTGCATACAAATGGAATATCTAAGTCTGCTTTAGGAAGCAATAAAATGAAAGTCTGCTAATTTTCCTGAAGTCACATATCATCTGGCAGCTTTATTTCAAAAAGCTAATTTTTACCTTATAGACTCAATAGATATGGCTACAATATAAAACTGCATTCCTAACAACAGATTCTAATGCATGATGTTCATCTCAAGAGAGAAATAGAGTTCTTATTCAGCTGGTATTGCTATACTTTGTTCTTACTATCAGTAAATGAATGTTTGAGGTAAACAGCACCATTCTTTTTCTAGACTACTGGGATTCCCTTTAAGACTACATAGTTTTTAAATAGTGTGAAAGTGAAGGAAAACATGGAAATCAAATATCTGAACTTAATAAAAATATCCCTTAAAAAGTACTGTAACAAAATACACTAATGGTATCCAGTCTTGTCAAACCCAGCTTTCTAATTAAGGTGGGATAATACAGCATTTCCAGAAGCTGTGTTTTCTTCTTGTACCAGATTTTTGGGTCCTACATGTTTTTGTATTTAATAAGATTGTTATATATCCTAAATGATTACTATGGTATTGTTTGTGAGGTATTTCTCTGTTTATACATTGAAAACATGGAATTGACTGAAGTTACTTTGTGATTCTATGTATTGAAATACAGTCAACACTTGTTTATAGATGAGTTAGAGGAAATTACACAGGTTTATGAAAGTTGTGCTAAATATTGAGTGCGTCACTTTTTCCTCTTCTGAACTGCAGAAGTTTAGTGACAAGCATTAAGATCCGACTTTTTTTATTTTACTGCATACTGTTGCTGGATAGAACAGTGAAAACAAGAAATACTTCTCAGGCTGACATTTATGTGCAGTAAAGCCAACACATTGTTTATTTCACTAAAGACCCCAAATCATAGCTTAAATGAAATAAAAGTAAAACCACTTTCTATGTGAAGTACAGATTTGAAGCTACTTCAGCTTTCAGAATGGTATGTTTATTTAAGCCACAGAATTTAAGCCACCAGAAATGTCTAGAGGTTGCTCAGGAACTGGAGAATCCTGTATAGCTTGTCCATTTTGACAGAGAGACAGCTTTGCCTGTTAAGGATGTTGAAAATAAGATGGGACAGGAAAGGACTGGTCAGGAGCTAAGACAAATGTCAATATGGCATTGATTGTAAATGCAAAATCTGAAATAGCCTTTAGTTTCAATCTTACGTTGGGACAGAGCAAAGTTGAATCTAAATAACTGAATTTTGTGTCAAATATTTGTTACTAACTGCACAAAAGTAGTAGCTATACATGTGTGCATATGAGTAGATAATTACTTGAAGAGCTACTGCTTAATTTAGTAATTTCTAAGAACAAAGCTGTTGATACCTTGATGAAAAAAAAGAATCTAGGTTTTTGAACTGATGGTGTTAGAAATGGTCAGTTAGCAGAAAAAAAATATTTGGTTTACTGTTGCACAGAGTTAAAAAGCATGCTTGAAAATACAATATGAAGTAGTGATATGCTGGTTCTAAAAACACATGCAAGATTGCTAGAACAGATATCTCCATTTCTGTCCAAAGCCTTAGAGAGAATTCCATAAAGACATATGGGGTTTTTTTTTGAGTCTTGTTAAATGTGAAGATAGATTTAAATACAGGAATTCTTCTAAAAAAGAAAAACATCATAATGGGAAAAGAAGTTGCGTATCTAAACCAGAGAATTCCAGTGTTTACAAAATCACTTTAATAAACTCGACTATAAAATGTGATTTTTCATTGCCTCAATGATAAAGGACATTGTCTGCAGATTTTAAAAAATAGATGAGACCAGTTTTCCTCTTGAGTTATAATGGCTTTAAGTGAATATGATAGCAGTAATTAGCATCACTTGTGCCTGGGAACCCTGGGAACACAATGCAGTATTTTCTTCTGATTACTTGGGAAATAGCAACAGAAATAGCTGCTTCAGAAATAGGAGCAGAAGTTATGGACATGTTTGGGATTTTTTTTGTTTGTTTTGTTTATTCCCTTTTCAAAAATATTCCCTGGAAATATTGAAGGTCAAATTGGATGGGGCTGTGAACAACCTAATTGAGTTGAAGATATCTCTGCTCTCTGCAAGAAGATTGGACTACATGACCTTTAAAGATCCCTTCCAACCCAAACTATTCTACGATTCCATGATTCTATTAGCCCCAGTGAAGAAGATACCAGAGCCAATCTTCCCAAGCTAAGACTGCAGCAGAGCTTTTATGAAATCTGCCCGATGTGTAGCAATGTAGTTGATAAAAATCCTGAAATATAAGTCTCAGTCTCCGAATTGCCGAAAATTTGCAGCATGGTTTGCTTTCATGATTCCTCATGCTTTTGTGATACAGAATTCTAGGCAAGTAGTTTATTTCCTCTGGTTGTGGGAGTGCTTGATTCATTTCCTTAAAGGTTAACCTTGACATCTGAAGCCATGGAGAAAATGTTTGCAGACATGCCCCATCTGTACCTGCAGTAGCCAGCTCTCTACTGTGTCTGTCTGAAGGCCTGGAGAGGTGGTACCTCTACACTGTATGCTGGATTTGGACATTTTTCCTTGGTCTGTGCTGTGCTCTACCTTGTGCAGTAAGACCAACGTGGCTCCAAGGCATCTAGACCATTACCTCAAAATGAATAATAAAATATAATAATAGTTCTAAGTGTACTTCAGCATGAAAAAGAAAAAAAAAACCATGCCATGATTACTTTGTCAAGCAGTTTCCTGACTTATGATAAAACCTGCATTTTACTTTAACCAAGTCATTGTTTTTCACCAGGCTTTTCACTTGCAATGTGAAAAAGTTGCTCTGAAAAGCAAAGTGATATTAAAAAGAAGGTATGTCTACTTTGTTCAGGTTAAATTTGTTTCCAAGCTGCTGCTGCCCCTGAGCAACTCTGAAAAATGACTGAAGATGATGTAACTCCCTGTAAGAAGCAGGGTAACTTTAAATTCAGGCAAAGCTGAGAAATACTGTAAACTCACTCTAATGGTTACATCCCAAAAGATGAAATCCAGTTTTGGGAAAAGTGTTTGTCATTTTGATGTAGGGATACTGGAAAGATGAGGTTACAGAGAAAGAATGAAAATGTGTAATTTCATTCATATGCGGTTCTAATAGTTCATTCAAGGAGTTGGGAGTCAGGGTGTGAGAGCAATGAATGCTTAACAGGAATGTGAAGTACATAGGGTTAGAGAAGAGAGAGCAAAGCATATTTCTGATAGAAACATTACCACTATGTGGTGTGCTCCAAAGTGGTAAAGGACATCAGGTGGTGTGTGTCCTTGGAGAAGATCAGTTCTGGAAGGGATGGAAGGGAGAACTAATAAGACTGAGAAGTGGAATGAAAGATGACTGACTTACGTCTTGGTCCCCTTGTTAACATGAATAATCTAAAACATGGTCTTCCTGGGAAGGTGGCCAGGGCCCTAAGGGACTAGATAAGACTGTGCAGAGTAAATTCCTCTGAAATAGAGGGGAACGTGAAAATTCATGAAAAATATGGAGCTAGATGCAATCTATTGTGAACCAGGTCATGATTCTGTGATTCTGTAATAGTTTTGTTACTGATGAAGTGCTAAATTGACTTAAAGGGTGTCAGCTAAACAGTAGATACTGTGTTACAAGTAGTATTTGTGGGCATTTAAAAAAAATATATAGTTTCAAAATTAATGTTCATCTCATGAATGTCTGTGAACTTTAGAGCTGAGTAAAAGTTGAACAGCTCTAAAGATAGTACTACAGTAGTTGAGTGGTGTGTTCACATATACATATATATTTAGCAGAACAGAGGTACAAAGATTTGTTTCATAGAATAAACAGAGCAGCAAAAAAACCGCACAAATGTGGGTGTTAAATTTCTGCAACTGAATAAGCTGAACACTTTTCTCATCTATTATTTACTGACAAAATTCCTGGTAATCATAGTTAGGATTATTTTTTTAATCCATTAGAAATACAGTCTGCTCCTTTATAATTGTAATATTTTAGATGCTTCATGTAAAGCACCATCACACTGCTCATAGAAATAGAGTACTTTGATGTCTATCAAGGCAGAAACCATATTTTGTTGCAGAGAATTGTGATATCTAAGAAGAATTCCATAGACATTTTTCATGTTATAACAATTGTTGAATATATTACTGTTCTAAAGGAGCTAAAGGTGCTCAAGGCTACAACATTTAGTACCATTTTATGCAATAATAACACAGTGCCTCAGTCTGCAGTCCTCTGTTATGTCCTCTGACAGTTGCAGATAGCAATCAGAACATGGCTTCAGACCTCAGTCCTTCTCTGCCAACTTCTGTCTTGATTGCTCCACTGAAATGTACTCTACATTTTTGATTTTATAATTTTCTGTATACTTCTGTATATATTTTTTCAAATATGGATTATCTTTCTCACAATATATCAAGCTACTGTCTTGCATATTTGATTTCTGTCTTAAAACCTACTTCTTCATGCAACAACAACAACAAAATTAACGTTACTTAAAACATTCAAAAAGCCAATTAGTTTGATCAACCTCTCATTTATTGATCAAACAGCAAGATGAAAATAATAAGTGAAAAAACATCAGTATAAAACTGATTTCAGAGCTAATTTTAGCTCTACTGAAATCACCAGTAGTTTTCACCAACTTCAGTAGGAACTGCAGAAAAGACTCAGCTGCTCCTTACTCCTTTCTGTTTTGTTTCATCAGCTATTCAACAACTAATAACTTTAGGTCAGGGACAGCATTTTTTTGTGACCTGTGCTTTGACACACAGAGAAAAACACCATCGTCATAACATTAGAAAGTAATAGCTAGTAAAAGCCAATTTTTCCCATTAAGAACAGTGAATGAGTGAAGATAAATGAGGTGTAATGCATAGCTTTGAAGCATGAAAAATCGTTGTAATGCTCACATTTAATTATAAATTATCTCTATTCATTTCTCTTTAGATACCTGACAAAGCCACTGTTTCATTTTTCTAACAGTAGCTACAATATTTTGCTTTTTATTTCCTGCAATAATTTCATCACTTCACTTCAAAAACACATCTATTCCTTGTGGACTTAAGACAAATGGGTTTGTTGACTTTCAAGCTGTTAAAATTAGCAATTATAGTGAATTAATATTCATTTGGAGTTGTAACTCCATTCCTTCTATCTTCTTCTAAGCATAAAGTCTAATGTATCGTCTGGCTTTCATGTAAATAAATATACCTCCTGCCTGCAGAGTTTGATGGCAGCCGTGGAACTTCTTGAACTTTGTGGAGTTTTTTCTAATACAAGAGCACAAGTAAAAATCCCAGAGTAAGTATTTTTTTTTAATTTTTTTTTTATTTTTTTTGTTCTTTTTCCTAGCTTCTTCTCTCTGAGTATATAGAAAGTAATTTTAAAAATACTTATCATACTCTTTCTTCAACACAAACTGGATTAACCTCATCTTCAAAGCCCTAACACTTTCATCATTCATGTGCGAGTAAAAAGGAATTGGTAGGAAAATACTGTTACTCAGACTTTTTCCTGTAGATATGATAAGGGTTGCATAGGTATTGTAATGTTTGTTTGAAACTTTTGAGATCATCTGCCTGTAGGGATAAAATTAATGCATAACCACACTCAAAAGCAACATGGAATTGTGTTGGATCCTGTTTTTATCATTGTTCTTTTCTCAAGACCTGGTGTTTTAATTTAAATACTAATGTGGGTTTCTTTAGTAATAATATGCCTTTGATTTTATGTATTTAGAATATGTGTTTCAAGGCTGCATCTTTTTGCCCTATTAGTCTTTCAACTACAACAGATATATCCCAATTTGCTGTTTGTTTGCTTTAGCTCTGGATCTGCAACTGATAATGCTTCACTGATATTTGTTCAGAAATAGTATGCTTATGTAATCTTCCAGTCCAATACTGCTGATTCAAAGAGTAAAACACTTAGAAATGCTTTTCAAAACTGCAAAGCTGTTTTAGGGCAGTGCAGTTGACTATCAGGTGCTAATCTGGCCCATAATTTTTTGTCCCCTACCCCTCTAACCGTGCCCCTGATTATCCACTGTATTTTTGCACATCAGATATTTCTTCATTCTAACATGTTTACTTTTCTGCCTTTGTGGATTTGCTATGGCTTATTGGTAGCACCTAGCATTTCACTCATTAAATTCAGTGAAAAAGTTCTGACTGAATCATAGTTGATGCCTAATCCAGTGTTTCATTTTGGTCAATTTATGGGAAACTCAAAATTCTATAGACTTCACTAGCAGATTTCAATAATAATGAAAATTGATTTTGTATTAATCAGCATGGAATTATCTGGCAAAACTGAATAGGAGCACTGTGCAGACTGATTAGTCTTTCAAAATATCCTGGTAATTAGGAAAAATAATTCTGACTCTAATAAAAAATCCCTTCATGATGGGTCAATGAGCTTTTCAAATAAAGCTAGATTTCTCAGACTTTCTGAAACAGGAGTGATGTTTCATAGTAGCAATATCACAAGATTTGTACTAACGGTAATTCCATGCTGGTATACAAAAGATTCTGCCCCTCCATTTTAAACACCGCCCCCAAAAGAATCCTTGTCAACCTCATGATAAGCCAAAATTATTGCTGGCTATCAGGGTAATAACTTGGGAATCCATTTTCAGCACATGGGTTAATCATAGCAAGATCTGACTTCAGTGCTTCAAATCTGTTCCTCTCTGACAAGTATAATTTGTGTAGAGAGACAAAACTCGTAATTCAGGCAGCTGAAATAATGGATATGTTTAGGTTTTGTGATTGTCTCTAGGCTACTTGGATCTTAGTTTATGTAACAGTAATATTTGTTACTGTAACTGTTTGGGAAATAAATGTTAGTTTAACATGGTTTTACATGATAGACAAGTTTTACCATAATTTTGCAAGATGTAAACGTGAATGATTAAATTATGGCAAGACTGACTCTGTGAAGGCAATAAGCAAAGTTGAGTATGATCAGGATGAAAATTCTTTAGTTCCCTTCTCCATTCAGAGCAGACCATGAAACGGGATCTGCTTAGTCTAATGTTCCCCATAACAGAATGTAATTTAAAACTGTAGGTAAAATTTACTGTGGGCATCTGAAGATAATCTCTAAAAGCAGTCATTTACAATCAAGAACATAGTTGGGTTTTTCTTTATTGACCAGGAAGAATGAAGTTTAGAGGATTGGTAACTGACAGATAAAACCGAAGTCTATTGAAGCCTGGTAACAGAAAAAGCAAGGAACAGAATAAGCTAGAGGAAAACAGAGATAATCAAACAGAATCACACAGAATCACTAGGTTGGAAAAGACCCACAGGATCATTTTGTTCAACCATTCCTATCAACCACTAAACCCTGCCCTTGAGCACCTACTCCACTCGTCTTTTAAATACCTCCAGGAATGGTGACTCAAACCCCTCCCTGGGCAGCCTGTTCCAGTGTCCAATGACCCTTCTGGTGAAAAGTTTTTTTTCTGACATCCAGCCTGAACCTCTCCTCACAGAGCTTGAGGTCATTCCCTCTTGTCCTATACCCTGTCACTTGGGAGAAGAGGTCATCACCCTTCTCTCCTCAACCTCCTTCCAGGTAGTTATAGAGAACAATAAGGTCTCCTCTCAGCCTCCTCTTTTCTAGGCTAAGCAACCACAGTTCTCTCAGCTGCTCCTTGTAAGACTTGTTCTCCAGCCCCTTCAGTAGCTTCATCCATGTTCTCTGGACACACTCCAGAGCCTCAACATCCTTCTTGTGGTGAGGGGTCCAGAAGTGAACACAGGATTCAAGATACTATCTCACCAGTGACAAAAGAGAATAACCTCCCTGGATGTGCTGGTCATACCATTTCTGATACAAGCCAGGATGCCATTGGCCTTCTTGGCCACGTGGGCCAGTGCTGATTAATGTTCAGTCAGCTGTCAACCAACACCCCCAGGTCCTTCTCCTCCTGGCAGCTCACTGCATAGAGAGCTCTCCCAGTCAGTAGCACTGCTTAGGGTTGTTGTGCCTCAAGTGCAGGACTCAGCATTTGGCCTTGTTAAACCTCATCCCACTGGACTCTGCCCAGTGGTCCAGCCTGTTCAGATCCCTTTGCAGAGCCTCCCTGCCCTCCAGCAGATCAACACTTCCATCCAGTTTAGTGTCATCTGCAAACTTGCTAAGGGTGCACTCACTGACCTGGATGAAGACATTGAACAGGGCTGGATCCAGCACTGAGCCCTGGGGAACACCACTTGTCACAGGCCTCCAGCTGGACTTAACACCATTT
>WAAB01004321.1:0-13523 GCA_013389865.1 Piaya cayana | reverse complement strand
TCTGAAAATTCTGCTTCTCAGAAAGCAAATATTTCCTGGAAGTGAAATGTCGGTTTTGCCAAATTTCCAGTTGGCTCTCATGTTTTGTTTCCTTTTTCTCCCCTTAAAATAATTATTTAACAATTATTTTACTGAAAAAAAAGCGATGAAACTATCTTAGCGGTAACAGCTACTTCAAGTCCAGAGATGACAATTTTTTTTGGTCAGGTGGTAGATTTAAAGGACATCAGATTTTTCTCAAGGAATTCTATTTTTCCTTATGGCTGCATGGGAGTTTGAAAAGCAACTCTTCCAAGTTTTTTATAAGTGGAGAAGGGAGGTATAAGAAAACTAAATGATCCACCCAGGCTTATAATTGAAGCCTTGCACACAGCAGGGCGATAAACCCAGCCCCTGGGCTCACACTAGCCATTCACTATTTCTCCAGTTAATGTCAGCTCTGGTAGGAGTTTCTTATTCTTTTTCAAAGCCTCAGTCCCCAACTCTTGGAACAATTTTTTTTTGTGCATGAGTTTGGGGGCAGGTTTAAAGATATGAATCAATTATCCGAAGAATAGTAGGCTCCAATTTCCCATATGTAGGCTGGTTTAATTTGAATTTCTTGACTTTTCTTAAGTGAGAAGCTGAATTCAGTTTCTTCTTCTTTCAACCTTCCTGGCTCTACTGATATCCAAAAATGCAGAATGACATCTTGTCTCAGCCCACCAGAGCAGATGCATTGCAGGGGATTAGACTGGAAATTTTCTTAAAATGCAGCGTTCTGAGCCATTTTTGGAAAATGTAGCTGGGGAGCAGAGTATGTGATGTTCACTTGATGCTAACTGAGCAAGACAGTAGATATGCAGCAAGCGAAAGCTATAAGCACAGTCAACAGGACAGCATTGCCAAGACCAGGAGGCCTCCTGTTAAGGGACAGTGCCCCGAAGGAGAAACCAAGTGGTGAGCCAACAGGTCAGGCACCGGGAGAGTCCCATCTGCTGTCCAGACAGGCAAAAAGCATTCAGGCACAAGAGAAGAAACAGCAAAGTTCCCTGGCTGAGGGAGGGAGCACGACTGAGGGGTTGGCACAAGAGGGAAGCCAGCATTTTGGGGTGCAGTGTGTCTGGAGAGTCAGGAACAACCAGGTGTGTAAATGGATGGGGATATTGGAGGTTCTGGCATTCTTAGCCCTGTGCTGTGTGGGGACTGCTGCTCTCCAGCTGTAAAGAGAAGCAGGATGGGGGTCATACACAGATAAAACCTGCTCAGACATGGCAGGGAATTGTGCCGTGTTGCTTTTTGTTCTCGCCAGGGCAAACTGCAGGGAGAGATTTGGATCAGAGTAGAAGAAAGTAAATGCTGCAGAGTGAAGATGTACGTCGTGCAAAAGCTGTGTAGGAGGACATAACAAGCTTCTGACAGATGGAAAAAGATTGGTGAATCCTGAAATCATGGATGAAATCCAGCTGTCCTGTGCTTCCCTCCCATCTCCTGCCCTTCAATTAACCTTTAATTAACCAAGTCTTTGACTTGGGTGGGAAGACGTGTTAGAGGTTTCCAGAGATGTTGTCAAGAAAAAAATGTGGGAGATTGAGGGGGTGGTGGGTAAGGAAATTTGTTATATGTTTTGCCCCTAATGATTTTTTTTCAGGAGTGGTTGTCTAAATCTAACAAAAAAAAATACTGAATCCATTGCTGAAGGCTTAATTCTCTATCTCATGTAAATGACGAATCAGTCTGAAATGAAGCCATGTAGGTGTCTTGCAGGAATGATTTGGTGCAGTGTAATTACTACAGAATAAATGAATGGTCCTCTGAAAACAGAAGAGATGATAGGAAAGGGGCACATAAGCTTTGAGGCATATTGTTTGCACATATGACTGTCTGTAGAGAAACACAGACAATATTAGAGAGATACCAAGTAAAATTCTCTCCTTACAGAAAACATTTTTTATCGGATTGGTTATGCCAGACATGAATTTGGCCCATCAAATCAGTAAAGCCTTACAGGCAAAAATAAGGATATCGTAAAAGCAGGATGAATTAATTCCTTCTCAGAGGACAAGACCACCCATTGAGCCTGAAGTTGCTTTGATCCAAACCCATGAACTCAGCTAGAACTTAAAAGGAAATTCTTCATAGTGTAACGTGAGCACCAACCGGCCATGAGGCATTGGGGCAAACCCATCACAATTCACTGTTAAGTAATGCTTCAAGTCTCAGCAGTGCTGTTTCCTTCCACCATATAACCAAGAGGTCCCTCTTGGTTTTCATTTTAATTAATTAAGTCGCAGTAGTGGCAAATGCGGTGCTGCAGCAGTTGCTTTCTGCCTAATTGTTCTCCAGGCATATTTGCAGCAGTCCTGTTGAAACCCCAGCTCATTTCAGGAGTCAAGCTGCATGAATGAAGTCCCTGCTATTAAAAGCAGTTTTCTTTCTCTATTCCTTGGCAATCTGTTCCTAATGCTGAGCCCTGCGGGAGCGCATACTTTTTTTTTTCCCCCAGTTTTTTTTTTTATTTAAATCCAAAAGTTTAGTAGCTACTGAACTGCTTTCAAACTCTATCCACGTTTAGGAAATCAAGGTGTGCTATGCCAGCACGATATTATTTTCAGCAGCAAGAGTTTGACATGGCCAGTTTGATAGATCCCAGTACAATGGCATAATTATTTTCATCCCTCAGTCCTGGTTCTAGGGTAAGTTTCCCCTTCTCTCTCCCCTTGCATTATGGTCTTTGAGCAGTGGAACACATTTTTATTTTCCATGCAGATCACCCTAATATTAAAAGGCACCTTGCTCCCGGAGGTTTGCAAGCAGGAGGATGTATTTCATATTACAGTGCTCTGATTCTCCATTTTAGGCTGCAGGACAGACACAACAAATTAAATCAACGTATGCTTAGTCGCATCTGTTTCATTTATATCAAACTGGTGCCACTGAAGCAGAAAGCATTCTTATTCTCTCCACATTGTTCAAGCTGAAAATTAACTGGCTTTGCACATAATGAAACTCATACTTCATCTCTTTTAAATGATTGGACTTGTTTTATATTTTTAAAGCAGAGTGACTTACGGTTGCAATGTACCAGCCTGTTGCTAATGGAAGAGGGAATATTTTCTTTCGTCTTCCTTGTTTACCTCTCTGGATTCATTCGTAGGAAACCAATATCTAAAGCAACCCCTGTTGTTCCCCAACAGAATTAGGACAGCGCCAGGTGTGAAGATCTTGGACATCAGAGTGAGTGATGCGGATCAGTGGGGGGTTCAAGAAGAGACGGACAGCGCGAGGAGCACTGCCACAGTCACGTGTGTGCACAACGACCCCACTGCTGAGAGCAGGTAAGCCACCAAGTGCTTTTTGTATATTAACCCTTGCTACAATGCTATGAGAGACATGCAGTAGCTAATTTGGTGAGTCAGATTGCCCCTTTGATGTGTCTTCCTCCTTGGCCTCCTTGGAAAAGCTGTAGGTGATGCGATGAGAGCTTTTTTCCTTTTGTTTTACTTCTGAGCTTCAGAAGCAGATCATCTAATTAAACTGGAGCCATCCAACTAGTCCTGGCTCACGTTTGCTTTTTGTGCACCTTCATGGCCATAGGAGAATTCCCGTTGCCAAAGAACCAAGAAGAAATAGATTAAAATAAAAAAATATAAAGAATAATTGAGAGCGATATAGGGCAATGCTGTCTTCTTTATTTGAAAAGCTATGAAAGTAAAGGCTATTAAGTGTTATTCATTATTCTGCAAAACACCTATGAGAGTCTATGAACTGTCTCATGAATACTGTGCATGTTTGTTATGGTAATGTTCCCACAAGCGATATCAAAGATAATGAGGAATTTATGTTGTTAGTCAGAATTATGTATTTTACAATACAAGCAATTTCTCTCCATTATCATGCAGTTACTCTACTCTTAAAGTACACTGTGCATAAATTCAGCTTGAAATTGTCTCATAATTAGAAAATCATAAAACTTTATGTAAAAAATTTTATTTGAGGAGTCTTTTTCATCCATCTTTTTCTGAAAGCAACTGTAAGGGAGAAAAATGGTTGTTAGCAATTGTTTAGACCTAGGAAGATTGTTGCCAGAGTTTTGGAATAAAGAGTTTCTACTCTGTTCAGTTTCTGAAGCTCTATTTGAGGAACAAATGAATCCCATCTAGCTCTGCGTACCTGCAATACCAGCACTGAGGCGAAAGCTATTTATCCCTGGGTTGGCTTTTTGGTAACAGGGATAGATAGGCACTGTTAAGGTGAGAGCCCTCTTGGGTGTGTAAAACACGCCTGCTGAATAGCAAGTGAAAAGTGCCTGTTTCTCTCCAGTAAAAACGCAGAGAGTGGAGGTGAGTGAGTGGGACGCAGACATTTGCATTGTAAACGCCTGAAGTGAGGGGAGGCAAACCTCTCAGTTCATTAGCTGTTTCATGCGCTTCCCATGAAAAACAAAAAGGTGAGTGGAGGGAAGTCCCCTAAGAGCATTTCTTAAAGTTTTAAGTCTGAGATTGTGATGTAGTAAATTCTAGACCCTTCCATTGCTATTTTGCTGGGGTTTCATGGGCTACTGTACTGAAAAAACAGAGCTCAGGTGGCTGGATTTGGTGCTGTCTCCAAATCCTTTGTCTTTTGGGAAGATTTCCCATGTCCTCCAAAAACTCTTAAAGAATCCAGTGAGTCCCTTTGGTGGAAAGAGTGAGCCCAGCCAGCAGAGAGGCTGGGTCCGAGGGGAACTGTTGCGCTCGTACTGGAGGTGTGTGGTGACACACGATGGCTCCAGCAGTGGAATCTCAACCTGAATGAGCTGAGCTGGGTGGCCGTGCAGCGTCTGCTTGCTGCTGAACGCTGAAGTCATGTTTTCTTGCTGAAACAACTGTGACCTCTGTTCTGATCAGAGCAAGGTGGAAAGTCATCAATTTGAAAGGGAAATGCTGAGGTTAAAGGAAAACTTAAGGTAATTTGGTGTTACAGAGGAATCTCTATTTTTAAACTCATAAAAAAATGGGATGAACATTGAAACTTATTGCCTTGTATGTGGTTTCACTAATCCATGAAATTATACCTGTCACAGTAACTTAGGTTTTATTAAAACTGATTTTTGCTTTGTGTTGAACTGTTAAATTGCACAAAAGCAACGAATCTCAAGTTAATTAATACTTTGACCCTTTCCTTTGTGAGATTAGTTTAATATTTTTGGATTAATTAAAGTATGCAAATAGAAACTGCTGAAAGATCGTTTCCAGATTTGCAAATATTGTAGTGCTCAGAGTAAATATTTAACTTTGATCTTTACTTTAATTTGCCTTTTTAGTCATAATGGTGGTCCTCTTGTTTCTTTTGAAGAATGTTAAGTGTTTATGCAGGGGTTCTGCTGCTCCATTCAAATGAGCAGAGACATGAACTTGCTTCTGTTAAGGTCAGTGTGGCAAAACTGTCAGTAGACTGGATTCATCTGTTCCTCCTTTTAGTAATTCGAGGAGCTTCATTAAAGGCAGTTTATGCATGAATGAGAGTGCAAGATCAACCTCTTTCATTGTGGAGCAGAAGCTATTAGTAAACAGAATCGTATCTACCTCGGGGGAGACAGTTCTTTCTGTTTGGAATTAATTTCAGTTCTGCTGACTTGCCCTGCGTTAAGCTGGTAGTAGAGAAATGGGTAAATTGGGACTGAGCCTCTGAGCCCAAGAGTTTTCTCTGAGGAAGAGATGGCTGAGTTTACTACAGCATTGCAACCTCCCTGAGGCCTCACGGGGAGGAAAGCCCTGGCAGCCCCACAAGCCTGCTGGGCTGACACAGCTCCATGAGGGTCAGTGGAAGTGAGAAACTCCAGCAGGTCACAACTGCATTTGGTGAAATCTGTGACCATCCCCGTTGCCCTTAGCTCAGGGAGAGGTCTGTTCTCCACAGCTTTGCACTTGGGTTGCTCTTTCTTCCCTGGTGTTCAACTTTGATAAGAGCCACCGACAGACCTTGCCTGCAAGGAGAACAGTGGCTTTGGACTGACGTGGTCGTAATCCAGTCTGCATTCCTTTTAACTAGTGTTATCGGCTGGAGCCTTTTCAAATTTGCTTACTTTTCTAATCTTTCTCCTTCTCCCCTCTGCAGTGTTATCATTATCGTGAGGTTTTGATCTCCATTTCTCACATTTTCCTACGCAAATTGAGTGTTCATTAAAATGCTTTAAATTAAGACCTTTCCTCCTTTCATGCAGAGTGCATCATGCCTTGTCCGTGCATGACTTAAAAAAAAATTCCTTATCACAGTGTTTCAGGCAGTTTACATTATATTCTATTAAAAATCCATTTTGTCCAAGGTTGTCACAATTCATAGATTAAAGCTTTCCAGAGCGTGTTTTGTTAGGAATACATTCATAAATTCACCTCTTTAGTAGTCCCATAAGCTTGTATTTAAAACCTCTTTTTGATAATGTAATTGAACAAAGAGTGTAAAAAGAAGAGATTTATTTTATATATACACACACAAGTATATGTGCACACATCCGATCTGTGTGGAGCCTTGCTTTGCCCTTATTGCCGCTATCTCAAAGGACTTTTTTGGTAGCTCATTGAGCGAGGAGATTGATTGTTGCCATCTGCATTAATTCTCCCTTGTATTTTCTCCTTGGGGCAGAGCTCTGTGAATCTTCTTTTGGTAGGGTTAGTAGAAGCAGCAGTGTGTTTTGTTTCAAAAAGACACAGTTTCTCCTTCAAGTACAAAGACTTTTGCAGGCTGAGACCCAGCTGAGTCCTTCCATAGGAAAAGATCTTGGTGCATTTCTGTATTGAGTGCAGAGTGCATCCTGCAAGGAGTAGGAATCTGTAGAATTTAGTAGAAGCTGGTGGGCTTAGATAAAAATCAAAGGCTTTCAGGATAGTTGTGGTGAAGGACCATTTGCTGAATTATTGCAAAACAATGTTTTTTGAACTGCAAGGCCAAAATCTGTGAGTCTATCAGACACAAATGTTTTATGGTTTCCAGAAAACCGGTCCTATTTTTGTAAAGACCACGCAGGCTTTTTCCACTGTATTTGCCAAAAGATGGATTGAGCCTTGCAATTCTTCCGTCCTTTGCACCTCAGAGTTCCCTGGAAGCATCTCAGGAACACGCCACAAATTAGGCTGCAGTAGGACTAGGGCAAAGGGGCTGGAAAAGCTGCCCTGAGAGCACGGTCTGCCTTTGGCAAGCGACGGCACCTCATAACTCAGCGCTGATAGCGAGAGGAATGGGACTTCAGGAACTTTGCCAGAGTGATTTAGCATTTTCTAGGATTAGGTTACTTCAAATCATTGGTGAGCAGGAGCTGAGCTTCTGTGGTCTCATGTGGCCCCACAATACAACATATTTCATGGTGCTCAGAGTCTCCTTGCTGGAAAGCTGAAGAGCAAGAACTTAATGTGACGCACCCTTTGGTTCAGAAGGAACGAGATGGCACAAACACAAAAACTTAGGCCAGAGAGGTCCAGCTCTCTGTTGAAAGGGAGAATATGAAGAAATCATTTTCCTTACTCAGGAAAACTGTCACTAAATTGTATTGGATTATTACCAAATCAGGAGAGTCTGATACTCTGACAAACTAGTAGTTTAATCAGAAAGGTTGAATTTATGCTAACTGGCAAAGTTAATGAAATTGATTTTACCTGCAGTGCTGAGTATAATGTTATTGAGACTAAACTGGTTCTTCTCACTGAGAGATTATTTTATCTCCATGTCTGTAATACAGCTTCCATCTCTCAGGATATCCATCACTGCATAAATTAAACTTGCATGAGGGAGACTCGGAATGCAGGAGTGGGGAGGGTGAAATCTTCAGTGGGATTTTTTTTTTAAGTGCCCTCAGAAGCATTTATTCTGTTACTTGGAAATTTACATTTTTTTTAATTGATGCAGACCTTCTCAGCTGTTTCTGGCTTTTGACATCATCTATCTTTAAATGTGAATCAAAAAAAGAAGATTCTATAATGATAATTCAAATTCTTTATCATTTTAAGAGATGTTCACAGAATTCAAATAATTTGAATGACTATAAAATTTTAATCATAATGTCTGTGTTTGTAAATATATCTTTAAATCAGGAAAATCATTTTTTTCATGTATTTATAGGTATGCAAATAGATCCTATTTTAAAATAATTCACTTCTTTTTCTATGCTGAGGAATACCCTTTGAACCAGAAATATCACTCAAAAGGAAGATGTAAGGTTGGCTGCCAGTTAAGATATGTGCATATATTTATTTAAAGTAAATATGAGTTATTGGAGCTCAGAGGACACTGAGCAATGATATCATATCATTTGGCTTCATTTTTAAAGCTGTGGATATTTCTTGAAAATAAAAGCTGAGGTTCTCTCCTCTCCCTCCTCACTTTGACAAACAGCTTTGAGACTTATCCCTTTATTGTGGGAAATACGATTTTCCCTGCTGCATTTCCCAGTCCCCACCTTACTGGGGGTGATAAGCAAATGCTCCGCCTGGAAGGCCCAGGGTGCTATGAGGTTTCCTGGCTGTACTCAGCAGCGGCTCTGCCAGATTTGGGCACTCCATTCCAGGTGTTTGGAAAGATGTATTTGGGTCTTGCATTGCCTCCAAGCTTATGTGCCATCAAGAAATGGTAGCACAGTGCAGAGATTCCCAGTGTCTCCAAAACACAGCCTGCTGCAGTCCTGGTTGTTTGATGAGCTGATTTTCTGCCTTCCTCAGAATACAGCCTGGTCATGCCTGGAGTGTCTGTGCGCTTGGTCAGTACAGCTGAAGCTAGAATGAGGAGAAATTTGGTTGCCTTTGTAAAGCTGAATAAGCCTATAAAGATGGGCGGCTGCAACCATGTGCCGGTAACCACACTGGGGAAGGCGTCTGGACGTGCAGGGAAACACTGATGCATTTATTGCCAAAGGAACTTGCCTGGCCCCAGGACACCGAGCATGGAAAGTGCCATCAGCAACAACAGTTGGCTGATGGAAGATCGATTGCATGTGTTGCTTTACACAGAAGAGCGTAACTGGTACAGACAGACAGCCTTGTTCTGTCTTATTTTAGGGCCATGCAAAAGCAGTGGGCTGGATGCAATTAAGTTCACATGGTACTAAAGTGAATGAATAAGAGGAGCAGAGGGAGGAAAGAAATACAAGGAGATGTGTAAAGCAGACTGGAAAAAAAACAGAGAAGACCTGAAGGAAAAGAGCCGTGGAGATGTGGCAGGGAAAGCTGATGTCTGTCAGCCCCTGCCAGGCTGATCTGACGTAGGTGAACTAGTCAGGTGTCCTTAGGGCCTCTTTCCACCATGAAAGCTGTACTTCCATGCAGCCATGCTTCAGCTACTTTGAAAGGAAGGGTTCGAATTAAAAAAATAGAGAAGCTTAAAGTATGGGAAGCAGTCCTAGACTGTGTGTTGCAGTGCTCTGGCTTGGGTGTTTCCCTCCTACTCTTATATGCTTGCTGCTTTTCTTAGGTCAGAGGTGTCGTGGGCAAAGAAATGTGCTTTGAATGTAGAGTGCACACGGCCAACAGATCCTGCAGGAGTTCATTCGCTGGCCTTTGGCTGGACCCCAAGGCAGTGCTGTCTCGTGAGCCGTTGATGAAGAGAATTTTATCTTTAATGCACGAGTTTTAAGGTTGTGACCTCTATTATGAGCAATGGAATCTGTTCCGCTTTGTGTAGAGAGTTCCAGTGAGAAGCATCCACACGCGTTTTCAAACATGAATGACTCAATAGAGTCACAAAGAAAACTGGAGTTACAAGAATTTTAACTAACCTTTATTCCTTACATGTATGCCTTTTTGTAGAAAAGAACCCTAAACCCGCTCGGAAATGTTTCTGTAAGATAAAAGCACTGACACCTCACAGAAACTTAGAGAGGACATAAAAGATAACAGAGAAATTAACAGTGATAGGAAGGACAACTTGTTGTAGAAAGCTGTGGTTCTAGGAGGAAATAGGGAAGTAACCTTTCCAGAGAGACTTTTTTAAAAGAAATCTCTCTTTTTTTTTTCCTTCTCTATTCAAGGCCAGGGACAATACAATTGTCTGTCCATCTCCTGTTGGGAGCCTAAGAGCCTGGTAACCACATGAGTTCTGTCCTGGCCAGCCAGTTTTATTGGATGGCTATTTCTTCCTCTTTTTTAGGTTAGGTTCAGTGAAGACTCCAGTAGAGATGGGTCAGAGGAATTACTGACTAGTAGTCCAGATAATTGCTTCCTGGCCCAATTCACCAGTCAAGAAGGCAATGATTTAGTGATCCATGGAATTATAGAATCACTAGGTTGGGAAGACCTCTTGGATCATCGAGTCCAACCATTCCTATCTGCCACTGAACCATGTCCCTGGCTTGAGGCCATTGCCCCTTGTCCTGTCCCCTGTCACCTGTGAGAAGAGCCCAACTCCCTCCTCTCCACAACCTCCTTTCAGGTGGTTGTAGAGAGCAATAAGGTCTCCCCTCAGCCTCCTCTTCTCAGGGCTAAATTCTTCTCTTCTTATTCCATCCTTGCTGTGCTATCTTTATTATGACCCCAGGATATATTTTTCAACAAATACACCTTTGGTAGCTGGAAAAAAACTTTTGCACAGTGCAACAGGGAACCTCAGCACAGTAAATACACTGTTGTCCTGAAAATTTGGAAAATGAAGTGAAAGTTTTGTGTAAATGCAGAGAAATACACAGAAAAATCATTCTGACAGTGTTTGTTTAATTGGTTTACAGTGAACGGGAAAATACATTTCTCCCTTCTAAAAGTTGGATGTTGCTTAGAAGGTTTGGTTATACTTAAAAAAATATTTCTACCTTCCCTGCTAGGTAGAATAGCCTCTGATTACAAACGATCTTTTCACAGGCTAGATATGACAGTATGGGACAAGCTTCAAACATTGGCTGTGTGTAGCATATCTTGGTGAACAAGGGCCTGAGGCATTAAAAGACTCAGACTGAGGAAAAGAGGATATTCCTTGGGTGTAGAAGGACGTGTGCTGAGAAATAGCAAGTCCCTTGCATCTTATCCTCTACTATTCTGGAAGCAATGGGAAGAAATTCTGACAAATAGCAGATTTATGATGAGAAAGGGAGCATAAAAGTTTGACCACCTGGTCACCTTCATGCCCAGTTTTGATCTTTGGATCAAAAAACCAAATTCTGATTCATCGGTCAACTTGTTTGATAGATCAGGCAGTTGTCTGTCATCAGTTGTGTTTGTGGCGGAAGACTTTCATCCAGAAGTCTGGTTCCTACTTCTAGAAGTGATTTGAAATGAAAATTTTTAGCTTATAATCTAAGTCCTTTCAAGTTTTGGTCTCCTTTTTCTGTATTGGAAGTGCATGTGGTGTAGGGAAAGTGGAAGGCGTTTCTTAATACCTGAACTTGGAACTCTCCAATCCTTTGGTCTCTTCCTTGATGCAGCAATGAACGTGCAAAGAAGTGGCTTAAAAAGACTTCTTGACAAGTGTAGTCTGCAGAACCTGATCCAAAGCCTATTCTGAGTGACATCGTTTTTGAAAGATGAGCCAAATGATTCTGAAATTATCTTGTTGTTTCTTTCTTTTTTTTTTTTTTTAATTTGACCTAATTAGCTTCATTTTGGGCGTATCATTCCTAGATGTGAATCTTAATATTGATGTAACAGTTGGGAAAGTTTAATTTCAGGGTAGGGTAGTCTGCATAATTAGGACTGCAAGAATATAGTGGGGAGGCTGGGAGCAAATTTCAAATGCATGCGGCTGAGTGAATGACTGTTGAAATAATTATTCATCCATTGGTGCCTGCATGCTTTTACCATATTGGATGCCAAAGGGAGTGATGACATATTTAAGAGTCAGTGGGCTTCTCTACATCCCTACCAGTTTAGGCTCTGTCGTTTCCTATGCAGAGTATTTTAATGGTCATGTGGATGATTGCACATGAGTTACCACAGGAGGCCCATGACAAATATCTGTGCAGTTCTGGGAAACTTCTAAAGCTTTGCAGAGATATATATGCGTGTTCCAGCTGTGCTTAATTGGTAACTTAAGATGGAGTGGTAAAGCCCAAGTAATCACGGCTGCTGAACGCATCGCTGTCGTTAACAAATGTTCTGACTCAAGGAACAAAAGTGAATGTTTTGGCTTTTGGAAGGTTTTTTTCCTATAGTTTAGTCACCTTTTAAATGCTTCCTTGATAACTTAGACTTAAAGAAGCCTTTTCTGAGGTGTGTGCTGACCTGGATATCCAGGAAAACCAATTCTTAGTCACAGTTCATCTTGTAAGTGAATGATCTGCATGTATGTAAGTGTGTTAGATGTCTAACATCACCTTACTAGTGGGAGAGATTTAATGAGCCTCATGGAGATTACAAGGAGAGGGAGAAGACATAATCAAAAGCAGGTTGTGGAGAGGAGGGAGCTGGCCTCTTTTCCCAAATGACAGGGGACAGGACAAGAGGGAATGACCTCAAGTTCTGCCAAGCGAGTCTTGGCATTANATTCTATGATTCTATGATTTATGCCACAAAAGCATTGCCTGATTCTTCTGCAATATTGTACTTATTCGTATAGTCCAGGTTTAAAAGCCTATTCTTTTGGCAAACTTAAGTCTAGATTCAGTAGAGCACCTTTATGTTGGGTGCCACTTAAGTATGTTCTCAGTTTTAATACCTACGTTGGTTCTGTTGATGCCAGGTATAACGATAAAGGAGGTACTCAGAGAGTAATTAGAGACAGCAATATGTGGAAAATGAAAGTCTTGATGGTGAGCCATGTTTATATATGAGAAACATTATTGTGTCACCTGAAAATACTGTGGAAATCAGAAACTGAAATCTTCTGCAGTGCAGAAACCTTTCTGAGAATGCTGGAAGTGTTGCTAAGGAATTTATTTTTGGCAACTATACATGGAGACTTAAGAACCATAATTGGATTGTTATTTGATATAATAGGACTGGAAAAGATTATTGAATGAGTATGAAATTGAGGGGCTGGTGTTTGAGGTATGTTTAATTTCTGCTTTTACCAATTTATGTGTGTGTCTTGTAGTGGATCCTACCGTTTATATTGGAATTCCATTTGAGATGTGTTGACTTGCTTACTTAACAGCCACTGCATTAAAGTACAAAAGCTAACAACTCATTTATTAGGCATTTAGCCAAAATTTAAACTCATTTTCTGGCTAGGAGGTGCTGTTGCTAGACAGGTAAATATTGTTACTTTGATTTATTTGAATCGTCTGTGCCAAATACATTATAAAATCTCCTGGTATTAGCCTTGCATACTGTTTTTTTGTTTTAGTTATAATTTTTCACTCATTTTGCCACTGATATTCCTCACCTGTGGTCATAACTTAAAAAGTTATAAACACTTTTAAAATGAAAAAGTAAAAATTAACTGATGCTTCTGTCAGTGCCAGCATATGATTTTTTTTTTTTGTTTTGAAATTCACTATTTCCTTTAGAAGAACATTAAGATTGAGTTAAGCAAAGCACCTTCGCGCATTCATTAGGCTGATGAATCTGGAGACTGACTTGGGCACTTCTACAAGATCCTCTGGTGTGCCCAGAGCATAACTGTGTAGGGGTGAGGATCATAGAATCACTAGG
>WAAB01004318.1:0-41202 GCA_013389865.1 Piaya cayana | reverse complement strand
ACATGGTGTTGTCACTCCCCATCTCCTGTCTGTGTAGGAAAACCCCAACTCCAGTACTGAAGGCAGGCATCCAGCTCTCCTAGAATTCCCTTGAAGCCACTCATGGACACAGAGCTGATGCCATCTTCCCATTGTCTGATCACAGCAAAGACTAAAAAGCTTCTTTCTGTTACATTTCAGCAAAAAAAAAGAACATTTTTAATAGCAAAATGATAAGGCTTCCAGGCTTCAAAAGCAGGAGACATAAATGATTTTTTTTCCTAAAGAATTAAACCCAATGAAAACGCAATATTTCCTTCAGAAGAAAGAGCTCCCTCTTAGCCAAAAGGAGGACAGAGAATGACACGGGCTCCAAATTAAGCACAATTATCAGACCTGCCACAAGGCAGAACACTTCTGCAGAGCAGTTTTTCACTCCATCCCGTCTTATTTACAACAGCTCTGGAGATGCTTCTGCTGGAAGCACGGGCGGACAGGCAGTGCGGAGGTAGCATGAGGCATTTTTATGTGCCGGAATGCCATTACTGTAAAAGGAAAATCCCAATTAGTAGAAGGCATGAACTCAACCTATTGGCACAGCTCAGGAGGGGGTACAAATTATTAATGATGCTCCCTCCCTGTGCTTATATCAGAGGTGCCTGCAGGGAGAAGCTGCCCAGAGGGACCCTGGGAGCAGGGGCTTTTCTCTCCAGATGACCTGTGGGGCTGGCAGCACTGATGGGCTCCCACCTCCAGACCTTCAGCTCTGTTTCCCTGCTCCCATGGAGAACCCATCGGCTGTGGGATTGCCAGCCTGGGGTGGGACAGCTCAGGGAAAGCATGTGATTTCGTCTGCTCCTTCCCTGGGGCAATTGTAGTTTCCCCAGTGGGTTTTGGTGCTCCACAGTGCCAAGCAGAAAGAGGGGAGGACCCGAGCTCTCCGTCCACACTCACTACAGCTCAGCAGAAGCAGAAGAAATCCCACAGACCTTGTCTCCCCACCTTGGAAGCTGCTCCTTATGGAGATGCTCTTGAAATGGCTCCGGCAGGGATGCCCTGTTTGGATGACCTGGGCAGAAACATAGATTTTGACACTCATGTGCAGATGAAATGTCACTTGCCCCTTGTCTGGGCTCAGCGGTTTCTACCAGAAGAGAGTAAAAGGCTGTTTCTGGGCAGGAAACTCAGCCCTGAGCATCCTCCTTCCTGAAGAAAAGCTGAGGAAGCAGGGATTGTGCGGCTGGTGTCCAGCTGCAGGGTCTGGGGACACCCAGGCAGTTGCTCAGAGGACATGATAGGAGGCTTGATCTGATAGAAAAGACCTGACAGCCTTCAGCAGCTCCAGTTTGGTTTGTAGATCAAATTAACAGCAACCACTAAGCGGAAGGCACCTCCATCCCCTCCCAAAACCCTGCAGCCACTGCCCCAAGCTGCACTTTCTGTCCACTTTGCTGAGCAAAACCCTTGGAAAAGACCAATCTGGACTGGGTGGGTGATGCTATGGAGCTTGGGCAGCTGAACGAGGCCAAGGCCACAGCGCGGAGCTGCTCCGTGTGCTGCTAGCCAGGCACAGCTCACACTGAACTGATAAGGACAAAACCTGTTGCCTGCGAGCCAGAGTTACATCTGCAGGCTGTGATGGATGTAAAACGTTTAAGTCAGAACACAGCAGCCGCAGAATAGCAAGCCAGCCGAGCACTCTTCAATCCACTTTATTGATTTATTCCCTTCCCTCCCGTCCCTAATGCTCCTCTCAGCTCTACGTGGCTCAATGCAGCACAAATTAACAGAGCCCACAAAAGCCCTCTGAAGCCATTCCCCTGATTAACAGGTCTATAGTGCTGAAAGATATCTTCATTTTAATAACCTGGCACTAAATGGATTATAGCCATGGAACTGGATTCACGTCATTCCCCAAAGGGAGAAATGGCACACATTTTATACACCGCAGGAATTGCCAGAGATCGCGACAAATGACTCAAATACGAATCAAAAATGGGAAAGAGGAAAGTTGGTGAAGGAAGGACAAAACGCTGCAGGGACTTCTTGGAGACTTGTCTGAGGCTGGAGGTGCTGCNGGGGTTTAAAAGATGGGCTGATGAAGGGCTTAGGGACCTGGTTCAATATTGGACATGTACTGTTGGAGCTGATGATCTCAAAGCTCTTTTACAGCCTAACGATTCTACGATTCCATGGCCTGTCCCTGGCACCCCCTGCCCTGTGTGTGGGTCTGAGCTCACGGACATCCCCTGCTGCAGCCGGAGCGCTGGCTCCTTAGTCCCTCCTTGTGGAACAAACACACTTGTTGGCACCAGCAGAGCAGAGGCATGGCCCTAGGCACGGCCCCAGGACTTACGCAGCTTCTTTTTGCAGTGTCTTGGGAGTTTTCTTTTATTTTCTGGCCATGGCAGAGCCGCCACTGCTGAGGGAAACCCTGGGGCACCTGCATTCAACCTGATGTACCTGCACGTGTTGAGCACAAGTTGTGCCCACAAGTGCCCCGGCTCCCACCCACAGATCTGTGCTGGACACCTCCTGTGCGAGACGGGCTGCGAGCAGAGCAAAAGGAGGGAGCAGCGGTGAGGATGCAGCTGCGAGCAAGCGTCTAGTTCCCAGGTCATCACAAAGCTCCATTTTCAGTCTTTCATCAGGACTAAAAGCCCAAGGAACAGCAGGATTCGTTCAGTATGAAAACTCTCCCTGTGCAAAAGGTCTGGACATTACTCAGAGACCTGGAAACTGGGCTTAATCCACACACTGACCTGCCAAGCACTTGACCCATGGATTTAATGGCTATTTGTGCCTGGCTGAGCCTCCCACATCTCTCCAGGAATACGTGCAGGTGCTTTGTGTTTTGGAGGAAAGAGGAGGATGGGGAGCGACTCTTCCTCCTGTCTGGCCCACAGGGTGAGACTGGGGCAGCCCCATGGCCTCTCCCTCCTCCGCGGCTGCAGCGTCACCCCAGATAACCCACGACTGGAGGAAGAGGAGGGGATGCTGCAGAGCCAGCCAGTGAGATAAAGACAGCCGGATTATAAGGTGTTTATGCTTTTGCAAAATTAAAGTCTTGAAGGCGAGACAGGTTTACATTGGCAAATAATTAATGGTTTGATGCAGCACAAGGGGACAGCAAGAGCAGAGAAAGGGGCCATCTATCAGCATGCGCTGATGGCACGAAGGAAAGAGATGCAGGAATAAATCAGGTCCTGCGCAGGAAATAAGCAGGATGGATGACAGGCAGTAGCTGGTGATCTGTTATTCCCTCAGTGCCCCAGAAGATGCAGCAAATGTGCCTGGGTACTTTTCGATCTCATTTCAGCAAGTGCATAGTGGGTATCTCTGGGCTGGAAGAAACCTTCCCCATGCTGGGAACCACCAGGCCCCAAGGAGAGGCCACAGAGCAGCTCTGTGTGTACCCAGACACCTTGAGAGGATGCTGAGCAGGCTGGGAGACCCATCCAAGGCAGAGAGGGACCTGAGTGCTTCACTGCCCTCTCTGGAGGCGTCTGTGCCCAGGTATCCTCCCTAAATCTTTACAGGAAAGGCACCCAAACCTGAGCATCCCCAGGCAGAGGAGGTCTAACCTCCCTTCAGCAGTGGTTGAAGCAGATTAGGGGCTGCTCAGGCTAAAGCTGCTCTGAACAGACCCTTCTGGCGAGGAACTTCACCGTGTGGCCAACATGTTGATCCTTTTGGATCTTTGCATCGCACCCTCTCCCTGCTGCGTTGTTCCTCGCTCAGGCTCTGCTTTGGGAACACGAGCTCTCTCCTAAGGGAGGGAAAACACAAACTGGGCTGCTCGACGGGCTAAGACTCATCTCTAGTTTGCAGTTCCCTGGTGTTAAGGTGCTGGGCCTGGTTTTATCTGGTTATTCTCCAGACCTCCCCCGTGCAGCCTCTTGTGCTGCTCCACACTTCAAAGGGAAATGAGACCTTACACGTTTAATTGAAGCCAATTTCCTCCCTGTTGTCGGGTTAGCGAGGGGGGATTAATGGGGGCCAAGGCTCAGTCCCCTGGAGACACCCAAACATTTCAACACACGGGGCAACCCTGGCAGGGTGGAAAACACGCGATGGTGAGCTGGAGGTGACCAGGGCTGATCAGGAGCAGCTGAGATACATAAATCTGTCAAACCATCAAGAGCTGCTACTTCCCACCCCAGCCCCGCTTTATTTAAGCCGTGTTTTTTGAATGAAACCTGAAGCAATTAAACTCTCTTTCATCAGATGTCCTGCCTTCAATTTACCTCCTGCTTAGTAATATCACAGGGAAAGGAAGGACGTGGGAGGCTCCAGCGCGGGGCTGGCTGGGATGTGGAGCTGAGTCCCACCGCTCTGGTCCATCCCTGCAGCCTCCTCAGCTCTGCTGGCAGCCCTCGCACCTGGGTCACCTCACAGCTCTGGTGGGGAAAGCTGCTGGTGAGAAAGCTGGAGGGGTGTCCTGCAAACTGGGGGGGTCTGTGCAACACAAGCCTGATGCAGCAAGGAGGGAAGCAAAGGGAAAAGCAGAGGGAATTTACAGGGTTGGGGACACCAGTGGAGTGGCAATGGCTGGGGATACTGGGGATGCTCACAGGGACAGACAAGGGTCCAACTCCTATGCAGCTTCTTGGTCTCTTTTAAGACCCTGCTCACATGGTTTGGAGCTGGGCTGTGTCTCCCCAGTCTGGTCCATCAGACACAGTCACAACATCTCCCCTCACATCACCTGGATGCTTGTCTGTGCCATTCCGGGGGTGAAGAAGTTGGGGATGAGGGTGCCAGAGGATGCTGTGACACACGGGGAGCTCGAGCCCTGTCCCATCGGCTGGGTCATGGCTCCTGCTGCTGCCAGGGGGACAAGGACACCAAGGCTGTGGGAACCTCCTGCAGTGCTCAGCCCTCCTCTGCCTGCGATAAAGCAGACCCGGTGATAGATTACACGCTGGCCAGAAAAGCTGTGAGATGGGGGTTTGTTTGGACAATTTTAGGGTCACTTCGAGGCTCCCTGAGAACCAGCTGCTGTCAACAACCGGCGATGCACTCCCCACAGGGACCTGGCCTCTTCTCCTGGAGGTCCTACCCCGGGGGCCCCCACGTTGAAGCCTCCCAACTGGCTGGGGAGGAATCGCTGCTGGGTTTTCCCATCCCCTTGTGCGCTCATGCCTCTCCTGATGACAAGCCCTGGGGTGCAGCTGGTCCAAATGGCCACCCCCAACCCTCCCTCCTGCTGTGCCCAAAGCAGGGAGGACAAATTAGCTGATTGGGGATGACTCTAAAGGCTTCAGGATCCCACAGGATCATCTCCCTGCTGTCACACAGGCACCAAGCCCTCCTCTGGGTCAGTGACCCCGTGCCCTGGGGAAGTTTTAGGGTTGGCTGGGGGTGCAGGGGCTGAGCTCCACAGGCAGAGCATCCCCTTCCCATTTAATTTTACTGTGCAGCCTGAGCCTAAACCTAACCCCTGCTGCGAGCCTGAAGCCCGCAAACATTAACCCCCAAGCTATAAAACATGACTCGGGGTTTTACAGCCGCACAGCGAACCGCAGCGATCCTAAACACTGCACTGAAATTCCCAGGCCAAGGACCACGACTGGTATTAATTAGTTCCTCCTCTGACAACTTTTTTTGGTGCCACCAGGTGGTAACGATGTGCATCTCTGTGGTGTCACCAGGATCTGGCTGTCCCCAGATGACACTCAGTCCTGGACAAGTGGAAAAGAAAATGCCATTTGTTAGGGGTTTTGTGTCCAGGGTGTGGTGGTGGGGCATAAATCCTCCCCAGGGCATTGCATGGTGGTAGTGGGGGACACATACAACTTGTTCTGAAGGATGGAGGGATCTTATCCTGCCACCAAATGCCAGTTTTCTCCAGTGGTGCTGGGAGATGCACACGCACCGTGTGGCTGTGGTGCAGAGCGGAGAGCCTCAGTGGGCCCTACCTTCTCCGACTGCTCCGCCGATGGAGCCGTGTCCTGAGTGGGACAGTCCCCAAAACAGGCACCTGTGGGAATTCTGGAACACGGAGACCCCAGCAGGACCTGGGACGTGGCAGAGCTCTCTCCTCGGGAAACCCTGAGCCTGTGCCCCAAGCAGGGCAGGGAGGAGGGGGCTGGAAATAGGGAAGGGCAGGAATGACCTCAGCGATAAACACTCCGTGATAAAGGTTCTTTCTGGGCTTTTCAGCAGCCCTTATTGCCCACAGGAGAGTTGAGCTGCATAGAGAGCTTTTCATACGCTCCATCCTGCCCGTCCTCCTGCCCGCCCCGCCGCTGCCCCTCCATCTCTCATCAGGCAGACACTCTTGGCTTTATTTTTCCAGGGTGAAGGAAAGTGAAAAACTTTTGATGCCAGGAAGCGATGGGTAATATTTTCTGCTCCTGAAACAGAAGATAAACTTTTTCAAGTGTCTCCTCTTCTCCTGTCCCCTCCCTCACCTCCCTGGTCTCCTCTTGCTCCCAAACCTCCTCAACCAGGTGAACTCCTCGGCAAAGCCAGTTGTCATCTTTTCAACACCTCGTTTTTCCTCGACTCCCGGTGCGCAGGGAGCGACTTTTCCTGTTTACACACCTCCAGCTCTGGGGTGGGAGGTGAAACAAACCCAGCTTTCATTCAGCAGAGGAGACTGAGGGATCTGGAGCAGCTGTGGCCGTGGTACCCACCACGTCGCATCTCTCATCCACGCACACATTGCCTGCTGCTCTGGGGTAGTGGAGCTGTTTCTCCCCAGAGATCTTTGTGTTCCCCCTGTGCCAGGATCTGACTCTTTGCTCCCAAGGATGGGCTTCCTCCACCTCAGGGAAATGCTAAACTGGCCAATAGCTTGAGGTGGCTGCTGTACGTCCCCTGTTGGGGTTGCCCATGGTGGCTGGAACCTTCCCAGGTGGCCCAGCTGTCACAGAGGGTCCAACCCCTGTTATCGCCCAGCGGTGCAAGTTGCAAAGATGAGTTTTACCAACAAAGCACATGAAGCCATTTTGAGGCGTGCAGGCTGCTGGCAGCCACCGGCCTGACCCCTGCGCGCTGTTTTCACTGTATTTATTAACGGCTGAGCCCATCCCAATGCACACCAGGGAACAGGGAAACAACCCTGCTCCTCTGCAGCTGCAGCCTATCAGAGCTTGTAATTGGAAAGAAAAACTCTCCCACCCCTCTCCTCCTCTAAGAGGATTGTCTCTGTCTAAAGGTTTCTCCTCAGGGTTGTGCTCTGGGGAGTTTCACAACTGCTTTGAGTTTGCAGAGACCCCTGGATGGAGCCTCCCCAGGAACAGCAGACGTGGCACGTCCCTGTGTGCACATGGAGATGTGGCTCCTGCTGGAGCTTGTGTCTTCTGCTGGTCCTGTGCTCAGGAACGGGCCCTTCCCCACGTCCTTGGTGTCTCCTGAGCCCCAGATGAGACTCAGGCCGGGCTGAAGCATGGGTGGATAAATAGACGCATTTGCTCCATCACACAAAGATGCAGGACCTGGATCCTGCCACGAGCCCCACCACAGCTCACAGGGTCTGTGTGGAGGACCTGGAGATGGGCAGCCCCCACGTGTACTTTCCCATGAAGGAGACATCACCAGGCGCTGCCAGTGGATGTGGGAGCACGGAGCCACTCGGAGCAGCGGGCGCCGTCAGGGTGTGCTGGGCAGAGGAGGAGACTGAGCAGAGCTCAGTACCCAGCTCCAGACACTGCCAGGGTGCCCACCAGCAGGAATGACCCGACACCACCCCCGGGGGCACTGCTGGTGATGAGCATCCCCCCTCTGCCCTGCTCCCCGGGGCCACGCAGCTGGGAGCAGGCAGGTTCTGCCGCCTGCTGCGCCTTTATTCATATATCATCAAAGTCCCGTCTCCTAAGATGTGACAGAAAACACGCAGATGAAGGAAAGAAGTCAAGTTTGCTGAGCAGGGCGGGATTTGTGTTCTACTTGGGGGACTGTGTCCTACTTTCTGGAGTTTCTTTTCCTCCCTGACAATACTCCAAGGGCAAAGCCTCGGAGGATGCCCAGCCCTTGACCTTCTTAGGCAGGCAGATCTCGCTCAGACGCAGCTCCCTGACGGATCCCGGGCTGGCGTCTGAATTAAGGATGTTGATTGCACTCAGATTCTAATTTACTTGAGTCGCTACTAGGAAGTCATCAGAAAAGGCATTTTAAAAATCATTCAGGGAAATCTCAGAACATAAAATTTTAATTGCCACCTTGTGAAATAAGGTTCTCCTGGGCTGGCCGAGCCTGACGGCTTTGCCAGGGTGTTTGGGTCTGTGCTCCTTGCCGTCTCTACGGCTGCAGGCAGCAGTGGGCACACAGGAGGTAGAAGTGGTGGGAGATTGGCTGCTGTAGGTGCCACAGGACTTTGATCCCAATAGGGAAAGTGTTTTGCGCCCAATACCAGCAGCATCACTGGCTCAGGCACTCTGCACGCTCATCTCCCATCAGAGCTCAAACTTTCGCTGCTTTCACCAGACTCTGCTGATATTTGCAGTAGATGCCACCCTCACCTCTGGAGCATGATTGAATTATTCACAGTAACCTGTTCAATAGGATAATTCTGCTTGGAGTGAACATTGTCTATGAGCAGCTTCTATGAGCAGCTTCCATGAGCAGCTTCTATGAGCAACTTGTAATGGTTGGACTCGATGATCCGGAGGGTCTCTTCCAACCTGGTGACTCTGTGATTCCAGTTTTGGTGATGTAATTCAAAACACAGAATCAAAATCTCTGGGCCTGTGGCCAGTCCCTGAGCAGTGTGGACATCGACTGCTGTGCCAGGCACACCCACCAGCCCGGGCACTGCATCTGCCCCCCTCTCAGGGCTCATCCCGGGGTCTGCTCGCCCGTGGTGTGCATGTCACCACCCTCTGTGAGCTCGGTGTGTGTTACCGTGCTCTCCTACAAGGGCAGCCCATGCTTTGAAAGCTTTTTTCCCCACTTCCCCCCCTTTTTAATAATGAAATCAAATTATACTTTCTGCAAGTATGCTCTTATATTTGTGGATAAAGCCTGACATTTGGTTTAGATTAGATAAGGCAGGGGTTTCGGGCAGGCACCCAGCAAGCTTTCAGAGAGCAGAATGAGTGTGGCTCCTGCCTGACATCGGTTCAGGCCTCGCTTGTGATGCTCCTGGTCTGGGGTGCTGCCAGCTCCATCCCATGCCAGGACAAACTCTCTGTGCAAAGAGGTTCTTCTCACTCCTTTAGCGGGTGGATTATGTTGTGGCTTGGGTGAGCAACGTCTCCATCCTCTGCCCATACAGCACTTGGAACACGTTCCTCCGGCAGCTGCTACGAGCTACCAACTTTAGAAGCCGGGCTGAACAGGGGATAATTGTTTCTGCTGCAGCCAAAACTCCATTAGACCTTTGGTTTGGCTTTGGATATTTGTACTGAGAATCACAAAACTGAGGATATTGGGAAGAAGAACCCAAAGCCAACCCAACCACCAGGGCAGCCTGTACTAGTGCAAGTACCTGATGCTGGTGAGAACAGCCCTGCATGGAGTGACAGAATGAGGGGGAATGGCTTTGAATTGGAGAGGAGAAGATTCAGATCAGATATTAGGTAGAAATTCTACACAATGAGGGTGAGGAGGCCATGGCTCAGGCTATCCAGAGAAGTGGTGGCTGCCCCATCCCTGGAGGGGTTCAAGGCCAGGTTGGATGGGGCTTGGAGCTCCCTGATCCAGTGGGAGGTGTCCCTGCCCATGGCAGGGGTGGAACAGGATGATCTTTAAAGTCCCTTCCAATCCAAACCATTCTATGATTCCATGTTTCTGTGATTCTATGATTGATTCTATGATTCTATGATCCTCTGCAATCACCTGCAAATCTAAAATACAGGTGTTATATGTGCAAGTGGAAGAGAGAAAAGAAATTCGGCCAGCATTCCCATCCTGTGGAGCTCACATGCCACGAGCTCCTAGCACTGAAGGGGTTATAACTGGGAGCATCCTGAGCTGCCTTTTCCCTTCTCTGTTTGCTAATGAGCTCGCCAATATCGCATCTTGCTTGCAGCAGCAGTGGCCTGCGATGAAGATGAGTCTTCTTTTTCTCTCTCTAAACCCACACAGATCTCAGGTGGCTCCTGTGGATGGAAAGAGAGAGAGGTCCCTGCCCCGGCTGCCCTCCCTGTTCCTCCAGGCAGAGACACTAAGCGCGGTGCCACCACTTGGCACACAACCTCTTGAAAACATCATTTCATCAACTCTTTAACTTTTCCCGCTGGCTCCCTGAACACACACAATAGGATGATACAGGTCCTTACAAAAGTGCACACTCTCCAGAGCCACTTGTCTTTTTCTGCAAAGAAAAGGCCACGGCTGGTTTGAAAGGATGAGAGTAGAGCCGAGGGGACCCCATTAGAAACACTCGGCAGTGAATAGAGTGTTGCTGGTCTACAAGCAAAAAACACATTCGCTCCTCTGAGCCAGCAAGGAGTTATCAAGGTCTCAATAAGTCATTCCAGCTCTCTACTTTCGTATTTGTACCACAAATGGTGCTGCAGATGAGAGGCCGTTTATGTTGGAAAACACTCCCAGCTCCCTAAATCTTAGAGCAGGGGGAGCAACCTGCCCTTCTGGGCTCTTAGTATCTCTTCCAGGCAAAGCAAAGCCTTCCACTCTGTCCTTCCCAGGGAGCCAGTCAGCTGTCCCAGATACCAAAAGTCTGACAAAGCCGTAGATTTATCTTGCTCCATTTCACACTCCAGTGACGATGTCTTCTTCCAGGGCAGCAGCAGCAAAGGGAGCAAAACTCAGCGATGTCTCCCTGTCCAGGAGCCTTCAATCTACTGCGCAAATAACCCCAGCGTGTGGCTTTCCTGGCCTCATCTGCCTGGAATTAGTATTAATTCCAAAATGAAAGTAGATTGCCAGCCACTTTGCTTCTCCCTGGGACTCAGATTGGACCATCAATCTCCATTTGAAACCACGCGCCTCGCAGGCTTGTGTCCCATTGCAGAGGGACCAAATGAAACCTGAGATGTATTTTCTAGGTGGGTCTTTTGTTTATTCCAAAGTCGTGGCCAAGAGCTTGTGCCTGCTGATGGCAGCAAAGGGACAGTGTGTAAGTCATTCCTGTTTTCAACTTAAAATGGGAAATGTCTATAAACAGAGTCCTGAACACCTGAAGATGGTCAGAGAAGAGAGAAAAGCTGTTCACAGGGTAAGAGTTGTCTCCAACTTGGAGAGAACCCATATGTAATCTCTGGATGAATAATACCAAAGTGCAAAATAATTTTCGTGTGAGGACAGGGACCTGATCCTGGGCAGGGGGGAAGACAGCCCTGACATTGTCAGATCTTGGGGTGCTGTGGATTTAGCCCCACGGCAGGGGGCAGAGAGGGGGAAGAGGCATCCCTGGGTGGGGAGAGTGCGTGTCTGGGGGTGGAAGGTGGCCAGATCTCTCCAGGACCCAGGCAGCAGTCCCGCCTATGATACGTGGGATTAGGAGCCATCTAAGTCCTGCTGCAGACTTCCCCTGCTAATTGAAGGGCTAGAATGGCTCCAAGGCACCTTTCCCTGCCTCCTGAGACCCTGCGCTGGCCGCAGCTTTTTCAGACCCAAAAGCACAGCCCAGAACTAACTAAAACACACCAGGGGTTGTGTTTAAAACAAAATTGAGAAAATCCATACCGGATAACTTCTGAACATCTTCCAAACCCCTTTTTCATTGTACAATTCTCAGCACAGCTTCCTTACTTGGTGGCGGGAGCTGAGGAGCCAGGTCAGGCTGGCAGGGGGGAGGCAGACCATCCTCTACCAGAACATTGAGGTTTGCAACTGGAAATCAGAAAATTACCCTGCCTTCTGCCTCATCCTTCCTCTGAGCAAGCTCCTGGCCTTCTACAATTATTTATCTGCCTGGAAGAGGCAAATCAAATATCATTAAGGCAAGTGGAGATGCTGAGAGCCGGCTGCTGGCTGTCAGGATTGCACTTCACTGAGCGGCTCAGACACGTGCTCTCCTTTCCCTCGGATACGCCAGTGGCCCTGCGAGTATCCCTGAGTATCGGCTAACCAACATATCAATTAACTTACACTTGGGCCAGCGTGCGAGTGTTCCTAGGACCGTATCGATCCTCGGCCTCTGCAGTGTGCAGAGTCTATAATGGCCTCAAATGAGACATCCCAGCCAGGGAAGCAGGATCTTCAAGCATCTGATGGATCAATAGCTTTCATAAACCAGACTGAAAAATAGGGGAGAGTAATAACGGTCACAGGAACGCTGGGCTACACTTACAGAAGAAAAACAATTTGAGGAGGACCAAATAGCAACATTGATCATGCCACTATTTTCCCATTTTTATCTTTCCCTGCAGAAGTATCCGACTTGAGTCCAGACATCGCAAGCCTTTATTTAAGCTGCCGTGCAATTAAAGGCTGCACGCTGCATGGTTGCTCCTTATTCGACGATTGTGCTCCTGCTATTTGGAGGTAACCCTCGTTTTAATTAGATAAATGGCATGGACAGTTCTCTGTCCCCTTCCTGGCACTGACAAACTCTTGCAGTGCAAAGGAGAAGCGTGGATCTCATCCACAGTGCGAGGCCGTGGGAAGAGGAGTCGGTCTGCTTCCCTCTCGCGTTGATATGTCAGTGAGAGAGGGACTGGATGCTGCTTGCTGAGCAAACCCAGGACCCAGCCCCGAAAGCATCACCTTCATCATCAGGACTCATTTCAGAGCAGTTTGAACACCTGCAATGCCGCTCTGCAGAAAGAGACTGGGCACCAGTACATGGCCAAAAGACACAGCAATAGTGATGATCCAGAGAGCCTGAGCTGCAAAACCAAAAGTGTTATGGAATCAGGGAGACCCAGACAGAAAGGAGACGCATGGGGGTGATGCTCGCAGGGCTCTGCTCCTCATCCCTGTGCTTAAGAACAGCCTCAAAGTTTACTGCCGTGCCCTCACTGCGAGAAGTGGTTGGTAGAGCTGATTTTCTGGCTCAACACAGCCCCACTGCAGCGGCACCCACCACGACCGGCTGGAAGGAGGGCGTGCGGTGCCTGGGACTGAACACCTGTTGTTCTTCACCTGAGCAGATGATATCTCTGAATATACCTGACTCATAATTTTTTCTTTTGCTTTTAGAGATCTGATCTGCAGATTTTGACAAGTTTTGCCAAACAACGTCAGGACTGGGGGGGTTTTGCAGGATGCGCCTGGCAATGCCTGAAACCTGGGGCTGTATCAGACTCTGTTAGGCCTGTCGAGGAGTTAATAAAGTTTATTGAGTTTTCAAGCTGTCAGTGTCTATCTGATCCTTCATCAAGGCCTACAACAGAACAACCACAGAAAACACATTTTCTCAGCAGAGGCAGGTGGTGAAATAATGCAGGACACCAAATCCCAGGGCAAAACTGGCAGTACGGGTGTGTGAGGAGGAGGTGACCTCTTCGAGAGCTGGGTTAAATCCAGGAAATTTTAGATTCAAAAGGAGCAATTTGCAGAAACTGTCAGGGAAGTTACTGTAGGGGTAAAAGCAATCAAACCAGAACACAGCTCCACGGTTGAGGAGAGATTTATCTGCCATCTAAAGAAGAATCATGTCTTGTCATGGTTACTGGAGGATTTGCTCAGTGTTGAGTACTGCAGAGATGCCCTGAGACTGCAAATCCTGAAAGCCCAGAACTCTAGCAAGAGAAGAGATCTCCTCGGGTACCAGACCCAAGCCCCTTGGTGTCGTGTACAGGAATGAGCTCTCTTATCAATGAGTGGTTCTGTGGTATCTGAGAACAGCAAAGGGAAACAAGCTGAACAAAACCAATCCCCCATCCCACGTGAAGCCTGACGTGGTGTTTGCCTGGCCCTGGGTCTCTGTGCTGGTTGGTCCCATCGGAGCAGTGTGGGCACACGCCTGCCCAGGGGATGCTGCTCGGAGCCTCCCGTGTGATCCACGGCAAGATGACACCAGCAAAGCTGTCCTGGGCAAACACCTGCACCAGCCTCCTCGAGATGGGCATGTCAAGCTGGGACAATCCGAGGAGAAGGACAATCCCAGGAGAAATTAAAAACTTGGAACACTACCCAGGCGAGCCAACTCGTGCGACATCTCCTTTTCCGCCCATTACCTCAATCCCATCCACCCCATAGAGCCCTGGGGAAAGAAGTGCCCATCTGTTTGGAGTTTGCTTTACAAAGACAAAGAAACCAATATTCTCGGACAGCATCTCCCAGCGCCTGTTACTCATCCGCTGATTCCTCTGTAGCCTTGGCACAGGGAGCAACTCAGTAATGATTTTTCAGAAAGCCGGAGTCCAGGAGAGAGCCTGCTTTACAATTATCCCTCAGTTACATAGGTAATTTTAACTGGGATTAGCTGATCCTGTAAAGTAATTGAAGCCAGGAGGTCTGGGGCTGCCTCACTGTTATTATCACCATATGCCATTGGAAAAACAATGGGTGACTGCTGTCTTTTAAAGTAGTTTTCAAACCTCTCCAATTCAGCCTTTCCAGGTATGAAGGGAGAGCAAAATTTGACAGGCGGGGATAAGGGGGAGGCGAATGTAGAGGAGAATGAACAGAAAAACGAAATCCATCAAGATGGACAAAAGGGATGGGAGGAGAGGATGGGAGCAAAGGCTCTGCTGCTGCCCAGGCTGAGCTCCTGCATGGAAAGCCTGCTCCTCACACACAGCTGGCGGCTGCTCTTCCAGCAGGACAGGGCTCATTCCCTCTGCCGTTGGACGAAGGTAGCCATCCTGCCACTGAAATGATGGGAACCCCTTCCCGTCACTGCCCCGTGGTACTTTGGCATGTTCACAAGTGCCACAGCTGCGTTTGGGATTCCCAGCCCAGCTGGCATTCCCAGCCTTCACCACGGGCTCTCTGCCAGCTCACCAAATAAAAGGCCCTTCCGTGGTGCCCCGTGCAGCGGCTGGACCAGCGCCGGTCCCCATGGCTCTCACTGCAGAGAGCACTCACTCAGCCAGGAGCCGCCTTCATGCTTGGAGGGGCTTTAGCTTCTTTGAGGACTCACTGGATACCCCTGAGTGATGGTCGGTGTTCTCCCAGAGGAGCCTGGGAACAGAAGGACGTGCAGATGTGTGGATGGTGGCGCAGGGGAAAAGCAGGAGGCAGAGGGCTGCGAACCAGCTGCAGCCTCTTCTTGCAGCACCCACACACGGTGACGTGCCCAGCCTGGGGACTCCAGCCTCGCCAAGCCAGCCTTACCCTGTCAGCTTTCCCCTCTGACCAGAACAGACTCATTTTCTGCCAGGAGCTATAATATTTGAGGTTTCACTGCTCAAATTGTCCACCTGCAGGTGCTGTTGAGGACTGGAGGATGGATAATTTAAAGTGCCCTCTGCTATGAGACATCCCCGGTATGACAGCAGGACCAAGGCCCTCACTGATGATAACTGGAGATATTTTGGGCTGAAATATAAAATATTCAATAAAAATAAAGGAGTGTATTTTCTTAGGACAGGCCGAGTGCAGTGGAAGCCGTTGCTCCCCTCAGATCTGCGGGACATGCCCATGTAATCAGACGATGGTGATTTTCTCTCAGGCCCAGACGTGAACCTAAACTACACATCAAGGTCCTTTTACCTCCCCAACAGAAGGGATAAAAAACTCAAAACACAATCAAGAAGAAAATACAATAAGAAAGAATTGCTTCTGCTGGAATTATAAACAGCAGCGATTGCTGTGATTTCGCTGTAATCAGGGCCAGGCCGGGCGCTGTCTGTTGTCATTATCTCTCCTGCTAATCCCCAATGTGTTTCCTATTTGTGTTGTTCTGGGTTTCCAGACAAGCAGCCTGGGTGAGCCCACGGCTGGACCCACAGTGCTGGAGCCCCCTGCCCACATTAGGACCCCGACACCAACTCTGGGCTCAGGTGATGGAGTGGCCACCTCTGCCCCCGAGTCCCAACCGCAGGGCTTGGATGCCCAGCAGCAACACCACAGCCCAAACCCCCGAGCGGGGAAAATAATCGACGGAAAGGAAAGGCTGTCACTTCAAGTCTCATTTAGGTGGTTCAGCCCTTGTGTGGCTCCCAGGGCTTCTTGTCTCTTTTTTTTTAGAGCCAGAAGGCAGTAACTGCGTCCCTCTCAGGCACAGGGATGACTGAGGAGCAACAAGGCAACTTTCCCCACCAGCACAGATAAAGGAGCAGGACCATCCTGAGCTGCCCTCTCCTCATCTTTGTGTTTCAATGGGGTCAGAGGGAATGAGGGACTCTACAGGAAAAACATTATAGGGATTTGTTTCTTCATAAAAACTAACTCATATCCAGCACAAAACCATTTGTCCTTGAAAAAGGAGAGAAAGGAGAAAAAACCACCATTCCTGAATGACAAAGGAGAGGTGATATCTATGATATCTGCCTCTGGTCTAGCAGCAACCTTGCTCTGTCCCCTTGTGTGGCTGGCACAGCTCTGCAGTGCCCGGCACCATCAGGAAAGCAGCTCTCTGCTTCCAGTGCCATCTCCACGGTGGGGGCAGCATCCCAGTGGGAACAGGGGTGACGCGGTGGCTGTCCCCTTGGTCCTGCCTGGTGCAGTCGGGGTGCCTCCTGGCCCTCCCGGGGCACAGACCCAGCTTCTGCTCCACCAGCACAGCTCCGTGCTTGTCCCTGAGAAGATCCGTCATTCCCACCTGCTCTGTTCATCGTTACGCCAATGTTTATTTGCCCAAACCGCGGGCTGGCAGATTCAATTTTCGTTATTCCCAGGTTGTTATTCTTTCTCCTGAAAAGGTTCAGCTCATCCGCTCTAGGAGCAGGGGCGGCGTGGTGGGCACTGGGGGACCCGGCACGCACCGTCCAGCTGCATCTGCTCGGGACGAGCATCTCCTGGGAGAGGCCCCGGGGAGGTCTGTGCACGGCGCCATCGCCACGCAGCACCAGCCTGACCCGTGGCGAGGAGCCGAGGCTGAACTCAGCAGCTGTGACCGGCTCGTGTTTACACAGAGAAATGTGCAAATCATCACGGATGCCTGGAAACCAGGAGGGATCACCCAGGCATTCAGGGCAGGCTGGGACCAGCACCGGGACGCGTGGGAGCAGGATCGGTGATGCCAGCAGCAGCAGCTCATGGTGCTGCTGAGCTCTGCTCTTCAGCATGGACTTATCTCCTGGGTCTCCACTTGTGTTCCTGACTTGGGGAAGAAAAGCAAATGACAAAAGGGAGCTGGAGCCAGTTGGGAAGAAGGAGCAGCTCTCCATGTTCTTCTTTTGCAGCAGAACAGAAGAGCAGTGGTGCTGGGTCACCCATGCAGGCAGGGAAAGGGCCAAAAGATGATGAAATTCAAACCTGGCCACCCTGGCACTGGCAAGGATATTGCAGGTGGGAGAAAGGAAAGGGAAGGGATGGGTCAGGAGCGTGAAGTGAGGTGAAGCAGCTCAGTTAAAAGCCCCCCAGAGGGGCCTACGGCATCTCATCCTGGATCAGACAGCAGGGCTTGGAGGGGAGACCGGCCAGGGACCCGCCTGTGTTATTGTCTGGAGCAACCGGTCTGGAGAAGGTTCTGCACATCTGAGCAGGATCCCAGCTGGATCCTGACTGGTGTTTATTCAATACAGGGGTTTTGGCTGTCTGCTGGCCAGCAGGACCAGGTAACCAGCCTGTTTCCAAATCCTTAAGCAGTCTGAACATCTGCTGCTTTGCCAATGGACTGAACATCCCCACCCCGACCCTCAATCTGGGAGCTACACAACATGAACTGAGGCCAGGACCTGCCTTCCTTCAGAAGAGAAAGCCTGTCTTTGCACCCCTCTGTCCCACGGAGGCATTTTCAGGGGACTTTTCTTTTTTTGAGGGACACTGATGCTTCTACACTGGCACCTTTGTCGAAACCTCTCTGGTTTTGCCAAGAGCGGGTTGACCTTGTGGGTTTAGCTCAATGAACACTGGAGCAGCGTCCTGCCCGCTGTCGAGCTGCGGTAAATCCCAATGAACTACATTTGCTTGAGACATGGTGCTCCAGATTTACAGTTGTGTTCTGGAGAGTAGATCATGACCTGTCCTTTCCAGAGCAGCGCCTTTCCACAGCTCAGCAACTTACGGCTTCCTCTGAAATGGTCTAGTGAAAAGCCCTAGACAAGCATTTCTCCTGGATGTTTTAGTGCCCAGCCCAAAGCTACTTCTGCTGCTCGTGCTTAAAGCTCTGTCTCCCCCCAGCCTTTGTCTTTTAATAATGAGGAAAAGGAGCAGAAAAGCAAAGTGGGACAAAGAGGAAGGTGTGGGGAGGAGGGAGCTGGGATCAGCCATGGGTACCAGTTCAGAGGGCATCACTTCTCCTGCCCAGCAGCCAGACTGCCCGGCCCCACTGCTTGTCCAGCTCAGCTCCAGGGCCAGCAGGATCAGTGCTCAGAGAGACACGAGCATCACAGAGATACGGCTGATGGCTTTGGCTGGCTGTCCACCTCCTGACTCATTACCCAGCCGGAGCCCAGCAGGGCAGCAGAGGCCACTGAGCAGCCAAAGCACCATTTTTCAGAGGTAAAGCTGAGTTTATGGCTACTGTGGTCATATATGAGTCCACGGCAACGTGTTGCATTCTACCTCCTATCTCCATCCTGCTTTAGGATGAAATGTTCTTCTCTTCCTCTCCCAAGTCGTTTCTGGGGTGTTACTGAGATGTTCCCAGCAGTGTTAGAATTACTCCTAAGAGGTCTGTGTGATACAGCAGGGGTGCTGCTGCTTGGCTGCAGTTAGCAACCCTGAATTAATTGCTCACAGCTCATGTGCCTGCAGGTCCATTACCTGCACTCACCAAAGCCCGAGAGGGAAACTCTGTGGGACTGTAGCCAAATTTAAATGTTAATCTGCACTGTCCAGTTTTGTTTCCTGCTGTGGGTGATGTGTCTGCACCAGGAAAAGTGCACTTGGAAAGGAGAAGAAGGCAGTGACTGGGCAATGCCTCGGGCCCTGACACATCTGTGGGCCAGCCTTGCCTCTCCACCTCTTCCTATTGCAATTATTTTTATCCACCTTGCATGTTTTACAAGGCAATCAAAGCAGTCAGGACTCTTTATGGGACGCTGATTAATTGAGCTCAGATACTGTATTTCCCCAAGTCTCACTTCTGGAGTCTTTGTGGAGAACTGAGCGAGGAGCTGGGGATGGAAACTGTGCTGACATCCAATTATTCGGTCCCAATGACTTGGAAAATGAGGGGCTGCTGCATGCAGGACGTTTAGGTGGGGGGTGGCTTCCTCACAAAGGAGGACAGAGTGCCAGCTCCTCGCTGGAGCCCCTCTGTGAGTCAGAGTTGGGGTTCCTCAAGCCCACAAAGCCAGAGCCACATGTCTTTCTGCAAGCACTGAGGGTGGAGAAGCCTTTCAGCCTGCCTATCCAGACTTCTGGTTATTTTGGGATTCCCCCCGTCACTCTTTAGGTCAGCATCACCCAGAAGAAAAATGTCTTTAATTTTGTAAAATACTACGTTTCTGCTCACGTACTCTCCTTCCCTGAATGATTCTTTTCCTGACAGTCACACCTCTAGTGACCTCCTTCCAGTCCTGCTGGTCAGAGGAGCTGGATTCTTCTAAATTCAGAGCAGGAGGATGATTTTCATCACCCCCCACTGCTCCCAGTACAGCTCCTGGGTCTGTGCTCGCAGCTCTCTGTGGGAAGTTGGTCCATAGAGAAAAACCACTTGCCAAAAAAAATGAATTGGGTAGCCCAAAGGATTAGATGAATTGAAGGAAAGTGTGGTCCATTCACTGGCAAACCGAGCCACAGCAGAATTCTTTGAGTAAACTCTCCATCACAGATTATTCATTCATCTCGGCTAGTTGTGAGGAAAGATAGCACGAAGCTGAAAATGTTCCAGTGCCATTTATTTATTTAAGGGATGTTCTCTGCAGCCTCAGAGTACTCAAGCGACAGTATTTATCCCCCTTTCCTTGAGAAAATCCATAGCGCTGTGTACGAGCACGAAGAGGGAAAACCTGTGCTGGTGTTGAGGCTGAATTTCCCCTTGTTGAGTTTTGTCACCTTTATTCATAGCTCCACTGCTTTTGATCCATTCTGAACTATATTTCTTCCTCTTCGGTATCTACACCCTTCGGATATTCCTAGACAGCCGTTATGTTCCCCATTACTCTTATCTTAGCCTAGCTGTAAGTATTTACTTCTTTTAATCCTTCCCCATCAGCCAGGTCCTCCGGCCCCTTCATCATCTCTGCCGTTCTTCTCTGGATTCCCACCGATTTGTCTACATCACTCTTGTTTACGATTCCGAGATCTCATTTAGCATTCGATTTCTGCCAAAAAATAAAATTGAGCTTGATTGTTTTCACTGATGACTGAAGGAGACATGAATTGTTGCTTGGAAAACAGTCCTTGAGACAGCAATATATGAGAGAGAAAAAAAACCCCAAGCAGCTCCATCAGGCAGACAAACACACAGATAATATCTCGCGGGCCAGCTTTGGCTAGATTGGATCTCAGAAGAGTGGCTGGTACGTGATGACAGTAATAGCCACCACTATTAGAGTGTTTAGCTTTTAAACAGAAATGTGAGTTATAACTCAGGCCCTGGCATAAATCACAGGGCCATGAAAATCTCACAAGCGCACGCGCGCACAATAAACCAACGTGAAATGCCTTGTCCTTGGTGAAAGAGGCAGGATTGCAGGTTCCTTTGCACAGGGAGGTGTGCGGGTCGAGGCGGGCGCAGCCGTTTGGCTGTAGGCACGTCGTCGGGACCTGCCGCTGGGGAACTTGTGGGGTCTGGGGGAAGGAACGGTGAAAATCCACGTGAAAAGAAAGTGGTAAAGGCAAAGTCAGCAGAAAGATCCCAGCCTAATGGAACCATCCAGCCTGGCCGCCCCTGAGAGGAGCACCGGGACCTGTAGGCATCACCCACACTTCCCAGAGTTACCTAGGGGATGGGTTGGGTGCTGCTGCAGGGTCCTCATTGCCTCTGACCATCAGGCTACTTTATCTGTGTCTCCAAACACTGATTTAGGGACCTGGTTTTGATAACCTGGCCTATCAAACACTGCTGCCCAGGCTGGACCCAGCCAGCCCTTGGCCACTGGGCACTGGCCCCTGGGCTCCCTTCGGCTGCTGCTGGGACAGCGCTGCTGCCACTCACACTTGTGATCCCCCTGCTGTGCTGCTCCAGCCTCACCTGGGACCTCTCTTTCCACCTCACCTGGGACCTCTCTTTCCACCTCACCTGGGACCTCTCTTTCCACCTCACCTGGTTTCACACATTTCATGTCAGAGTGGTCGCAGGCAAACTAACAAGAGCAGGAGACAAGCACCTCCAGCCAGCGCTGAGAGCAAGAGCCCCTTGGCTCTGCAGGCACTGACCAAAGAACACGGCTGCACCAGCTCCTCTGTGGGCGTTTGCTCCCTCTGGGTCACAGGGGGTTGGTTTGCTCCCACTGCAGGGGAAGATCATAGAATCATAGAATCACCAGGCTGGAAGAGACCCACCGGATCATTGAGTCCAACCACTCCTGATGAGCCTGGGGCAGCTCTAAAGCTCACAGGTTCAGGACACTGATGCACTTGCAGCCCTGATGAACCCCTGAGGAGGTCAGAGGGACTTGGGTAGATGACACCACCACAGATTTGGAGAGACCAACCTGCACCACAAGCATTTGGAGGAGTATTTTGCTCCAGTGGAGAGTCACTGTGTGTGTCCATGCCCAGGCAGGGGTGACACTGGCGGTGACAGCGTGTGGGGCTGTCGGAGGGCAGCGACCCATCCTGCATCCCCACAGGAGGAGGATCTGGGGCTGCAGAGCAGCCACCACAGGAGAGGGGCTGCCAGTTGGGAACACCAGCCTCACACTGGAGCGCACAACAATCCCCCAGACCCAAGATCCCAATAAACCAACAAATTAAACAAGGAGGCAGGGGCTGCTTTCCCCTGGGAAGATCTCACCTTCCAGTGAGACCCTGCAAAGAATATACTGTATTTCGGGGGGATTTCCATTTAAATGCTCTTTGGCAAAACGCCCTTAAAAAGCTGCTGACGCCTGGTGGAAAGCTTTGAAAAACATGCTAATTAATTAGAAACAATGCAGCATCTCTCTGGGCTGTAGGAAACCCTGTGTTTCCCTCCCTTGCATTCCCCGTCACCACCAGGGACATTTGCATGAGAAGGGCAGCTTTGTTCCTCTGGACTCTCATCTGCTGATCCTGCTGCTTGTTCCTCCACCTGAAGTCAGTCTCCATGTGTGGGACCCCCCAAGGCATCTCCAGAGCAACAGCCCCTCCTGCCCGGGGCTGTGGGGCTGACAGCCTGAGCAGGGCTGGGGACAGGGGGTTCTGTAACCCCCAGGGCTGGGACCAATTAGAGAGCGGGGAATTCATTAGCATAATTACTATGCACTTCGTGTGCTGCAGTAGCATCCCAAAGCTCCCACCCGGATCAGGTATCCTGTATGCTGGGGATGTCTGAAATCACTGTAAAGCATGGTCCTTGCTCCTGGAAATTCCCCTTTACATCCTAAAAGATGGAGAATTTGAGCAAGGGGGAGAAGATCCATGTTTCATTTTGCTGTCGGGGACTGTGAGCCCAAGGGATGTGTTAAAATGTGAGCATCCACTCCAAAAATGTGAGTGTCCACTCAAAAAATGCGAGTGTCCACTCAAAAAATGCGAGTGTCCACTCCACCTGCTCTGAGGAAAAAAACCCCACAGTGTTTCTTGCTGGCTTCCTTTCTATTTTGGTTGTTTTGCTGCTGCAAATTGGGTTTGGGGGAGGTGGTGGGATTTCATCACTGATCACAGGCAAGAGTGACCTTTTGGTGTTGAAATATCACTGAACTTCCCCCGCAGGCAGTAAAAGTAATGCTGAAAGTGTCAAAGAGCAACTCTCTGCTCCTTGGAAGGTCTTGCAAGGACTAATTATCCTTCCCAGTGTGAGGAACAGGGAGGGGAAGGTGACACTGGTATTAAAGGTAACAGAAATACCTGGGAAGGAGCTGGAATCCCGTGTGGCCGTGCCCCAGTGATCCTTCTGCTCCTTGTGTGCTGGTGTCAAGCCCTTCTCCACTCTGCGTTTTGGAGAACGTGCACCTGCTGCCCCATTAGCCACCATCTGAAATCTAAATAATTAATTGATCGGGGTTGGGATGTACGGAGATATTCCGAGTTTGCTCGGGAGCAGTTGGTTGGGTTTGATTGCTCAGGGGGCAGAAGAAAAGCGATGAAAGAGGAGGGTTGCTCTACATGGAGAGAGCGGCTGGCTGAGCGGCACCGCTGGGATGTGGAGCATCCCCACTCGGCTCATGGGGAAACAAGCAAACAGACGCAGCAACAAAGCAGGGGACATAGCAGCAGCCGCAGTCCCTGAGCTGGCATCCATCAACCAACCTTGGCAGAGAGTTCCCTGTTGCAGGTGTGGGGAAGCGCGGGCTGTGTATGGGGAGCAGGGATGTGCCCGAGGCACTGGGCACCTAGGTCAGGAGAGGTTGGAAGAGGAAACAACCCTACCAATGCTTCCTTCCCAACGCCTAAATTCCTCCTTTTTCCTAGGGAGGCACGACCAACATGGCTCTTTGCATTGCTTTGCATCTGAACAAGGGATTAGATGTCCACACCGACTCGATGCACACTGGAAGGCTTCCAGAAAGTCAGCAAATTTGCGCTCCCTCTCCCTTTAAATGCTCTGGCTTCCTGCAGGAAAATGAAATCCATTAACAAGTTCCACCCCTGCTCCGAATTCAAGAGTAGAACTGTCAGTGCTTTAGGAACGAGCTAAATGGGGGGATTTCCATAACAATCAACAGCTACAGCATTAATCTATAGTCATATTAACCTGGGATGACAAGGACACGTCTGTCTGTTCTCTCTAATGTAATCTACCATTATGCTCCAGCTCCATTGAAGTCTGCTTTGTACCCTGCGTTTGGCTCTGATCAGCTAATCTCCCTGGCTGTAAGCACAGCTTAGAGAAGAGAAAGGGGGAGACAGACAGAGACAAGTGATTAATATGCGTGTGTGTGTGTGCTTAGCATGTGTCTGCCGCTAATGCATGTGCGGGTATGTGCGTGCGGAGCAGCCTCGCGCCTGCGCACGCCGAGCACGGGGTGGATGTGCTGGTGCTCGCATCGTGGCTTTGCGAGGAGTCAAAATGCACCCAGCATAAAGAGGAAAACAGGAGAGATTCCACTGAGAGATCAGGGCTGTGTGGATGAGAACATGAGGTGAATGTGTGGAGTGTTCGGCGTGTGCGAGTGGGGTTGTGTCTCCACTCCACCTGCCCCGTGGCAGCGTGTGGCTGGTGGGGAAGGGGCTTTGCTTTCTGTCCCTGTGGATCTGCCAGCACAGGGATGCTCCAAGGCCAGATCCCTGCCCGCAGAGCCAGTGACAAGATCAGGGACACTCGGTGGGATGGCAAAGGTAGCCGCCCCTCTGGGGCTTCATGACAGCTGGCAGCATGGCCTCTGCAGGGATGTGCAGCCCCCACTGTCCTTTCTCTTTCTTTCATTTTGCTTCATTAATCTTCCTTGAAGAGGCACCTTTTCCATGTGTGTAAGATGCCCTGAGCCTGCTTCTGGATTAGGAGACTATTTCAGAGCTGCAGCAGGATGCAACATGATTCCCTGCACCGAATGAGCTTATGGGGTCAATCCCACTCCCAGCATTGATTCTGCTTTAGAAGATCCCGTGATATCAGCTCCCACCTTCTGCAGGAGCTTGTTCCCAGGCGGAGATTAGAGCCTCTGCAGCTGATATTTAGCTGTCCACAGATGCACTGCTTTGCCTGCTTTGCCACCTTTCTTTATTTTTATGATTGGAGAGTATGAGGTAAATGATTCTATGGCAAACTCATCCCATACGCTCACCAGTGCGGCTGGTTACAGCTTCCCTGCTCCCACCAGCAGCCCCATCCCACCCCTGGAACAGAAATCCCATAACGACTTCTGCAGGTTTGCCAGGCAGAGAGCAAATGTGCCCAGGACCTTGCGGGTCCTTGTCTTCGCTCTGGACATCCCTGGGTGCAGAGACATCCCACAGAGTGGTAGCAAGACAAGAGGAATGGCAAGAAATACCCAGATGAAATCACATTCCTCTCCCCTGCCTGCTTGTGTGGTGATGACACAAGCTGAGTGGGGAGCTGTGGTTGTTGACATGCAGGTTTCCTCCCTGCCCAGATCACTCCTTTCAAGTTTGTAGAGCTCCAACAAGCTGTGTTCCAGCTCTGCCTTTGCTTTGGTCCCATCCCTGAGCAGAGTAGAGCAGGGGTGGACCATGGCAGCAGCCTGGGAGGGTGGGAGCTGGGGATGCTTCTCCTACAGCCCAGGCTCTTTGTGATTCATCCCCTTCCCAGAGATCAGCATCTCCTGGTACCTGCTTGTGGTGAACAGCCCTCATTCTCCTTCTCCCAAGCGACTGGCTGCTGAGAACATCCATGAGACACTGGCAGGACCCCCCAAAGTCCATAAACACTGCAAGGTCTGGTGTTTCACCTGACTTGTCCCAAGATGCTGATAAATTCTACTACCACCATCCTGCACCCACAACTCGGGTTTCAGAGCTGAAAGTGCCTCTTCTGTCGTCCTGGTTAGTCCTGCAAATAGGAAACTGGAGGTCGGAGTGCAGACTAAGAGGTGTGAGGATTCAAAGGAGAAAATAATTGCATGGACAAACTCCCCCAGGCCTGTCTTGCCACTCCCAGTGTCCCCCATTTCCTTACACCCCGACTCCCCATATCCAGCCCTTACCCGTCCCTCATTTCTGACCCTGTTTTTTAAAAACAATTCTGACCCCATCCATGGTTCCTGTGCTCCTGTTTCATCATATTCTAAAGGGGGTGCAAATTGGAAACTCTGATCTACCAGGATCTCTGCACAGAAACTTCACAGGCTGGAACAATTAATTATCCATTAAAACCTTTGTCTGTGTGCATCTCATTGTTCCAGACTCTCATTGGAGCCACTCAGCAAAACAATCGCTCTGCCAGCATTCAAGTGTGGTTAATCAACTAACAAGCTTATAAATACAAGAGCTACAGCTCCTCACTGCCCTCCGAGAGCGCCGCTGCCGGAGGGTCCCAAGCCACTTCGGAAAATGTCAAATTAGCCATGGCTCTTGCCACTCCGTGGGTCGGTGAAGTGGCCGCTCTCCTTCCTCCAGCCTCCTCCTCCGAGCTTCGAGCATCCCGGCTGGGATGGAAGGACATGTGGGCACCCAGGTCGCTGTGGACAGATGGGGAGGGCACCCTGCCCGGTCACAGAGGAGGTTTCAGGGCAGCACAGTGGCCCAAGGAAGTTTTAATGAGGAAAAACTCTGCTGATGAACTGGGGAAATTTCAATTATTTTGAGGTTAGAGGTGACTCCTGGGGTTTGGAAAGTTGTTTCTGCATCTGTTGGGTGGACATAGTCTGGGAAAGGGGTGATTTGAGGGAAGCAGGTGGAGACATGAGATCTTTGAGGACAGAAATTTTCTCAGCTTTACTTAGACCATAATTACAGAGGCCATAAAGTTATTCATTTCCTGACGATTAATGGCAGGCCAAGGAGAAAAATCTCTCAACACAGTTCTGAGTTTCAATTGCTTTCTTCAATGATGTTTATGTTTTCTGTGCACGTGGGCACATGCTCTCTGCCTCTCCGGTACCTTTTGCAGTTCACGTGAGGATGGAGGTGGTCAGGAGACAAAGCCACAGAAGCTGAAGAGCTTAGACTGAGATCAGAGCCGATGAAGAACACAATATTTAATTGTAAGGGTGGATGAAGGGCCTGTTAAGTACCCATTAACCAAGCTTTGAGCTTCATTGCAGTTTTTTAAATCGTGTCTCTACTTGACCTCACCGCACCAATCTACTTATGGCCTTCACGTGCCTGTGGACCACTTTTCTGCCCTGGCTGGCACAGGAATGATGGGCAAAGGTAGCTGGAAAACTGGCTCCTCTCCCATGCCCATGTAACAGAGAAATGGCCATGAGCGCCTGGAAAGCTCTGGATTGAACAACAGTGAATAAGAGATAAAGACCCAGACAGCACCATCAGGCTTAGGCTCCCCAAACCCAAACTTTCCCCTTGTGTTTTTTTGCCATGAACTCCCCAGCCTGTGCAGCAGTCAGAGAGCAGCAGAGATAAGAGCATCCATCAGCTTGAAGAGGCTCAAACAGATAAACATCTTGCTCTCAAACAGCAGATAAACGTGCAGGCTTGGATGAATTTATCGCTGGAGGATCGGAGTGAGCCTGGCCTGAGCCTGGGCACACAGACATCTCTTGAAGAAACATGCATGGGCTGTCCCAAGTGAGTGACCACTACAAACCAGCTTCCCTTGTGCTGCACCGGCTCCTTGACAGGGGTGTCACAGCTCTCCCCATTCACCCCATCCCATTCCTGCTCTGACTGTCACCTCTCTCCCCTCTTCCATCACACATTCAATATGTAAAAGGCAAAAATCATATTTAGGAGAAAAAGAAAACTACAATGCTGATATCATCCGTGTCCTTCTCTGTTCAGAGCTGCTTGATCTGGGACATCATCAGACAGAAGCAGCACTGGTCCTGCAGCAGAGGGGCTGCTCCCCCCTGCATTACCTTGGCTTCCAGTACCTGAAGGGAGCTACAGCAAATCTGGAGAGGGACATTTTAGAAGGGCATGAAGCGACAGGACAAGGGAGAATGGCTTTAAACTGGAAGGGGAAGATTTAGATCAGACATCGGGAAGAAATTCTTCACTATAACAGTGGGGAGGCCCTGGTCCAAGATGCTCAGGGAAGGAGGGTTTCAAGGCCAGGTTGGATGGGGCTCCGAGCCCCCTGATCCAGTGGGAGGTGTCCCTGCACATGGCAGGAGGTGGAACTGGGTGGGCTTTGAGGTGATTTCCAAAGCAAAACTATTCTATGACTCCTGGTGTGGTGAAGGGTGGCTGCTGAGACCCCAGCCAAGCCGTGGGAATGCGATATGGAGAGAGAAATCCAGGCTCTGCTGCACTCGCTTGCCCTCCAGCCCAGCAGAGCTGCCGTCCACCACCTCCTCACCGGCTCCTTCAGCTGGCAGGGGATGCTGTGCCGGGGGCAGGTCTGCAGGTCTGTACAAATGAGCAAATAAAATGAACATTAACAACTTGAGCGCAGTTATCGCAGTTTCCTGCCCCAGATAATTATGGGGCTTTGAGCGTGGCCGCGGTTCTTTGCGGTGTTTATACAGCGGAGAAGGTGAGCGGCACCGCGCCGTCAAAAATTATTGCCAGGACATAAAAATGTCTTCAGCTTTTAAAGCGGTGACAGTTCTATTTATGTTTGCCGCTCTACCCGGGTCGGAGGGAAGGGTTTGGGCTTTAAGCACCGTGAGTTGCTGCTAACGTGGGCAGCTCGGCCCTGAGACCTGGGAACGGCGGCTCCCACCGGGGTTCCCAAGGCTGGAGCACACAGAGGGGCTCCCTGACGGAGCCTGGAACAGATTTGCTGACTCTGGGAGCGTTTTGTGTTGATGTTTCAGCTCTGTTCGTTAATGAGGGAAGAAACACTTCTCCCTGAACCGCCGTCCCCCCATTGCCAGGCCAGGTGTAGACATGATTTATTGCATTGTTTAGTCATTATTCTCAGTTACCCAATTATGTTTTTCAAAGTTAAAAAAAAAATGCAAGAACTTTGTTGTGGCAGCATCTGGGGATTCTGCAGCATCTGGAAGGTGGTAAGGAAAAAAAAGTAAAACCAGCACAGGCAACCAAGAACAACCCTACCAACATCTCCTCGTGTGCCACCTTCCAGTGCATCTCCCCGCCGGGTCACAGCCGGGTGGTGACAGTGCTCCCCTTGCCTTGACCCTGCACCTCTGGGATTTCAGCACAGAGATCACTGTGGTGCTGCTCACTCTAACTCTTCCCAACGCTAATTTTTCCAGCTCAGCCATTCTGGCTCACAGGCACTGGGTTTTACCTGCAGGGATGGCTTGCTCTGAAGTGGCTGAAGGAGCAGAGCCTACAGCTTCCCCCTGTTGTCCCTCCCTGTGCAGCTCAGAGCTGGTTCCCCAAGGAGGGTGGTATGGGAAAACCATGCTGTGAGCTCAGTCCTTCAGTGTTCAGCTCCTGGAAGGCTCAGATCCCTGTGTGTAGATAAATGTGGTTTGGGTAGCATGGAAATGTGGGGTTTAGTCCCATTCTGTGCTTCCCGCAGCTCTCGGCAGGCTCCGCTTCCCCCTCCATCACCCTGGTGAGCCGAAAGCTTCACCCTTGCCACCAAAACCACATGTGCCTGCGGAGTCAAATGAAGCACCTAATTAGGAGGGGAAAAAAGATGTTTTTTCCTGCCTAACTACATCACCCCCCACTCTCAGCAATTGATCAGCCCTGTCGATACACGCAGAGATGAGCGGCTTGGTTCACAGCCTCTTTACAATTGTAAATGGGCTAAAACTAAATAAAAGCCCCTTAAATCATCTAAATTAAAGCTCTGAGGACAGTGCAGAGCCACAGGCTCATAGCAAATAATTGTAACACCACAGCTTTGTTTTCAGCCTGTGTGCTGTGTGTCAGCAGAGACCCATTTGGGGGGACAGGGAGCTGGGTCCGAGGAGCTGCAGGAGCTGGGTCCTGGGTTGTCCTTGTCACACAGGAATCTCCCAGCCTTGTCTCATTTGATGAACCACAAGATCCTTCATCTACCTGCACTTCTCTGCTCGCCACTGGTGATGGCAATAGAGCTGGGCTTTCCCTTGGTGCCTTGGACAGAGTTGGCTCTGCAGAGGGTGAATTCCTCTTGAAATACTCAAAGCTTCACAGAGCTCCCCCATGCAACCAAGGGTTGGGCTGGTGAGCACCACGTCACAGGGGGGAAGGAGAGAAATGGCAGAAGATTGAACTCTGCGAGTGGTCCTCTGAGTCTCAGCTGTCAGGGAACAGCCTGTCCTGAGAGCCGCAGCCAGCAGCCTCCCAGTGGGAGCATCTTTGCCTCCCAGCATCCCAGCCCCATCCCTCCTCTGGCAGTGAGGTGAGGAACAATTTCCCGGGGCAGCCACTAATGTCAATCCTAACCCTCCTCTAAACACACAGCAAAGCCAAGAGTGTTTATTTAATCCTTTTCCCTCCTCTGAGGGCCAAGCTGTACCCTCGCCTGCACGTTCACACAGACTTGGTGAATGGCAGCAGAAACTCTGACCCTAAACTGAAATCATTCCCATCCGCACGATCCCCAGTTCCCCCCAGGAGCCCACGCAGTCATTTCTTCCTCCCTCCCCAATTACCTTATTGCTCCTGCCAGAGCTGGGGAGCCTGTCCTTGTCCTTCCAGGAGCTCTGGCCAATCCTCATCCTGAGGGAGGGTCCTGGGGGGATTCTCAGTGTCAGGCATTTTCCCTCAATTTGGCAATTCTCGGCTAAACGGGGGTTCTTTCAGGTGGAATTTATGCAGGAACAAAAATGTTCATTATGCCAATCACTGAGATGAGAGATAAAATATTACCTAGGAAACACAGATTTTGCAGTGACACAGACATTCGAGCTCACATTTCTTCAGGGAAGGGGGTTCTCACGCAGCAACCGTGCACGCCTAATGGCCATGGAGGTGACAACTCCTCAGAAACCCATTTCTTCTGCTTTTCCTCCGCAAGATGCGCTTCTGCACCAACTGCCAGGTCACAAACCAAAGGCAATTTAAGTATCTCTGGCTTTGACTGCTTTTTCACTTAATTTGTAATACAGGGTTTGATTTATTAGATAATGAGGCATCGTCTGTGCTGAACGTCAGGGAGATGTGGTTGTCCTGGAGGTCTCCAAGCTGGGAACAGCCTCTCTGGGCAGGTGGAAGAGGGTGTGGGGGGACCTGGGTTCTGCAGTTGCCCAAGAAGTGAGAAAAACGAGGGGTTGCCCAAGGGGTTGGAAGAGGAGCGGTGAAATTAAATCCAGCAAAAAGCAAATTAAGATTGAATGTCTGGGGGGACAAAAAGTCCTTCCGATGATTGTTGTTGAACTGGAGTCGTTTCCCCAATGAACTGGGGACAGTGTGCCACAGGGAGCAATTTAACAGCAGCTTCAGGCTCTGCTGGTTAAAGCTGAGAGACCTTGTGAAATTTGCAATCTCAGATCTGTTCAGGGAGAGGGAGGGATGGCTGAGGTGTCCCGGCTCAGCCCCTGCCAGCTCAGCTCAGCTCAGCAAACCTCGGCACAGCGAGGATGCAGCAAAGCAGCCCCTGGTGCCCATGGAGAGCTCAGTCAAGTGGCATCACGACCAACAGGGCAGAAAACCAAAACCAACCCCAGAATATAAAATAAAATATTAAAAATTAACTATACCAAGTCCTTTCATGGCAAACACAGGGGAAGGAGCGGCTCAGAGGTGCAAGGGGATGGTTTTAGCTGCTTTTAGAGGTGCAGGGGAAGCAAGTTCCCCGTCACCCAGGGGCTGCTCGTTCTTGGCATCTGAATGGGGAATGAGTGGGTCTGTCATGACCCTGCTGCCCGCAGGCAGCAAAGGGCTCTCACCCCTCCGCACTGACAGATAGTGCCCGGAGTAGCTGGGCTTTGTTTCTTCTTAAGAACAAGAAGTGCAAACAGTCATTGTATTGAACTGTGCAAATAGCGGAACAAAAAAAAAATCCTCAACTTGATAGGAGCACGGCTTGTTGTAACGGGGAAAAAAATGATCAAAAACATGTCACACAGGAAAAAGGGTTTCCATTCACAAAGAAATCATTATGGTTAATTTAATTCATTGTAGCATTTAATATAGAAAAGCTTTTCTACGGAGACTGGGAAAAAAGCCAACATTTATATATAAATGGGTTTTATTTTAAAAGCTAATGCAGTGGGCAGGATGCTTTGGGGTTATTTTCTCTCCCTCTTTCTTTCAGCACATATGCAAAGCTGGTATTGTATCCGAAAAACAAGGAATTTGCTGCTATCTAAAGTTTACAAATTGCTTTTTTTTTTCAAAAGCACAATTTCATATTCCTTAGAAATGTAAATGACGGGGGTTTTATCTCCTCGCTTTCCTTTCTTTCTATTTTTTTTAGAGTTACTTATATTAGTATCCAAGGCACTGATTTGCCGAATAGGCTTTAAATATCGCCCCCTGCAATCAGCGCAGACATTGGCTGCCATTCATGTGAGCGCTTGACAACCCCAGCTCTGAAAAAGAGATGCATTTTCTGAGGTGTCTGAAGCGTTGGTTAACCGGAGCGCGTTCCTGGAGCTCGCCGGAGATGAGCAGTTGCCATCCGAGAGCTGCAATGAGGATCAGCTGCATTCGTACAGGGACAGTGGCTGGTGAACAACGGGGCTGATCGAACACCTTCAGCCAGAAAATTGCAGGGGAAGGGAGCATGTGGTAACACCCACTGGTGCTTCACGTGTGCCGGCGGGACAGGTACCTCCAGCGTTTGGATTGCTTGGCCATGTGCTTGGGGTTACTCGTGAGCGGCACCTTTGTTTCGCATGCACAGAGCAGCAAGTGCTGGGACCTGGGCTCAGAGCACGTGGTTTTGGTCCATTCAGCCCAGAGGCAAAGCCCCCGCTGTACCCCTGCCAGCCCCACAGCTCAGACTCAGAGGCTCTGCGTGCCCAGCACCTCGAGGCCAAATCACCCCAGTAGCTGTGGATCTGGCCATCAGGGCATGGCCTCACGGCTGCTTCATGGTCCTTCTCAGATGTAGACCCGCATTCGAGGTGGAGGTGGCCTGGCTGAACCGGCTCCGCACTCTAACATCAGGGAAGCACAGAGTGAAGATCTCCCAAGCAGCAGCTTGTCCCTGTCCCCAGGCAGTCAGCTCTGAGCCTTGCTAGCCTTCTTGGCACAAAGCTTTTCCCACTTTCTACACTGCTCTGCCCTTACGGCCTGTTATGTCCATTATTTCCAAGTCTACCATGTTTAGAATGGTTTACTCCCTCTCTTTTTCACCTTCTTTTATATATTTGAAAGCCATCATCTCATCTCCCCTCAGATTTATCCTCTCTAGACCGAACAGACCCGAATCTTTCGGCACAGAGTTTAATTCTAGGGCCTCCTGATGGCTCTTGTTGCTCCCTCCTTTAATTTGTCTGCGTCTTCCTCACCCCAGAGAGCAACTGGCATCGCTGGCACCTCAACCCTCAAAGGTCCTTGCCACCTCTGCATCTCCTGCCAGGGCAGGAGCCCAGTGGGAACTTTGTTTTGCTTCCCTTCCCCTAAAATATTCCATTAAGGGATGGCAAACTATTCACAAATATCAACAAAGACAGCCACATCCCATCTGTGGAGCCGGGAAAATTATCCCACTGAGGAAGCAGCTCAGCAGAAACCCAAGCAGCAAACAGCAAGGTGAAACGAGTTGACCAAGGTCATCCAGAAGTGAGGAATGCCAGGCAGTGTGCTCCTAAGAACCCCCACGCTTTAATGTACACCTCTAATCATCCCTTTGCAGAAACAGCTATTTCCTTTGTCGAACGCCAACTGCTATTAAATCCCTCCCCGGACTCCTTAGCCCTGAAATTGCGCACGTTCCCCTCTGCTGGTGCTTGGGGCTTTGTTCTGGTTGTATCAGCTGGCAAGACAATGCTCCTCATTTGGAAGCATTTGCATAAAGCCAACGTTGATTGCTGATGAGTTTCGCCTCTGCTGCGACTCCGACTTGGAGCACCTGTGCTTCAGGCCAGGGCTTGTTCCTGCTGCGCGGCGGAGCCCTCGACTTCAAAGCGCGCAGGACAGAGCGGAGAGGATGGAGCGTAAAGCTTGGAGAGCGCGATGGAACCACCACCTTTCTACCTGGTTCCCTGATTTATCGCCCTCGGTGTCTGCAACCACTCGGGACCACAGCTCCTCTTCATACCCAAGCTTTTGTATACTGGTAGCTTTGGCTTTTCAGCGAGAAGGCTTTCTGGCTGGATTATGCAAATACACGGCGCATTGTCGTTCTCTGTTGGCGTGAAATTCACCTACCCCCGGGTTTGATTAATACAACCTCTCCCCCACATGCTTGCTCTAATATGTTTGCTTTAGGGATGGGTAAATGAACTGGGAATAAGAAAAATGAAATTGAACCTTCACCCAAAACTTGAAGTGGGTGGTTCAGGGAAAATAAAAAAACTCACAACAGAATGAATAAGGCTTTGAACCGCACAAATAGTTCCCTCGCTGGTGCAGCAGAGACAGTCTGGGCCCCAACATGATGAAATACCGTGTCCTTTTCTGTTTCCAGAAGCACTCAGTTCGGCTTGCTGCAGCTCCTACCCCCAGGCCAGGCTCCAGCAGTGGGGTCAGTGTTGGCTGGGGGGGTGTAACTGGTCGAAGTGAAGCAGTCCCACTTGGAGCAGGGTGCATGAGCTTGTGCTTGGGCTGCAGCAGCCCCTCCAGCCCCAGCCCAGGACACAATTTCAATGCACAAACCACCAGCAACACAGGCTGCTTGGGAAACGCCAATACCCAGAGAGCCTGGTCTCTTGGGATTGATGCCAGGCAATACCAAAAGCCCTAATCAGCTTGGAGAAACATCTCTGAAGCCCTGTGCAGTGCTGCAGTGGGCACTGGAGGTGCCAGCAGGACCATGTGAGGACAGATGGTTACCGGTGCCAGCCTGGAGGCACCGCAGGATGGGCTGTCGGCTGCTGCAGGGCGCAGTGATCCGGTGTCCCAGAGCGTGGCTGCCTCATAAAGGCACAGAGGCCTCCAGAGGAGCTGGTGGGGCTTCACCACGAGCTGCAAAAGGCTGGTGTCTGGACCAAGAACACTTGGTCCCATCCAGGGATGACCACAGAGCCCGTGGCACGGACATTGCCGTCCCAGCCGAAGCCGGGCGCTGCTGGAGGGACACGTTGGGATGTGCACACCGTGGGCGCCTGGCCGCTTGCCAAATCGCTGGTCATATCTCCCGTTCTGAATCGCACTGTGATTTGTTTGGAAGAACCTGTCAGAGGCTGGCAGGTTTCCCACCGCTAATGAAAGGAGCTAAGGATGTCTGAGAGCTTCACAAGGTGATACAGCCATTAAGGCATCATGACAGACTCAGCACAGAAGCACTGAAAACACGCGGAGATTGGCAGCTCTGCTGCCTGAAACTAAACAAAAAATGCAAAATAAACTGACGGGTGTGTGAGCACCCACGTGTGTGTGAGTGTGTGTGCTCAGGAAGTCAGTGTCCCTTGTCTTCTCACTTCCCTTGACAGCTCTGAACTTGAAGTAAGATGTAAGCAAATAGAAGGGGTGCAAGCCTTCCTCTGCGGTCCCATTCATGAATCATAAAGGGCCATTCATCTGTGTTCTTTTATTCTCTATAAAATGAATTTGGTTCTGCTGAAAGGCGGGCTGGCAGCAGAGATGGAAGGCCTCTCTTTATCCGCACTAGGTACAGCCCAGGTGAAAGGGTTGCAAACTCCCCTCCACACCTCCTGCCCATCACCACTGGCTGTGCCGTGGGTCCTGGGATCATCGGTGCAGAGCAGGGATGCAAGATGCAGTGCAGGGTGCAGGGTGCAGGGTGCAGCACAGGGTTCCAGGGTGCTGAGCAGGGTGCAGAGCAGAGGTGCAGAGCGCAGTGCAGGGGTGCGAGGTGCAGCTCATGGTAGCTGCTTGGGACATCTTTTCCCAGGCAATAGAGGCAGCAGTAGTGGGCAAGGCACAGGCTCAGGAGCTTTGGCACATGTTACAAATGAGGCATCCGAGGTCTTCAGCCTCGTGTTGCTCCCTGTGCTGGCTGTGCAGAAGCTCCTACCACACTCTTCTGCTGTGAATGGCACTTCAGAAAACCAGAGGAAGGAGCAAAGCCCAAGGGCTACTCTTTCCCCTCATCACATCTCAGATCTGCACTCAAGAGCCCTCTCATACACCACACAGAAGAGCTTTTCTCCCTGGCAGTGGTAGCTGCAGAATCACAGAATCACATTGGAAAAGACCTCCAGGATCATGCAGTCCAACCATTCCTATCAACCACTAAACCGTGCCCCTGAGCACCTCACCCACCTGTCTTTTAAATACCTCCAGGGAGGGAAGAGGTGCAAGGTCCCCAGGGAGGCTGTGGGTGATGAGGAGCATCCTGACTCTGGGGAAGTCAGCAAGAGAGGAGCAGAGAGAACCTCTGGTGAGTTGCTGCTGATCTCCAGCATCCAGAACGAGGCCACTGCGACAGCAGCTTGGCAGTCCAGTTGTTATTGTTTGTTTAAGGAGATAAATTAATCCCTTTTCTTTGCATTATGGCTTTCCAGCACTTAGAGTTTTGGCTTTTATCTGTACTCTTGCAGCCTAAACCCTTCCTAGGGGTGGAAAGAAAGAAGTAGAGCTTATCAGGTCACCAGTCTTCTCCTGGGAAAGAAGATCCAGGGATCCTGAGCGTCAAACTCACCTTCCCATCCAGGCCCAGAGTCAGGCTGTGCAGGTGGAGTGGCTCTGTCCCCATCGCCAGGTCCCTGGGCCACGCCAGGGGTGGCAGATGATGCCCGTGCCCTGCAGGGAACAGGCACATGGAGGAGACTGAGAGCTCATCTCACTTTTATACCTTGGCTAAACATCTCACTGCTGGTAGTATTTGTCATTTGAGCAGCTTGTCCTTGTTCACTTCAACAAAGCCTTCGCTTAAGCAACATCCCACAAAGGTGAACTCCCTATGTTAAAATGCCAACTCCTTCATCTGCCTGAAGTGGCTCCCCTTTTAATTTAATGAGTGCTCCCTCACTGTTGAATTGGATGAGAAGTGAAGTGAAACCCAGCTGATGTCTTTGCTCTCATTTATCTTTTATACTGGCTGCACATTTACTCTTGTTCCTTCTCCATGTGTGAGGTGTCTGCTTTTAACCACTGCTGCTCTGGCTCCTGCACCTCCGGGCACCCCCAAACTGAGAAAAGACATCAGGCTGCGGTTTCCTGAAGCAGCCCAGGCAGCTGGAGCCCACGCCGAGAGCTCCTGAAGATCTGATCGTAGAATCATAGAATGGTTTGAGTTGTAAGAGACCTTAAATATAATCTAATTCAGACCCCCCTGCCATGGGGGGCAAGGACACCTCCCATTGGATTAGGGTGCTGATCTTGGTGGCTGCTTGGAGACAGGGGGAAGAAATCCCGTCTCCACAAACCAACCCAAGCTGAAAGGAGACAGGCACAGGGCTCCCAGGCAGGAAGGGGAAAATAGAGGGTCCTTCTCCCTGTCTCCCCACAGCCTGGGCTGGCTCCACTTCCCCTGACCTGTCCCATGGCAGCATTAAAGGGGGAATTACAGGGCTGAAGGGCCACGCCAGGCAAAGAGGAAGCTTTAGCTGAGCATTCTTGGCCTGCATCCCCCAGCCATAATTAATAAACTCAAAGGAAATTAAACCACAAGAAGGGAAAAAAAATCAAAACAACAGAACAAACAAACCCAACCCAAAGAGCATCACGTGAGACACGGGGGGAAGCAGGCACCAACAGCCCAGCGAGACCATCAGAGGTAATTGCAGTCACAGGGCGAGAGGCTAAAACAGCAAGAAATGAATCAGTTTAACAGATATTAAATTTGCAAGCCCCGGGCGACAGGACTCCATTCAGTTTATTTGCATTAATCAGGTCAGGGGAGTAACCTTGGTTTTTACTTCCAGGAGATAGCATCAGCCTTTATTTGTTTCTCACGTGAAAGTATCACAACGGCCAAGCAGGAGCTGGGAGCGGCCGTGCCGCCTGCGTCGTGTCTCGCGCTGCTGGAAAGGGCAGCTCAGCCTCACCGAGCCCTTGCTGGTGCTGTGGTCTGGAGTGGCCTCTGGAAGGTGGGCTGGCCACATGCCACTCCTGGTAGACACCGAAGGACAATGTTGTGGCAGGACCTCTTACAAAACCACAGGAGCCCTTCACTTTGAGTCAGAGTGAGTAAGCAGCCGCCACACCTGCACAAATTGCTTCTCGTCCGCTGGTGTCTGTCAGGTCCCACTCGCTGCAGCAGGGCAGGAGTTGGTGCAGGGGGAAGGTTTCTTCATCTGAGCAAGCTGTTAGGCAAGAGAGCCAGAAAGTGCTTCCCACAAAGTTGGAGCAACCAGAAGAGAATCAGTGGCATGGGAAATTGCTCTGTAAGCAAGTGACTCCATCGTTTATGGAGAGCTGGTCCTGCTGCAGCACACAGGGCAATGGTTCTGAGTCCCCATGCCCCTAACACAGCCTCACATGGAAGGGAAGAGCTCCACAAGCCCCTAAACCACGTCGAAGTTAGACTTTGTTGGGTCAGGGCAAGCACTGACTGTTGGATCCAAAGCTCAGCAGCCACATACAGTGGGGACAGAGAGATGATGGTTCTCTGGAACACACGGACTGCGGTCTGTCTTCAGCAGCAACTAGTACGGCTTCCACTCTTGACCCTCCACCAACTTTATGTCCCTAAGGGTCCCAAAGACAGCTCCCAAATGATTGGAGGCTGAGTGGTGTCAGCTTCCAGCCTGCATTTGAATGACAGCAGGCTCCCAGCCCTTCTTTTATCTCCTAACACTCATGTTTCTGCTTGCCAGACAGCTCTTCCCAGCTCCCTGGCAGGCAGTAACCCATCCCCAGCTGTGTTGTGATGTGGCCTATGGACATGGCCATGCACCTCCTTGCTGCAGCTCCTCCACACTGATCCTTGCTGCTCACAGTCACTTTTGCAGTGGCAGGCGAGCACTTTGACTCTCTCTGTCCCCTCTCCCCACGTTTTGATCCAGAAATGCACAAGCCTGTGTTCTATGTACTTGCATGTGTGTGAGCACGTCCTGCCCGGGCACGCAGGCGGATGATGCTTCACAGTATCTGAGGTGCTGCAGCCTTTCTGGGGAACACACCGAGGATGAATCGAGCTCACGGCGTGTCCAAGTGTCAGGGAGACAGGCAGCGTGTGATGGGGTGTGTCTCCCTGCTCACACCCACTGCTTCATAAGCTGACGTGATGTTGACATCTGCCCCGAGGGGGATGTTTGAAGAAATAAGAATATCATTTTCTGAGTGATATGGATTTGAGAGTCATAAAGAGGAGCTGAGGGCTCTGGCATACGGACAAAAAGCAAAGGGAGCTCCAGTGTGGGAAGATGCACTGCACGGTGGTGGCAGGGAGGGTGGATTTGTTACGTGTCATGTAAAATTCGTCTTCTGCGCAGTGTTTGAAATGTCTGTCAGCCCAGCAGAGTCAGCCCTGTGGGTCTGACACAGAGACCCTGCCTGCCTGGGAGTTGAAATGAGTATTGTGGGGACCTGCCTGGACTTTTTTGGGGAGCAATGCTGTCTGCGCTCAGGACAGAAAGCGAGAAATGGGCTTCTTGGGTGCTGTCGCTTCACTGTTTTGCCCCTTTGCATGACCCCTGGTAGCTGTTCTAGCCCTTCACCACCAGGATGCAGGTGGGTAGGGCTGGAGGAGTGAAGCAGTGGTGGGATAAAGAGTCCCTGAGCAGCCCTTTTCCCATGAAGCCCCCTCCAACTTCCAGATGCCGCATCCCCAGCCTGAAGCCACCCGCACCAGTGAGGCTGAGGCTGTCTTCAACTTTTCAGTGCTTGGGGTACAGAGGTGAAGGCTGAGCACCCCTGTAGTCAGGCAGCAGCTCTTCCCACCCACTNTGCTTGGGGTACAGAGGTGAAGGCAGAGCACTCCTGCTCTTCCCACCCACCGTGCACACCCTGTTCTTCGAGCAGGAGGCTGGGGATGCTGCGGGGAGGAAGGAGCCCTGATCTGTCATCTCAGCTCCTCCACCCCGGCAGCTGCTTCCTTGCGCTCTGCCAGCTGCTGAGCTCCCTGCCGCAGAGCTTTGTCTCCAAACAGGGGATTATACTACATCTCATTTAGGCACTCCAGTATAATCTGCTTGGCTTTTGCACATCAATATATCCTGCATTAGGTTCCCTGCTCATTTTGTTATTTTATAAACAGCCCTTTCTCCTGTGCAGACGGTTTGGGAACTAGGAGAGCTGCTGGATGTGGACGGAAGAACGTGGTGGTCTTGGTTTAGGCTATCAATGGCGATGGCTGGGGGTCAGCATCACCTTTATTTGTATACTTGAGCAATAATGACTTGATAAGCAGCTGGGTGCCTGATCAGGAGGGGTGGAAGCTGTAGGCACGGATAGTGGTCCAGCTGGATCTGGTGAGGATGCTCAGATTGCTTTTTACACTAAGATACTTTTAACTACTGCTGCTCCCCCTGAATACCACAAAATAACCGGTTGTCTCCTTGAAAGAAAAAGAAAGAAAGGGAAAAATAGAATTAATTCTTCCCAGTTGCAAAGAAGGCTCTGGGGATGTAATCTAGATTTCCATTTGTATGTGCTATTATGTCTATCATGGCCTTCTATTTTCTACAATTTCATTGTGAGCTTCCCTGGTCTTGGGGACCTGGAATTGGCCAGCAATCTAAACCTTCCTGTGCTGCCGAGGGAAGGGCTGGCACTGCCGCCCAGCACAGATAAATACAAGCAGTCCAAACGTGCCAAAACTCATGGAGCCCTGTGCTTTGTGACTTGCAGGCGATGGGTTGTGATGCATCCTGAGGTCTTCACCCAGAGCACTGAGCCGATGCGTGGGTGAGAAATGCCTCTGGGGGGCTAAGCAAAGTGCCCCCAGAGGGAGATGATGGATGACTTCACTTTGGAGGTGATGAAAAAAACCTCCTGCATCAATTCGTGCCCTCCAGGGCCTGGGAAGAACCTTCCCAACCTTATAATCTGCACACAAAAATCTTCATCTGGTCAACCACAAGATATTTTCCATGAGTCTCTGCCAGCAAAGGAGGGAAAGCCTCAAGAAGGGTTTGCAGAGTGAAGATGAGAGTGACTCCAGCAGGGACAGAGGTGGGATGGGGCAGAAGGTGCAGTCAGATGGACAATCCATTGACACTGGCCTCAGTGCCATTTCCCTAACTCGAGGTCTTTCTCCTTGATGCTCTTTCTCAATTCCAGCCTCTCAGCCTCTGCTCCCTGCTGCTAACCAGAGTCCTGGTCCTCCTGAGCCTTGCTCCTGACTGTCCCCGTGAGCTGTGGGGCTCAAACCGAGGCACGGGGGCTGCCTGGCACCGTGACCCCCACAGCAGCTCGNGAACAAAGGCAAAGAAAAGGAGCGCAGCCATGCCAGGACTAAATATTAAAGAAAAAGAGTGGTTTGAATCCCATCCGTGCCAGCAAAGACCAGAAAGCAACCAGAGCAGCAAGTTCAGACCTTGATGGTAACTTTTTGATGTTTGAGAGCTGCTGTAAGTCAGGTCTAGTGAGACAATGAGAAATGGAGCCATGCTCGGCCAGACCTCACTGGTGTTCACACCTGAAGATTAAGTTCAGCTCAAACCTGTTCGTTTTAGCAAAGCCCACCCTGTCCTGCACACGATACTTGAGAAAACGTGTGTCTGTGCTGGGGAACTGTAGGTAAGGGGGTTAGTGGGGTCTGCAAACACGGCTAGTAAAGAGTCCAGTCCATCCGTGCAAGCTCCCCGCAGGGAGTCTGTGGGGTGGTTT
>WAAB01004314.1:0-10109 GCA_013389865.1 Piaya cayana | reverse complement strand
TTCTGTCTCAGTAATTGATCATCCTAAGAGTAGCTAACTAACACTAGCCATCTAGAATAGAACCCGTTCCCAGCAGGAGCCAATTGCAGACCCTTGGGAAAGGGCATAAGAACAGGGAAAGCAAATAGCAGTAATCTCCAGAATGCTCCCCAGTCTCAAAGAATTCAGTAATTTCCTAAGCCAGATGTAGAGCCTTGTTTTAATAGTCCTCACCCAATAATTCTTCTATGAATTTACCCATTGCTTTTTTAAAGCTATGTAAACCTTTAACATCTACAACATCCTGCTGTATAGAGTTCTACAGTTCAAGCTTACATAACATAAAGAATGATCACAAAAGCCTCTTCTGCATGAGTGTATGTTAGCTCTTTAAGTACTTACGTACATGGATGGAGCAACAGTTACCTGAAAAGAGTAGGCCAAAGAGAAGAAAAGTACATGCTAAGAATCACAGGACTATTGAGGTTGGAAGTGACTTCTGGAGGTCATCTGGTCCAACCCCCCTGCTCAAGCATAGTCACCTAGAGACAGTTGCCCAGGACCATGTCCAGTTGGCTTTTGAATATCTCCAAGGAGAGAGACTCTACAATCTCCCTGGGCAACCCAGTGAAAAAGTGTTTCCTGGTGTTCAGACAGAACCTCCCATGTTTTAGCTTGTGCCTCTTGCCTCTTGTCCTGTTGCTGGGCACCAATGAAAAGAGCCTGGCTCTGTCCTCTTTGCACCCTCCCTTCAGGTATTTACATACATTGATGACACATATACACCCCCCCCCCTTCTCTTCTCCAGTCTAAACAGTCCCAGCTCTCTCAGCCTCTCCTCATAGGAGAGATGTTCCAGTCCCTTAATCATCTTTGTGGCCTTTCATTGGATGCTCTCCAGTATGTTCATGTCTCTCTTGCACTAAGGAACCCAGAAGTGGACACAGGACTCCAGGTGTGGCCTCACCAGTGCTGAGTAAATGGGAAGGATCGCCTCCCTTGACCTGCCACCATTAGCCTTTTTTGCTGCCAGGGCACATTGCTGACTGTTGTTCAACCTGGTGTCCACCAAGACCCCAAGGTCCTTTTCTGCCATGTTTTAGCTATTGCTGAACAGCGCTTGCATAGCATCGAGGCCTTCTGTTTCTCACACTGTCCAATCAGGAAGTAGGCTGGGGTTGCACAACAAGTTGGGATGGGACTCAATAAAAGCTGTGGGAAAGAAGGAGGAATGGGGGGGATGTTTTGACCATCATGCACGAGAAAGCCCTGCTTTCCCAGAAATGGCTAAACAGCTGCCTGCCTACAGAAAGTAGTGAATGAATTCCTTATTTTGCTCTGCTTGCACACACAGCCTTGCTTTACCCATTAAATTATCTTTATTTCAACCCACATCTTTTCTTACTTTTACCTTTCCAATTCTCTCCCCCATTCCGCTGGGAGGGAGTGAGCAAGCGTCCATGTGGTGCCTAGCTGCCTACTGGGGTTTAACCACAATAAACAGAATTCTTCCAAACAAGTCCTTGGATAGACCAAAGTCTGCTCTCCTAAAGTCCAGGGATGTGATCCTGCCATTTACCTTGTTCCTCTCTTTCAACACAGACCCTGGGTCCCCCCTCCATCATCACAGCTGCAGATTCAGACTCTTGTATCTCTAGGGTCTTAGAGAAAATCCTATCAGTCTCCTTTACATGAATTTCAATGCCATGCAGTCTGCTGACCTTCTCCCTGCAGCACCTTTACTTCACAACAGAGATTCTCCACCAATGCACATCTTCTACAGACAAAGCCATCATCTCCCCCTACTTCAGCATTAGCAAGATACCCCAGGTATTCCATGCAGCCAAAGGCCCATCGATATACATCTTCTGGAGCCCAGTCTGAATCAAGACCTCTGATATTCCAGACATAGTTGCTCCAGTTAGTGCTGGGGACTATGCCGAAAAGCACATCATTACTGTTGCTGAGCACACATGAACCACCCTCAGCATAGTTTCTAGCAAATTCCTACACATTTGACCATAACAAATATAACACCAGCTCACTACTTCTATTAATATTAGGCCCAGCAGTTATATAGGCCTTTCCCTACCACCTACTAAAAGTGTGATTCCTAATCAGAAGTCAGCTCAAAGCACCCTTTGATCAAAAACACCTGACAGAGTTCATTAGCTGCTACTAGAACTTGCTAGAATCACATCCTCCTGCGTCTATCTTTTCCCAGCAACATCAGGCACCCTGAAGTTCCTCATAGGGGTTCCTAGGAGTTCCCTGATGATCTCAGAAGTTGTTCCTGTACCCACAAAATCTAGATGATCTAAAAGCAGAGCCCAGAAACCACTGTGCAAATTGTTACATCTGTTGGATGTTTTTGTTAGTTGCACTAAGCCAGAAGATGGAGAATGTTTTAGGAACAAATGTGGAGTTTCTCAAACGTTGGCAGGACATGATATTTGTTGTCTATCAACCACCCTTTCCTGATGGGGTAGAAGTAGTTCCAGCTCCCCTGGCAGAAATAAGGATTAATCAGGTTCCTTGAATGGTGGATGAATTATGAGAATTAGCTGCCCAAATGCACTCCCACTACTCACAACAACTGTCCATGCAGCAAAATGCAGGGGAACCTACCTGGAATCACAGTGTGTCATGAGATATTTGGAACCAGGTTCAGGAAAAAAGGGGAAAAATTTCTTACATGGATCAAAAAATCCCAGGGACTTGTAGTAACTGTGAAGATGGGCAATAGAAAAGACGTTGCAGAGTAAATAAGGATAAGAGAAATAGGTGCAGGAAATAGTGACAATAAAGTTAGTAAATCAGAAGAAATGGACCAAATCTGTGTAAGGCTGTGGAAAGTGTTAAAGAATTCAGGAGAAAATATGGCAAAATGCATTAGGAAGAAAAAAGAGTGATACAACAGCGGAAAATAAGAGCAGTAGCAGCAGTATAACTCAGTGTTCAAGCTCTGCTGCTCTACCCCCAGTTGATGAAAACCAACAATAGGGAAGTCTGCTTTGGGCCCATGATTACCCATACAAATTGATGCCTGTGTGCTGAATACATTGGGATCCTAGAGGGGGAATCCAAATATTTTGAATGAAGTAGAGGAAAAAAAAAATACAGTATTTTCCTGGACACAGGAGCACGAATCAGCTTGTCTAAAACTTTTCTGAACTTTGTTCAACAAGAAAATATGAAGGAAGGTCCTTTCAACAGGAAGGAAGGAAAAAGCCGTAAATATTATATTATGAATCTAATAATAGGGCAGTGAGATGTTGATATCAAGTATGAGGTTGCAAATAACAGCAAAGAACCCCTTATTTTAGGAATTGACTGGATAATGGAACATGGAATTTTAATTTTTTACAGTGCTATTTTGTAGAAATATAAAGGAATACAGGAAGCAGGGAAATGCTGGTATTCGAGAGAACAAGTACAAACTTTAACTTAAATAAATAAAGAATTCTGGAAAAAAAGGTCCTGGGAGCATGGCAGAAAAAAATCCTACAGTGTGAATCATAGAATCATTAGGTTGGAAAAGACCTTAGAGATCATAAACTCCAACTGTACTTGTCCACTACTAAATCATGTCCCCAAGCACTTCATCTAATCACATTTTAAACACCTCCAGGGATGGTGACTCAACCACCCAACCACTTCCCTGGGCAGCCTATTCTTGATAACCCTTTCTGTGAAGAAATTTTTCCTAATGTCCAATCTAAACTTTCCCTGACACAGCTTAAGGCAATTCCCTCTTGTCCTATCACGTATCACTTGGGAGAAGAGACCAGCACCCACCTCTCTGCAACCTCCTTTTAGATAGTTGTAGAGAGCAATAAGGTCTCCCCTCAGCCTCCTCTTCTCAAGGCTAAATAACCCCAGCTCCCTCAGCCGGTCCTCATAAGATGGTCCTCATAAGACTTGTTCTCCAGTCCCTTCACCAACTTTATTGCTCTTCTCTGGACATGTTCCAGGACTTCAATGTCTTTCTTGTAATGAGGGGTCCAGAACTGAACACAGTATTTGATGTGCAGCCTCACCAGTGCAGGGTACAAGGGCAGAATGACTTTCCTTGTCCTGCTGGCCACACTGTTTCCGATACAAGCCAAGATGCTATTGGCTTTCTTGACCACCTGGGCACACTGCTGGCTCATGTTCAGTCGGCTGTCAATCGACGCTCCCAGGTCCTTCTCTGCCAGGCAGCTTTCCAGCCACTCTTCCCCAAGCCTGTAGCACTGCACAGGGTTGTTGTGACCCAAGTGCAGGACTCTGCACTTGGCCTTGTTAAACCTCATGCCATTGGCCTCAGCCCATCGATCCAGTCTATTCAGATCCCTCTGTAGAGCCTCCCTACCCTCCAGCAGTTCAACACTTCCTCCCAGCTTAGTGTCATCTGCAAACTCGCTAAGGGTGCATGTGACCATCTCATCTAAGTTGTTGATAAAGATATTGAACTGGACTAGAGTCAGCACTGAGCCCTGGGGGACACCACTTGTAACTGGTCTCCAGCTGGAGTTAACTCCATTTAGCACCACTCTCTGGGCCTGGCCATCGAACCAGTTTTCCACCCAGGAGAGTGTGCGCCTGTCCAGGCCAGAGGCTGACAGTTTCCTAAGCAGAATGCTATGAGAAACTGTGTCAAAGGCTTTACTGAGGTCCAGGAAGACTACATCCACAGCCTTTCCCTCATCCAGTAGGCGGGTCACTTTGTCATAGATGGTGATCTGGTTAGGTCATTCATGAATATGTCATAACTGACCACAATCTCCTACTTTCTATTTCCCAATCTGAAATTAATTATTTCTTCATAGACAGATAAAGATTGACTAGCTATTCTCATTCATCATTTCTGTTTATGCATCTGAAGGTATTACATCTTTCTACCCCAGTATTATCTTGGGAGCTTGTGTTATGTTGCATGTCCACTATGAACACTAACCCCTCTTCAAAGTTATTACTTCCAGACTGCACATACCCAAATTCTATGGATGTGAATTGTATCCTAGATGTTCAACTTGACATTTTATGATACTTACAGCCATTTTATTTGAGTGGCCATAAATCACCAGTGATAATTTATGCTCAGTATGAATCCCCTGTCATTTACTATTTAGCTACAAGTTTTGTTGTGAGGGCTTTGGGTTTTGTTTAAAGAAAATAACATTAGTAATCCAGAGATCCACTGAACTGCTTTCCCCAGCCTTGTTTATGCCTATTAAATATTGCTACAAGTGTCTTGAACTGAAGTGGTGAGCAAAGTTACTTCATCCGCCTCCTCTAATGAGTATATTCAGCCTCTCTTCCAAACTACAGAATATGAATATACTGAATATTTGTCTCTTCTGCATTGTAACCAGTTTCACAATCTACACAGAGTAATATTTAGTTGTATCTGACTGACATGGTTGAGAAAATACGTCCCTCTCAATGGCTTCAGATTTCTTTACCTTATATATTTTTAATTCCTATCAAATTGACATCTGCCATCAACTTCCTCTTTTCCTTAAGTGTCACATTTAAATTTTCTCCCATTTTTTCTCTTTTGAATTCAAAAAGATCTGTTTTTAAAGATGGCTTATTAGACATTTTAAAATATTTATTTTAACCATTTTTAAGTTATTGCAGTATAGGCCTGCATGATGTATGCTTTATGAATGTTGTTCTTTAGTCATCTAATGGTTTACATGAAACATGAAAATTTTGATTGAAAGCAGTTGTGTCATACCTTAAATCTCCATCTAGTAACAACTACAAACTTGAGTGTGTGGTCCTTGCCAAGAATCTCTTCATTGCATAATATATCCAGCTGATATAAAAAGAAGAAATAATTAATTCACTGAGAACTGAGACACAGAACATGGCCTTGAAACAATACACTTCAGATAAGGCCCAATAAAAAGATCAGAGAAACAGAACTCAATTCCCATGTAAAGACAGCTTTATCCTTTGACATGCTGTGAAAATTGTTTACAGATTACCAAGCAAGTAACTTTCTACTTTGAAAATAAATTTTTAAAAAGCTATCCCCTGCTTATGCATCACTGTTTAGGGCTTTTTGGCAGACACTTTCTAGTTGTTTTTAATTTTCTGTGTCAGCTTTGAAAGATCTTATTGAAACAGCAAGGGTAGGGACTCATAAGCAAATGTGAGATCATGTGACCAGCCATCGGCTGAATTGCAGCAGATGATCATGCATGTGATCTTAGCCTATGTGACTGCAAGGCAGCATGTACTGAAAGGATAAGTCACCATGAAAGTGTCATATGCTAATGGTACTTTACCACAACCTGAGAAAGCTAAGAATGTGCATGCAGTCCACTAACATGGCTTAGCTGACAGACAACAACTCAAACTAGGATTTGCCTACAGCATTCAGCCAAGTGTTCACATCCTTAGGGACTTCCTCCTCAAAACATATTTTTTACTAGACCTGAGACCAGGTGGGATGCATCCAAGGGTGCCCACTGAAAGGTCACAGAGATCAGAGAAGGTACCCAACAACTGGAGATATGTTGTACCCATCTTCAAAAAGGGCAAGAAGGACTATCTAGGGAACTAGAGTCCAGTCAGCCTCACTTTGGTGAACCCTGAGAAAGTCATGAAGTGAGTCCTCTTGAAAGCCATTTCTAGGTACATAAAGGCAAAGGTAAATCCATGCTGGCTATTCCCAATCACCAAGGGAAAAAAAATCACACTTGACCAAACTGATTGCCTTCTTTAATGAAATGGCTAGATCCATGGATGAAGAGAGAACAGTGGACATTGTCAATCTTGGCTTAAACAAGGCGTTCAGTATCATCTTGCACAGCAAGATCCTTGTATCCAGATTGGGACATTATGATCTGGATGTGTGGATTACATGATGGATGAAGATCCAGGTGGATTGTCAGGCTCAGAGGGTAGCGATTAATGGGTTGTACTCTATACAGAGGCCACTGACATGTGGAGTATTGCAGAGGTCTATCCTGGGACCTGTGCTGTTGAATGTCTTTATCAGTGAGCTGGAGGAGGAGACAGAATCCACCCCATCAAGGTTGTGGAAGACATCAAACTAGGGGAATACAGCTGAAACATGTCAGGGTGGGGCTGCCATTCAGGGGGACCTAGACAGGCTAGAAGGATGAGCTGACAAGAACTTCATGAAATTTGACAAGAACTTCATGAAATTCAACAAGAACAATGGTAGTCATGAGATGTTACAAGCTGGGTAGCAGCTCTGATGAAAAGGACCTGAGGGTCGTGGTTGAAAGCAAGTTAAACATGAATCAGGAGTGTGCTCTGGCAGTAATGAAACCTAACAGGATAATGAGGTATATCAACAGAAGCATAGCCAGTAAACTGAAGGAAGTAAATGAAACAATGTCCAAGAAGAAACCAGTAACGAGTGGTGTCACTCAAGGGTCTGTACTGAGACCAATACTATTTAATAACTTCATCAACAACATAGACGATAGGATTGAGTGCACCCTCAGCAAGTTTGCAGATTACACCAAGCTGAGTGGTGCAATTGATATGCTCGAGGGAAGGGATGGCATCCAGAGGGACTTTGACAGGCTTGAGGAGTAGGCACATGGGAACCTCATGAAGTTCAACAAGATCAAGTGCAGGGTCCTGTACCTGAGCCCTGGTATCAGCACAGACTGGGTGATGAGTGGATTGAGAGCAGTCNGAGAGTTGAATTTACTCAGCCTGGAGAAGAGAAGGCTCCAGGGAGACCTTATTGCGGCCTTTCAATACTTAAAGGGGGCTTATAAGAAAAATGGGGAGAGACATTACCAGGGCCTGTAGTGACAGGACAAGAGGCAACAGTTTTAAACTGAAAGAGAGTAGGTTTAGATTGGACATAAGGAAGAAATTCTTTATGATGAGGGTAGTGAGACACTGGAACAGGTTGCACAGATAAGTTGTGAATGCTCCATCCCTGGAAGTATTCGAGGTCAGGCTGGATGGGGCTTTGAGCAACCTGATTTAGTGAAAGGTGTCCCTGCCCATTGCAGGGAAGGTGGAATAGATGATCTTCAAAAGTCCCTTCCAAGTTTCCATTTTATGATTCTATGATTCTAAGTGATTATTTCCCTTTACTCAGCACTCATTAGACCATATCTGGAATGCTGCATCCAGTTTTGTCCCCTACAGTACAAGAAAAATGTTGATAAACTTGAGCAAGTTCAGCAGAGGCTCACCAAGATGTTTATGGTTCTTGGACACAGGCCCTATAAGGAGAGGTTGAGGGAACTGGGCCTATTTATCTTGGAGAAGAGAAGGTTTAAAAGGGACCTAATTACAGCCTTCCAATACCTAAGAGAAGCCTGTAGAGAAGATAGAGCTAGGCTCTTTACCATGGTTCATGGTGGGAGAATGAGAGACAGTGGTCACCAATGGAAGCAAAAGAAGTTCTGACTGGATATGAGGAGAAAAATAAAGCCTCTACAAGGTTAATTAAGCACAGGAACAAGTTGTCTAAAGAGGTCATGGCATCATGAAGTTTTCAAGACTGAGAGATGGCAGTTTGAGACTCAGACTGGATGGAGGGGGATTGTCACTAATACTAAGAAAGAGAGAATAGAGCCTGTGTTTTCACACAGTTTTGGAATCTGAAATGACAGAACTTGCAGAGGATAGAAAAGCCTCTTTCTTCTCTTATCCTCTACCATACTTTCTTTCCATGAACAGTCCAATTATGTACTCCCTACCAGGAATATGGTACTAGCTGATACTACACAAAGCTGTTTCACTCAGAGTAGAGAAGCAGAAGAAAGTATATATGTTACTTTCCATTAAATCAATCTTTCAGTATTGTTCAAATGTTATAATCCATTCTCTGCACTGAGTAAAATATCTCTGCTAAGGCAGCATATCTCTTAATTTAAGGGCACCAAACAAAGCATATTGCAGCAGTCAGTTTTAACACAGGTGGGAAACACATAACCAAGACTTTTGGTATGTTTTAAAACTGGTCATGGAAGAACACACTGAGCTTCACTGCCAACTCCGTATAAAGCCAAGAACCAGTAAGAGCTACATCTTGTATTGGAGGGGAACGAAAAAAGGGAAGATGACCAGTATCCTTAAATTAAAAGGGGGGGAGGTAAATTTGGAGAAAACCTCATTTGTCTGCATTCAGCTCCTCAACTTAAATAGCCATTTTCTGTTCCTGTATATTAGGAAATAGTGTGTACTTCAGTTTGGTTTTTTAAATCTGGATGGAAGGAAAGACACTGTTTTGAAAATAATGCATAAGACTGTCATTTGCAAAATAATTTTTAAACAATAAAACATTACCTCATTAAATGAAGAGAGGTTAAGTTTTTTAGCAATGAACTTCTTTAGATGCAAGACTGTTGCTTGTGCTGAGCAGCGGATCCATTTTCGTTTCAATCCACGCAATTTGCTGCTATTGCATTCCAAGCAGATGCTTACCTTCAGGAAAAAAACCCAAACACGATCAGGGTTAGCTGACAGAATTTTCTGTAGTCCCCATTATGCATTTCGCATACAATATTTATTAGTCCAAAAAAAAGGTAAAACTGTAGAATATCAGTATTCTTTAAAGTGGAATGTATGCAGCATCATTTAAAAAAGGTTGTCTAGTATTTTGTCAGCTTACTGTTAAGCACCATTCAACTCAAAAGGGATTCGGACAAAAGTTCAAGGCAGAACTTTAGGGCTGCCATGTTCCAGAGCTTTATTCTAACTGCAGAGGTTACAACTAGGTCAGAAGAAGCCTAGGTCACAGCCAAAGCGAGAGATCTAATATAAAAACCTGTCAGGACCCTGAGCTCGTTCCTCTCCCCCATGGGGGTTTATTTGCCTGAGCTCAGGGCCAATTTTGATAAGCAGCTGTATGACCATGAACTGTTGTGAAGAAAGTTGTTTGAGAAAAAGCTTGAAGAACTTCAGTGTGAGCTCACTCTGCTCCACTTAGCAGCATCATTTAAGCTGAAACGCCCTTCCTTGGTTGGTCCCCCTGCATGAGCTATGGTGTAGCCATGCCCATGACTGGCCTAGACCCTGACCCACAGATTAGACTTCCTGGCTCGACCCTGGACCTGTCTCATCACTATGGGCTTGGCTTGGTGATTGCTGGACTGTGTTATGACCTCAGTTACTGAGGGAATGGCCTCAAGCTC
>WAAB01004312.1:1751-22776 GCA_013389865.1 Piaya cayana | reverse complement strand
CCACTGCTGGCTCATGGTCAGTTGCTGTCAACCAACCCCCCCCGGTCCTTCTCCTCCAGGCACTTTCCAGCCAGACTTCTCCTAGGCTGGAGCTGCTCAGGGTTCTTGTGCCCCAAGGGCAGGACCCGCCATTTGGCCTCGTTAACCCTCCTGCCATTGGTCTCAGCCCATGGATCCAGCCTGGTCAGATCCCTTTGGAGCCTCCCGACCCTCCAGCAGATCCAGCTTCCACCCAGCTCAGTGTCACCCTCAAACTTGCTTAGGGTGCCCTCGATGTCTTCATCCCAGTCATTGATGAAGACATTGAGAATCGAAGCTGTAACGGCCTTGCTCCTTATCTCTCTGATAACCGAGAAGAGAGGCTGATGCCGCCAGAGCGAGGAACGCGGCACCGGCTCCTCCGCTGTTGGCTGAAGGCCCCACCTGTCAGCAGGAGAAGAGCCAAGCGGTCGCCCTCACGCCCGGGCGCCAGGAGCTGCTGGGGGGTGCCAGATTGCTCCTTTTTCTATTTAACGGTCCTTGCCGTGGCTACCAGAAATGGTTTTTGGTTTTTTGTTTAATCTCACCACAGAGACTTTGACTTCAGGTCTTGTTTTCAGATCTAACCCAAGCAGGCGCTAACCGTGAGCTGCTTACAGACAATTAGTTTCGAACCGCGGCTGAAGGCAACGTCCTATATCTGTGTCCCCGCTGTCCCAACAGATGCTGTTTGGTTAAAAAACCACGTTGGGGTTAAATTATAAAAAATAGGGAGAGTGTTTTCTTCCCTCTGGTGTTTGCTCCGAGGACGGCCTGGTTCTCTTCCCTCTCTTATCTCATTTTGCTCTACAGGAGCTGCTCTCGGCCGTCTCACGCTGCTTAAAGCCCGTGAACAGAAGCTTTTTTTTTCCCCTCTTGCTCTTGGATTTTGAAATTTGTGTCAACATCTTGGGTTTAAGGCAGATGTTGAAATGGCCGCTCCCTCCTGCTCTCCCTGCTCCTCCCTGATAACTTCGCTGTCTCCATCCACTTCTGGGAAGAACAGAGGCTGGTTTGGGGTGGTTTTTCTCTTTAATGGGTGGAAAAGGATTGAAACCCTCCACTGCCCTTTCCTCACAAGGTGTCCTCAAGGCGCCTCCCGCCTTTCCAATGTGGTTTGGGCTGCAGACTCGGCTTGGAGGCCCGGGTGACGCTTCCATCGGGGATGTCACCGCATTCCCTCGTACAATTTATCCTTCTGCCTCGGTACAGACAAGAGAATCCTCCATATGACTTTTTTTCTTCCTGTTGCTCAGCGCTGTTGCTCCAGCTGAAGCTTTTCTGTTATTTCAGGGGTTTCTTCATGTTTTGGTTTGTCCGGCTTCCTAAATGACGGTCCTGGGTGTCCTCGTTACGCTCCCTCACTCCACGTAAACAGCATTTTATTGGGTTTAAGCGGAGCTGAGCTCTGATATTTTGTTGGGGTTGTTGCGAGATCGCTGCAGCTCGAGGAATCGGAAATTTTCACGCTCCCGAGGGAAAAGCCCGCTCGGTTTCCCTAGGTTAGGGCTCCGTCGCCGACTCCCGAGCGTCGTTTCGACCGCCCTTACGCGTCTCGAGTCTTACCCGTTGTGCGGGTTTATGGCCCCTTGCAAACCGCCTCCCCTCTTCCCTCGTGCAGCTGCTCCGACAGTCCGCTAGCCCAGGCCAGAAAGCAGGTGGCCAAGAAAAGCACGTCCTTCTGCGCCAGCTCCGCGGGCTCCGGCCAGTCGTCGCCTCCCTCGCCCGTCCCCAGCGATCCGTCTCCGTCGGGGAGGACCGGGGCCACCCAGCAGCAGCGGTAAGCTCGGCCTGGGCCCGGTTGGGGATTCCCGCTTCCCCCTGTCCTCATTCCCCCTGTCCCCATTCCCCCTGTCCCCATTCCCCCGTCCCCTCCTGCTCACTGTCCCCATTCCCCGTGTCCCCATCCCCGCTGTCCCATTCCCTGCATCCCGGGTTGAGTTTCGAGGTGTCATTTCTTGCGGATTGATGAGCTCGTCTAGTCCTGGACGTTTGTCTCCTTCTTATCTTGTTCTCCCTCCCTGCCAGTGGTTGTTAGGTTCCGTTTTTGGCTTCAGCTTGGAGGGTCTCTTATCAATTCTGAGCAGCGCTCACCCCAGCGGGACCTCTGACCTTTCCGGAACTTAAAGGGGGCTCCAGGAAAGCTGGGGAGGGGCTCTGGATCAGGGAGTGCACGGAAAGGATGAGGGGAATGGTTTTTGAGCTTCGAGAGGGGAGATTGAGATGAGATCTTGGGGAGAAATGTTTTGCTGGGAGGGCTGGGGGTCTGGGTTGGGGGTCCAGGCANCCAACACCCCCCCGGCTGTGCCGCCCCGGCCGGTTTATCTGGCTCCCGGCACCCCTCTGTTAGCCGTTCTTCGGAAGGAGATTTGATTTTCTTTTATTATTGCTTTTTACTGCATTTTAGAATCATAGAATCACCAGGTTGGAAGAGACCCACCAGATCATGGAGTCCAACCATTCCCATCAATCTCTAACCCATGTCCCTCAGCACCTCGTAGTGTTTTATATCAATCCTTTACAGATAATGTTTAGTTATTTAGTTATTCAGTCACTTATTTCTCTATCCACTTCCCTATCTTGATCAAGGAGGGCGGGGACAGGACGAGGGGATTGATTTTTTGCTGCAAGAGGGGAGATTGAGATGAGATCTTGGGGAGAAATGTTTTGCTGTGAGGGTGAGGAGACCCCAGCCCAGGTTGCTCCATCCCTGGAGGGGTTCAAGGCCAGGTTGGATGGTTCTTGGAGCCCCTGATGCCGTGGGAGGTGTTCCAAGGGGTGGGACTGGATGGGCTGTGAGGTCCCTTCCACCCCAAACCATCTCATAGTTCCACGATTCCCAGTTGACGTCAACCAGAACCCCCAGTCCCCATCCCTGGAGGGGTTCAAGGCCAGGTTGGATGGTTCTTGGAGCCCCTGATGCAGCGGGAGGTGTCCCTGCCCATGGTGACACGGGTTTTAAATCCTTTCCAACCCAACCATTCCATGGTTCCGTGAATGAAGTCCTTCAAATCCCTCTATTTGTGGCATCAATCCCGCTCTCCCCACCCCGAGGCCGCTCCATCTCTCCCCTCTCCCCTCCGGCAGGCTCTCCGGCGGCCAGGCGGGCGGTGGCGGCGGCGGCGCGCAGCCCTTCCACGGGATGACGGATCGCGTCCCCAACGAGCCCTCCTACCGCGCCCCGCTGGAGAAGCTCTTCTACCTGCCGCACGTCTGCAGCGACGTCTGCCTGTCCCGCGTCCGCCCCATCCGCAGCGACCAGTACCGCAGCAAGAACCCGCTGCTCATCCCCCTGCTTTACGACTTCCGCCGCATGACCGCTCGCCGCCGCGTCAACCGCAAGATGGGCTTCCACGTCCTCTACAAGACGCCCTGCGGGCTCTGCCTGCGCAGCATGCGGGAGATCGAGCGCTACCTCTTCGAGACGGACTGCGACTTCCTCTTCCTGGAGATGTTCTGCCTGGACCCCTACGTGCTGGTGGACCGCAAGTTCCAGCCCTACAAGCCCTTCTACTACATCGCCGACATCACCAAGGGCCGGGAGGACGTGCCCCTCTCCTGCGTCAACGAGATCGACAGCACCCCCCCGCCGCAGGTGGCCTACAGGAAGGAGCGCGTCCCCGGCAAGGGGGTCTACATCAACACCAGCCTGGACTTCCTCGTGGGCTGCGACTGCAAGGACGGTTGCAGAGACAAGTAGGTGGCCCCTCGCGTGGGTTCGGAGGGTGGGGAAGCACCCGAGAGGCGTGTGATCCGCTCTGACCTCAGAGTTGCCGCGGCTCCGAGGCCGTTGCGGATCACGCTCTCCTGGGTGGAAAACTGGTTGCATGGCCGGGCCCAGAGAGTGGTGGGAAATGGTGTTAAATCCAGCTCGGGGACAGGGACAAGTGGGGTTCCCCAGGGCTCAGTGCTGGGTCCAGCCCTGTTCAATGTGTTCATCAATGACCTGGATGAAGGCATCGAGGGCACCGTGAGCAAGTTTGTGGGTGACACTGAGCTGGGTGGAAGCTGGATCTGCTGGAGGGTCGGGAGGCTCCAAAGGGATCTGAGCAGGCTGGATCCATGGGCTGAGACCAACGGCAGGAGGGTTAACAAGGCCAAATGGCGGGTCCTGCCCTTGAGGCACAAGAACCCTGAGCAGCTCCAGCCTAGGAGAAGTCTGGCTGGAAAGTGCCTGGAGGAGAAGGACTTGGGGGGTTGGTCGACAGCGACTGAACATAAGCCAGCAGTGTGCCCAGGGGGCCAAGAAGGCCAAGGGCATCTTGGCTTGGATCAGACCTGGTGTGGCCAGCAGGGCCAGGGAGGTTCTTCTCCCTCTGTACTCGGCCCTGGGGAGACCGAACCTGGAATCGTGGGGTCAGTTGTGGGCCCCTCAGCACAAGAAGGATGTTGAGGGGCTGGAGCGAGTGCAGAGAAGAGCAACAAGGCTGGTGAAGTGGCTGGAGAACAGGCCTGATGAGGAACGGTTGAGAGAGCTGGGGGTGTTTCTGGTGGAGAAGAGGAGGCTGAGGGGAGAGCTCGTTGCTCTCTACAACTACCTGAAGGGAGGTTGTGGAGAGGAGGGAGCTGGGCTCTTCTGCCAAGTGACAGGGGACAGGACGAGGGGGAATGGCCTCAAGCTCCACCAGGGGAGATTTAGGCTGGAGATTAGGAGGAAGTTTTTTACGGAAAGGGTCATTAGGCATTGGAATATGCTGCCCAGGGAGGTGGTTGATTCGCCTTCCCTGGAGGTGTTTAAGTCACGAGTAGACAAGGTGCTGAGGGCCATGGGTTAGTGATTGATGGGAATGGTTGGACTCGATGATCCAGTGGGTCTCTTCCAACCTGGTGACTCTACGATTCTATGATCTCTTGCGTTTTCACAAGGAAAAGGCACGATTTCATTTTCTTCCTTCTAAGAAGTGGAGCACGGGTGAGTTTCTTTGTGTCTCTCTCTCTCTCTAGATCGAAATGCGCCTGCCACCAGCTGACGGTGCAGGCAACCGGCTGCACCCCAGGAGGGCAGATCAACCCCAACGCCGGGTACCAGCACAAAAGGCTGGAGGAGTGTCTCCCGACGGGGTGAGTAGAGTTGCTGCTTCTGTCCTCGCGAATTGCAGCCCCAGGTGCTTCCCTCCAACGCTGTCAGAGACACTGAAAACACCTCGGTTCTTGGTTCAGTCATGGAATGGGTTGGGTTGGAAAGGACCTCAGGGCCCATCCAGTGCCACCCCAGCCATGGGCAGGGACACCTCCCACTGCATCAGGGGCTCCAAGCCCCATCCAACCTGGCCTTGAGCCCCTCCAGGGATGGAGCAACCTGGGCCAGGGCCTCCCCACCCTCACAGCAAAACATTTCTCCCTAAGGAATCTCAGTTTCTTCTCTTTTGAAACCATTCCCCTCATCCTGTCCATGCACTTTCTGATCCAGAACCCCTCCCCAGCTTTCATAGAATCACAGAATCACCAGGTTGGAAAAGACCCATCGGATCATGGAGTCCAACCATTCCCATCAATCACTAACTCATGGCCCTCAGCACCTCGGCCACCCACACCTTAAACCCCTCCAGGGAAGGGGAATCAACCCCCTCCCTGGGCAGTTCCAGTGCCCCATGACCCTTTCCATGAAGAATTTTTTCCTGCTGTCCAACCTGCCCCTCCCCTGGTGGAGATTGAGGCCATTCCTTCTCGGCCTGTCCCCTGGCCCTTGGCAGAAGAGCCCAGCTCCCTCCTCTCCACAACCTCCTCTCAGGCACTTGCAGAGAGCAATGAGCTCTCCCCTCAGCCTCCTCTTCTCCACCAGAAACCCCCCCAGCTCTCTCAGCCGCTCCTCTTCTTCTCCAGCCCCCTCACCAGCTTCCTTGCTCTTCTCTGCACTCGCTCCAGCCCCTCAACATCCTTCTGGTGGGGAGGGGCCCACAACTGACCCCACGATTCCAGGTTCGGTCTCCCCAGGGCTGAGTCCAGAGGCCCTCGCATCATCCCCGAGGCCTCCTGTGGACTCGCTCTAACGAGCCCTCTGCTAATCGCTAAGTGTTACCACAGCACCTGGCAGCTGAGCTTGAAGTCATTGCCCCAAATCCCTTTGTGTCATTCCTGGGATCACACTGACTCTTGGCCTATTGCTTTATCGCAGGAGATGTCACTGTTCTCCTTTCTTTCAGGGTTTACGAGTGTAACCGGAGGTGCAAGTGCAACGTGAACATGTGCACCAACCGCCTGGTCCAGCACGGGCTCCAAGTGCGGCTGCAGCTGTTCAAGACCCAGAACAAGGGCTGGGGCATCCGCTGCCTCGACGACATTGCTAAAGGCTCTTTCGTCTGCATCTATGCAGGTGAGGATCTCAGCAAGCAGGTAGAACCCTCTTCATTTTCAAGCAGGCGCCGCGGATGAAAAGCCTTTTTTGTTGAGCCACCGCTCTCCCCGCAGTCACGTGCGTTCCGATAGGAATCGGCTTCGCTTTGGTTAAGGTGGGAGGGAATAAGTGGTTGTGTCAGCCTGGGAGGCCTCGGTTTTGATCATTGCGAAATGCAAAGCCTTGCAGAACAGGCTGCGGAGCTCCCCCCACCCTGAGCTACTTAGTGGGACGAGAAAGCGAGAACTCGGGTGATGAACTTGAAGCTCTTTGAGTTCCTGCGCGGCGTCCCGGCCTCGCCCCTCTCGAAACCAGGGGCTGCAGAAACCAGGGTGAGAGGAGCTCTGGGATCCCAGCGCCTTTTCAGCACATCAGGGGTGAATCCACACCTCCCCAGGGCTGTTTCTGTGCTCTGAGTGTGAATCCACACCTCCCCAGCGCTGTTTCTGTGCTCTGAGTGTGAATCCACACCTCCGCAGGGCTGTTTCTGTGCTCTGAGTGTGAATCCACACCTCCCCAGCACTGTTTCTGTGCTCTGAGTGTGAATCCACCCATCCCAGGTGCTCTTTCTGTGCTCTGTGTGAATCCGCACATCCCCAGCTCTGTTTCTGCACAATGAGTGTGAATCCACACATCCCCAGTGCTGCTTATGCTTGTTGAAGGTGAATCCACACCTCCCTAGTGCTCTTTCTGTGCTCTGAGTGTGCATCCCCACCTCCCCAGCGCTGTTTCTTCATGCCGAGGGTGAACCAACGCGTCCTTTCTTCCTCTTTACCGCGAGACAGCAGCCGGCACTGCGGCTCTGGCTGCCGAAATGCAGAAGTTGCGCAGGGGCGGTTGCGTTAACTCTGCAACCGAACTTAACCACGGGCCGTGCCTGTGTGCTGGCCCTCGGGTCCCACCGCCCTCGGTGTTGCTTCCGTGCTTCGTTGTCGCCTCCGGCACCTTCCGAGGGAAAGGCCACCAGCCTGTTTGAACTCGTGGTGGGGACACGTAACACAGCTTTTAGAGCTCAGATAGATCTGGTGGAGGAGCCAAAGTATCACTGTGATTAGGAAGCTGCTCCTGAGGAAGATCCATCTTTCTTTATCCCAAGGTTGGATTCGAAGGCGATTTAACCCCACGCGATCTTTGCGCTGTTGGCGCTGGGCTCTGGTGCACATTGTCTCTTTTCGATTTGAAACTGGATGGATTGCAGCCTGTTCTCTTCTTGAACCTCTCGCGTTTATGTCAAGTCTTTCTTTACCTTGAAGATGTTCTGTGCCGATTCTTTTAAACACGACTAGAAGCCTTGCCTGACCTCCCCCCCAGTTTAATACGTGATCGCTCCTCGAATCGTGGGGTCGGTTGTGGGCCCCTCCCCACAAGGAGGATGTTGAGGGGCTGGAGCGAGTGCAGAGAAGAGCAAGGAAGCTGGTGAGGGGGCTGGAGAAGAAGAGGAGCGGCTGAGAGAGCTGGGGGTGTTTCTGGTGGAGAAGAGGAGGCTGAGGGGAGAGCTCATTGCTCTGTGCAAGTGCCTGAGAGGAGGTTGTGGAGAGGAGGGAGCTGGGCTCTTGTGCCAAGGGACAGGGGAAAGGACAAGAGCCTCAAGCTCCACCAGGGGAGGGGCAGGATGGACAGCAGGAAAAAATATTTCGTGGAAAGGGTGATTGGGCAGTGGAACTACCCAGGGAGGGGTTTGAGTCCCCTTCCCTGGAGGGATTTAAGGTGTGTGTGGCCGAGGTGCTGAGGGACATGGGTTAGTGATTGATGGGAATGGTTGGACTCCATGATCCGATGGGTCCTTTCCAACCTGGTTTCTCTACGATTCTAATCTATGTTCTTCAGGTTTCCGTTCCCTTGAGCATCAGGGTAGCGCCTCATCCTTTCCCAGCTCAGATTTGGAGTCTTGCTCCTGTTTGCTCTTCACTGAGCCTCCGGGGAAGCGAAAACGAGGTCCTGAGGGACATGGTTTAGTGTTTGTTGGGAACGGTTGGACTCGATGATCCGATGGGTCTCTTCCAACCTGGTGATTCTGTGATTCTGTGAAAACGTCCAGGGTAGGAAGTTTTATCATCCCTGGAGAATTTACATTTAGTTTTCTATCCCCAGGCAAGATCCTCACGGACGACTTCGCCGACAAGGAGGGCCTGGAGATGGGCGACGAGTACTTTGCCAACCTGGACCACATCGAGAGCGTGGAGAACTTCAAGGACGGCTACGAGAGCGACGCCGAGTGCTCCTCCGACTCCAGCGGCGTGGACCTGAAGGACGACGACGAGGAGAACACGGGCACCGAGGAGCAGGAGGAGTCCAACGAGGACAGCTCCGACGACAACTTCTGCAAGGACGAGGACTTCAGCGCCAGCCTGGTGTGGCGCAGCTACGCCACGCGCCGGCAGACCCGCGGCCAGCGGGAGAACGGCCTCTCGGAGACGGCGTCCAAGGACTCGGGGCTGGCGCGGCAGGTCAGCCACGAGGAGACGGCCGCCGCCTGTAAGCTGCCGGTGTCCGAGGAGACCTCCAAGAACAAAGTGGCCTCGTGGCTGAGCTCCAACAGCCTGGCCGACGGCTTCCAGGACAATGACAGCACCTCCTCCTTCAAGATGAGCGAGGGGAGCGACGCCAGGGCCGGCAAAGCCGAGCTCCCCGCCGAGAAGGGCTCCGCCTCGGCCCCGGGAGACCTGGACGGAGAGGCGAAGGCGTCAAAGAAAGACGTAAGGGAGGGTTGTGGGGGTGGGAGATGAGGATTGTCCCTCAGCCACGCGCCTCGGGCTCTGCTCTTGCTCAGGCAGCTCGTGGTGCTCCTTGTCCTGCTCCGGTGGGGTCAGGAGCCGCCTTTCCCCATCCCAGGACTCGATGAGCCGATGGGTCTCGTCCAACCTGGTGATTCTGTGATTCTAAGAGGCTACAAAGAAGTCGCTGAGCTGAACATCCCTCCCTACTTGAGCATCTTGCGGGTCTGGAGCCCCGAGACCAGGAGCCGCCGCCTGCCTGGGGGGGCGTGGGGAGGGCTCGGAGGGGGGACAGCAGAGCGGTGGCCGCAGTCCCCCTGCTTCCCTTGCTCCAGAGCAGGGACTGGGAGGCCGTGGAGGGTGGGAGATGCGCGGTCACCACTCCAGAGCGGCCCCGGGCCTGCGTGTCGCTCTGTGGGGACCTCCGGCTCCTCAGGGACTGTGGAGGGTGGGAGATGTGCAGTCACCACTCCAGAGCAGCCCTGGGCCTGCGTGTCGCTCTGTGGAGACCTCCGGCTCCTCAGGGACTGTGGAGGGTGGGAGATGCGTGGTCACCACTCCAGAGCAGCCCCGGGCCTGCGTGTCGCTCTGTGGGGACCTCCAGCTCCTCACGACTGTGCTGGTGTTTGAGGATTTTCCACCCACAGGCTGGAAACCGCTCCGAAAGCGAGAGGTTTTAATCATCTGTGCTTCTCTCCTCTGCAGGAAACTGAAGATTCGGCCAAAATTCCCGGGTAAAGTTCTTTATATTGTATTTTGCTGCTTTTTTTGTTTGTTTGTTTAATTCCAAATTTGCCTCCGACTGTGTTGCCGCAGCTCTGGGGCTGCCCCTTAACTCCCTTAGTGCCACCCCCAGCGTAAAGGGAGAGAGCCTGGAGGGGTGGGATGGGCTGGGCCCCAGTGTCCCTTGACGTGAAACGCTGGGAGGTGGCAGCTCGGGACGCTGAGATACACGCGGACGGTTTAGAGATTGATGGGAATGGTTGGACTCGATGATCCGCTGGGTCTCTGATAGGAATGGTTGGACTCGATGATCCGGTGGGTCTCTTCCAACCTGGTGATTCCGTGATTCTATGAGACGCCCTCTTCTCCTCGCCCCCGCAGGCTCGGCGAGCTGGGAAGGATGTACGGCTACAACCCGACCCCCCCCAAGCTGGACGGGATCCGCAGGCCGACGAGCAAGACGGCCCTGCTGCAGAGCAGGCGACAGTCCCTCACGCCGCAGCCCCCCGCAGACGTAAGCGGCAACCTCGGCGTTCGGAGACGGGCTGGGAGCGTGTCTAGAACGGTTTGGTGAAGACCAGGAGCTTTAGGCTGTTTCTCGGCTGCTTTCAGTCCCGGTTGGACCATAGAATGATGGAATCATGGGATGATTTGGGTGGGGAGGGACCTCAAAGTCCATCAATCCCACCCCTACCAGGGGCAGGGACACCTCCAGCTCCATCAGGGGCTCCAAGCCCCATCCAACCTGGCCTTGAACCCCTCCAGGGATGCAGCAACCTGTTCCAGGGCCTCCTCATCCTCACAGGAGAACGTTTCTCCCCCAGATCTCATCTCAATCTCCCCTCTTGACACTCAAAATCGTTCCCCTCATCCTCTCCCTGCTCTCTCTGATCCAGACCCCCTCCCCAGCTCTCCTGGAGCCCCTTTCAGCCCTGGAAGCTGCTCTAAGGTCTCCCCGCAGCCTTCTCCAGGCTCAACAACCCCAACTCTCAGCCTGTCCCCGCATCCTGGGGGATGATCCCTGGGGCTTGGGGTCTTGTCTCTTCCCCGCTGAACCCAGAGCACCCCAAGGTGCCGGCTCGCAGGGCCCTGGCAGGCTGGGTGCTGCGGGACCAGCCAGCGCCCCCCAATCCCGCTGCCGGGAGGTGAGGTTTCCATCCCGTTCCAGAAGGAGGGAGCCAGGGCGGTTTGCTCGGAAAGCGCTGGAGCCGAGCCCTGACTGGTGTTCGCAGGACGTGCTGACGCTGTCGAGCAGCACGGAGAGCGAGGGCGAGAACGGGCAGGCGGCGGGGGCCCAGGCCCCGGGCACCACCAACGACAGCGACGACATCCAGACCATCTCCTCGGGCTCCGACGACAACGACGCCGACGGCAAGAAGAACTCCCTGTCCGGCTCAGGTGAGGAACCTGCTGGGGGGAAGGAACGAGGGCGGGAAGTTGGGGGGGTAGAGCGAGAAATTCCGACCAGGAGCCCTCAAGAAGGACTGGTGAGGATGCAGCTGCGGGCACAGGGCGTCCTGCTCCGCTCGTGAAGCTTCCCTGGGTGGTTTTGCAGCCGTAACCGCGAGTCCCAGTCCTAGGGAACTTGGATATCCAAGAAAAAGCTGCTGGGAGGGTCCTTGTTGAAGGTCTCCAGCTCCACGGGGCCGAGCGGAGAAGCCACGAGGTTCCCAGGAGCCACCCAGGGTGGCGATTTAGATCCGAGCTGCGTCTCGAAGGAGTTTCTGACTCTGGTGTGGCAGCCGTAACCGCAAACCCCAGTCCTAGAGAACTTGGATACCCAAGAAAAAGCTGCTGGGAGGGTCCTTGTTGAAGGTCTCCACCTGCACGGGGCCGAGTGGAGAAGACGCAAGGTTCCCAGGAGCCACCCAGGATGGTGGTTTAGGTCCGAGCTGCGTCTTGAAGGAGTTTCTGGCTCTGGTGTGGCAGCCGTAACCGCAAACCCCAGTCCTAGAGAACTTGGATACAGGTTGATATCCAAGAAAAAGCTGCTGTGAGGGTCCTTGTTGGAAGGTCTCTACCTCCATGGGGCCGAGCGGAGAAGCCGCAAGGTTCCCAGGAGCCACCTGGGATGGCGGTTTAGATCCGAGCTGCATCTCAAAGGAGTTTCTGGCTCTGTGGAAGCCTTAACCGCAAACCCCAGTCCTAGAGAACTTGGATATCCAAGAAAAAGCTGCTGGGAGGGTCCTTGTTGAAGGTCTCCACCCCCACGGGGCCGAGCGGAGAAGTGGGGAGGTTCCCAGGAGCCACCTGGGATGGTGGTTTAGATCTGAGCTGTGTCTCGAGAGTCAGTTTCTGACCCTGGTGTGGAAGCAGAGAACGTCTCGGGCCACCAGCGTGTTTCCAGCGCGGAAAGAGGGTAACGTTTGCTCGTGTGGCGCAGGCGCGGTGAAGAGGCAGGTGGCGGTGAAGTCCACGCGCGGCTTTGCCCTCAAATCCACCCACGGCATCGCCGTCAAGTCCACCAACCTGGCCCTCCCGGCCGAGAAGGGGGAGAGCGCGCCCGACGGCCGCAGCACCCGCCAGTTCTACGACGGGGAGGAGTCCTGCTACATCATCGACGCCAAACTCGAGGGGAACCTGGGCCGCTACCTCAACGTGAGTCCCTGCCCCGGGGGCCAGCTCGGGGACGGCGACGTCCCGGGGAGGCCGGGAAGGGGGAGAGGGACCCATTGCGGCGCTTGGAGGGGGGGGTCTGTCCTTTTGGAGGGGCCGTTACTTCCTAGGACTAGAGAAATACGGGAAGAGAACGGGGAATAGAGCAGGGCTGGGAGGGGGAATCACAGAATCACAGAATCACTGGGTTGGAAGAGACCCATCGGATCATGGAGTCCAGCCATTCCCACCGAACACTAACCCGTGTCCCTCAGCACCTCGTCGACTCGTGACTTCAGGTTGGGAAAGGCCTTTGAGCTCATGGAATCCAACTGTAAAATCAGCGCTGCCAACCCCACCGCTGAGCAGCACGTCCACACGGCTTTTCAACCCCTCTGGGGATGGGGACTGCCCCCAACAGCCTTTTCCATGAAGGAATTTTCCCCCTCTCCTCTCTAACCCTTCCCTGGCGCAGTTTGAGGCCGTTTCCATCCCATCCCTCGTTCCCTGGGAGCAGAGCCCGACCCCAGCCTGGCTCCAGCCTCCTCCTGGGAGCTGCAGAGAGCGATGAGGCCTCCCCTCAGCCTCCTCCTCTCCAGACTAAACACCCCCAGGGCCCTCACCACTCCCCCAACCCCTGTTCTCCAGCCCCTTCCCAGCTCCGTTCCCTTCTCCAGACGCGCTCCAGCCCCTCAAGGTCTTTCATGCAGTGAGGGGCCCAAAGCTCAACCCAGGATTTGATGCTGCTCCAAGCCAGGAGGCTGGTGGCCTTCTTGGCCACCTGGGCCACCGCTGGCTCATGTTCGGCCACTGTCGCCCGGCACCCCCAGGGCCTTTTCCTCTGGGCAGCTTTCCAGCTGCTCCTCCCCCGAGCCTGGAGCATCGCGTGCGGTTGTTGCGGCCCCAGAGCCGGGTCGATCCCCCGTTCCCGAGCGATTGGGGTGGCTGCGCCGACCCCGTTGCTGCGTGGCAGGGCCCGGCGGCTGAGCCCGCGTTTGCCAGTGCCCGTCACCTCTGCGAGCGCGGATCTTATGACTCATCCCCTGGTCGTGCGGGCAGGGAAGGGAGGCTGTCCCGTTCCAGCAGGCTCCCAGCTGGACGCGGCGGACAAATTGGCTTGGATCAGAAACGGTGTGACCAGCAGGGCCAGGGAGGTTCTTCTCCCTCTGGACTCGGCCTTGGGGAGACCGAACCTGGAATCGTGGGGTCAGTTGTGGGCCCCTCCCCACCAGAAGGATGTTGAGGGGCTGGAGCGAGTGCAGAGAAGAGCAAGGAAGCTGGTGAGGGGGCTGGAGAAGAAGAGGAGCGGCTGAGAGAGCTGGGGGGGTTTCTGGTGGAGAAGAGGAGGCTGAGGGGAGAGCTCATTGCTCTCTGCAAGTGCCTGAGAGGAGGTTGTGGAGAGGAGGGAGCTGGGCTCTTGTGCCAGGGGCCAGGGGACAGGCCGAGAGGGAATGACCTCAAGCTCCGCCAGGGGAGATTTAACCTAGAGATTAGGAGGAAGTTTTTTACAGAAAGGGTCATTGGGCATTGGAATATGCTGCCCAGGGAGGTGGTTGATTCGCCTTCCCTGGAAGTGTTTTAAGTCACGAGTAGACGAGGTGCTGAGGGACATGGGTTAGTGTTTGGTGGGAATGGTTGGACTTCATGATCCGATGGGTCTCTTCCAACCTGGTGATTCTGTGTGATTCTGTGTGTGTGAAATCGGGGAACCGCTGCTGTTTCTAGCGGCTGCTGTTCACTGCTGGCGGGTTTGCGTCCCTCCCATGATGAGGAACACGGCGCTCACGGCGTTGGTCCCTCTGCTCCCTTTTTCCAGCATAGCTGCAGCCCCAACCTCTTCGTGCAGAACGTTTTTGTGGACACGCACGACCTGCGCTTCCCCTGGGTCGCCTTCTTTGCCAGCAAGTGAGTGAGTCGCTGCTGCTTGGGGACGGTTCACGGGTGTCTCTCGCTCCCGGTACCCTCTGTCCTCGGTTTCACAGAGTCACGGAGCCGTTTGGGCTGGGAGGGACCTCAAAGCCCATCCAGTGCCACCGGGGACACCTCCCACTGCATCAGGGGCTCCAAAATCCATCCAACCTGGCCTTGAACCCCTCCAGGGATGGAGCAACCTGGGCCAGGGCCTCCCCACCCTCACAGCAAAACGTTTCTCCCCAAGATCTCATCTCAATCTCCCCTCTTGCAGCTCAAAATTGTTCCCCCTCATCCTCTCCCTTCACTCCATGATCCACAGCCCCTTTCCCAGCTTTCCTGGAGCCCCTTTCAGCTCTGGAAGCTGCTCTAAGCTCTCCCCAGACCCTTCTCTTCACCAGGCTGAACAACCCCAGCTCTCCCAGCCTGTTTCAGCCCAGCCTGAGCAGGGAGAAGCTTGGGAAATGAGTCGGATTTCACCTCTCTTCCTGCGAGGGTGCGACTGCCCCTCAGTTTTAGCCCGTTGAGCAGGGAGCAGCCTCTGCCCTGCCTTATTTGAGCTGCAGCGGTGAATCCCGGCCACGTGCCTCAGGCCCCGCCAGCTCAGCGTCTCCTCTGCGAAGCCCCGTGGGAGTGATTCATCGGGGAACTTTGTCCCTTCGCTCACGGCAGAGCCCAGAGCAGCAGAGCCCGAAGCGGCCACGCTGGCTGCTTCACCCTTGCCCCGGGGGGGGCAGCCGGACTGCGCTGCCGTCTCCATACTGACCCGCAAGCAGGAGCTCCAGCTCATCCTCCTCGAGGGAACCGGCCTCTTCTCCCAGCCTCTCCTTTCTCTTTATCCCCTTCCAGGAGGATCCGAGCCGGCACGGAGCTGACCTGGGATTACAACTATGAAGTTGGCAGCGTGGAAGGCAAAGAGCTGCTGTGCTGCTGCGGCGCCGTCAAGTGCCGCGGGCGGCTGCTCTGAGCCCCCTTTACCCCCACGCTCCTGCCGCAGCTCTCGGGGCCGCAGGCCTGGCGCTGGGGGCTCCTCTCTTCAGGGTGAAGCTCCTTCTCGAGCGCTGATTACGAAACCGAGGGCCGAGCCGGTTGCGTTCACCTCCCCTTCACTTGGATTTCTCCCCTTGACTTGAACCCGAAGCCCAGGCCGTGCAGCTCAGGCCGTGTTGGTGCAGGTTTTCAAACAAAAAAAAAATGCTTCCCCGAGACTCCGGGGCAGCGATTCCCGCTTGGGACCGAGCTGCTTCTCTCCCTGCGGCCTTGGGATGGGGCTGGGAGGGAGCGGGACCGGTGGAGAGAAGCCTGGGAAGGGCAGAGCGGGCTGGATTTCTAGCTGTGACGTGAATTTAAGTGTGGAAAAAAAAAAAAAGCCTCTGTCTTCAGCTGTGAGTGATTGACTGATGAGAATCTTAGAAATCAAACCCAATAAAGTTCACTTTTGGTATTAAAAACCAAAATCTCTGAGCTGTAGATGCAGCAAAACGCCCCAGATGAGGATTTAAGCTCTTCTTTCACCTGTTCCCTTGGGGTTTGCAGCGGTGCTGGAAGCCGCCGAGCCCGGACAGGTTACAACGGGCACGGGGAGGGCAGCAAGCGGCACCTTCCCTGCCTTCCAGCAGAGCAAAAACTCATTAACACCCCCGCTCATTAAAATAAGGAGTCGCTGTTAAGTGAAGGAGGCGCTGGGTGAACCCTTCTCGCCCCTGGAACGGGTCTGGATGCTACTTGCTTATTCCTGGTGCCCCAGAGCAAAACCGCAGGCGCAGGATCCAGCGTTTGGCTCGGAATCCGGGCTTGGAGGCCTTGACCTTGGCTCCATCGAAGCCAACCTGGCCTGGGCGCCCGTGAGGGGGAGAGGCCAGAGCCGCCCATGAACCCAGCGAGCGGCGGCGGCTCCTCCTGGAAAACTCCCCCCCTCTTGTTCCCGCTGGCAGCGCCGAAGGGTTTCAAGGGTTGGGGTTGGGTTTGGTTTGTTTTTTCTGCCGGGCAGAGCTCCTACCTGCACCCCCAGCGGCTTCAACCCCCCCAGAATGGAGCGGGAGAGGCAGCTCGGCTTAAACTGGAATCCAATCCCGCAAAGCCCTGGCTGGGAGGAGCGGGCGCCGGTTCCAGCTGCCCCCCCGGCAGCGTCGGCTGCTCTGCGCTTGCACCGGGGCCGTTGGCATTTTCCATCTTAAACCTTTTTTTTTTAACCTCCCCCACCTTTTCAGCCACCGCGAGCTGCGGTTCCATCCTCCGCGTCCACCTGAATGGCGGCTTTGTCACCCCCAGGAGCGGGGCCAGGGCTCCGGCTCCTTCAGAAGACGTGGCGAGCGCTCACAGAGGGGAAAAAAAACCAACAAAAATATAAAAATACTCCAACCCGCCCCCTTTTATCCGTCCCAGAGCTGCAGCGATCGCCCCCCAAACCCTGCGGGGCCCAGGCTCAAGCACAGAACTGCCCAAGCCTGTCAGGTTTTTTTTTACTGAAGTTTATTAGTTTTGTAACTTTTCATATATTTAACCTTTTTTTTTAAAAAAAAAAAACAAACAAAGAAAAAAAAAACAACAAAACATGTTTTGGTCTGTGTTGGTTAATGGTCCTTCTCCCCCCCCACCCCGTCCCCTCAGCCCTGGGCGCTCTCGCAGGAGGCGAAGCCGAACCCGGCTCCTTCCGTCCTCCGAATAAATAGAAACAAACCATCGGTTGGGAATTTGTCCTGCTCCAGCCGGGAAGGGACCGGGAGCGGCCCCGGCGAGCGAGACCGGGGAACCCGTGTGCAGGGAAGGGATTAAACTCCTCCGAGAGAGGCAAGTAGTGAGTGAACCTTGTGACTTTTCCCCCCACCGAGCGCGTCCGTAGTGTCGCGGCGGCCGACTCCTCCGCTGCGGAGCAGGGGGATCGCGGGGCGGCCTCCCCGCCGCCCTCCCCCTCGCTCGGGGCTCTCTTCCCTTCGCCTCCCCCTTCGTGAGGGGTCGGGGAGACGGGGAATAAGGGGGGGCTGGAGCCACCGCGGGCGACGCCCCCGGGTGGGTTAAGGCAGCAGGTGAAAGGCAGGGAGGGCACTGCCGGCGAGCGTGAGGTGTGGAGCGGCGGCCGCCGGCCCCGCTCCGGAGGAGGAGGAGGAGGAGGCCGAAGAAGGGGGCCGAGCGGGAGCCTCAGGGCCCTCGGGTTGCTCCGTGGGACCCCCGAGGGTGGCGGGACTCGCCGGCCGAGGGGCTCGGGCCGCGGCGCAGACGGGGCTCGGGGGCTGCTCAGTCGGTTTTGCGGTGGTTGTTGTTGAGGACGGGGTGGCCGTTGGAGAGGGGCCCGTTCTTCGCCGCCGCCTCCTCCTCCTCCTCCGAGTTGTCCGTCTCCTCCCGGTCGCTCCTCTCATCCTCCACCACCTGCGGGGGCAGCGGGAAAGATGGCGGCTGGGTCAGCGCTGCCTCATTTTCCTGCTGGGCCTCAGTTTCCCCCCCGGGCCTCAGTTTCCCCCCTCACAACCACCAGTTTCCTCCTCATCAAGGGTTTTGTGGGACTCAGGAAGCCACATAGGCTCTGGCTTCACGGTTTGGGGTGGGGTCTCCCCTGCCAACCCCCCCCCTCAGCCCTCCATCCGCCCCCTTCAGCCCCACGGCAGCGAATCCAGGCGGGAGTTTCCCCCATTTCCCCCCTCTTGCCTTTCCAGTTATGAACTTCTGGGCCATGCGGATGATGAGGAAGGCCCAGAAGACGTGCAGCGACTGCAGCACGACCATCATGAAGTTGAAGAAGTAGTAGCCGAAGAAGGCCGGGTAGAGATCCAGGGGATAAACCACCGTGCAGTGCATGATCCTGCCGGGAAAGGCCGCCCCCGTCACCGCCGGGAACACCGGCACCCCCAACCCCCAGGAAGGGGGTCCCCGCGGCCTCAAGTTTCCCCGCCCCCCGGGGGGCTCACCAGAAGGGCAGGATGACCAGGCGGGTGACGATGAAGACGGCGGCGAAGACGATGAAGATGTTGTTGCAGGTGTTTCTCCAGCCGGCGTAGTTGAACATCTTGGCCGACTGCGGGGGGGACGCAGCGGCAGGGGATGAGGCGGGAAAGGGGGACGCGGGACGAGTGCCCCGAGCACGAGGGGGAAGGGGGAGGCTCGCTCACCTCCAGCAGATAATCCGAGGAGTCGTGCAGGGCCATGATGAGCGTCCCCGCGCGGATGTAGTTGGCGAACCAGGAGAAGCTGATGAGGATGATGGTGGCCACGTGGTGGATGATTTGTTCCTTGAAGTCCTGCACGCAAGAGGGGGTTACGGCGGCCTCGCTCCGGCGCTTTCCCCCCCTCCCCGAGATCCCAGGAGCCCCGGGAAGGCCCCGGGAAGGCCCCAGCGCCAACCGGCCCACCTTGCGCTTGACGTCGGAGGCGATGCTGAAGAGCAGAGACCAGTAGAAGGAGAGCTCGATCATGTAGTACCAGTACTGGGAGGGCAGCATGCTCTGCAAAGCATCAGACGCCTTCCTGGGACCCTCCGAACACTCCGGGGGCTCCAAACCCCTTCCCAGCGCATCAGCCGAAGCCCCGCAGGGGCCGGAGACGCTGCACGATCCCCGGAGGGACCCTCCCAGGCCCTCTGGGGGCTCCAGTTCTCATCTCCCAGCAGCTCCCAGGGGCTCTGGTTCCCGTCTCCCACCTCCCAGGAGCTCCCTGGAGCGGGAAGGGCTGTGGGATCGCGGCCGGGCGCTCACCTGGATGGGGTAGCCCTTCCACACCTCCCGGAGGTCGTAGAACCAGGGTTTCTGCGGGATTCGGGGAAGAGAAAGACGGGGATGAGAAGGCGCCGGAGGGGAGAGAAAGGTGCCGAGGTCGGGATGGGGGTCGGGTCAATACTCACATCCACTATGACAGCCATGCCAGCAATGAAAGCAAGAAGGTAAAACGTGAATCTCCAACTGGAAAAAGGAAGCAGACGGTTCCTCAAGACGGGCACCGGAGAGCGGGAGGGAGAAGGATGGACCAACCAGCCCCGGATCCCCCCACCCGCCCCGGAGCAGCAGCCCCCCCAACAGCGGCGACAGCCGGGCTCTCACCTGGCCTCCCGGAATTTCTTGAGGAGGCTGGGCCGGTCCTGGTTGCGGCGGCGGCGGAACCAGCGCTCCACCTGCCGCACGGTGCAGCCGCTCTGCTTGGACAGCAGCTCCACGTCGGCCTGCGGACGGCAGGGATGGCGGTGAGGGGGCTGCTCGTGGGGGCCCCAACTCGGCCGAGCCCCTTTCGGGGACCCCCCCCAACCCCTCACCTGCTTGGGGTGCTTGGTGGTGGCAGCGTAGAACTTCTCCAACACGGGATTGGGGGCGGCTTTCAACCGGATCTTCTCCTTGACGTTGAGGAGCCCGGCCAGGGGGGTGGCCACGTACCTGGGACGGAGAGGACAGACACCCCATGTCCCACCTGCACGGCCAGCAGGGCCAGGGAGGTTCTTCTCCCTCTGGAGAGACCGAACCTGGAATCGTGGGGTCAGTTGTGGGCCCCTCCCCACCAGAAGGATGTTGAGGGGCTGGAGTGAGTGCAGAGAAGAGCAAGGAAGCTGGTGAGGGGGCTGGAGAAGAAGAGGAGCGGCTGAGAGAGCTGGGGGGGTTTCTGGTGGAGAAGAGGAGGCTGAGGGGAGAGCTCATTGCTCTCTGCAAGTGCCTGAGAGGAGGTTGTGGAGGGGTGGTTGTCGCTGCCTCAGTTTCCCCATCCCATCCTGGGAGCCCTCCCCTCCCTGGGTCCCTCTGTCACCCCGGAGTTGGGGACCCGTCCCCCACGAAGCAGCCGAGCCGGATCTGTCCCGGCAAACGCTGCCTCCCCGCTTCTCCCACCATCCCAACAAAGCTCCGTCTGTTCCCGTTCCCAGCTCGTCATTGTTTGCCCAGCAAATCGCTCCTCAAGTGCCGCAGCCGAGCAGCCCAAGCGAAGGCGGCGGAGGATTCACAAAGCCGGGTCTGTGCCGGGACGCCGGGAGCCGATTCCTGGCCCTCAGTGTGGTTTGGGACGGGAGGAAGGTAGCGGGGACGCGTCCCGGGGGGGGGACCTGGCACCGGCAGAGCCAGAGCGGGAAAGGGACTCACGTCTCAAAGAGGTGCCGGACGACGAGGAAGAGGAAGGCCAAGGGGATGGTGACGTAGAGGTCGGCGGCTTTGGCGTAGACGCGGCCATCGCGGTCCTCCAGGTCGGCCCAGGTGAGGTTCGCCGGCAGCCAGAGCCGCTCCCACCAGAAGTAGCTGTACAGGGTCTGCAACATGCTGAGGGGACAGGGCCATGAGGGCACCAGCACAGGCCCCACAGCAGCCGGGGACCCCGGGGCCTGAGCCGGGCGGCCAGCGCCCCGATCCGGCAATGCCCCGGCTGGACCCAGCACCCCGAATCCGTGCTTGGAGCTGGCAATGGAGCTGGCCCCCCGAGAGCCTGAATCTGGCAATGGATCCGGCAGTGGATCTGGCAATGGATCCAGCACCCTGAGCCCTCATACGGAGCAGCCAGTGCAGGGATCTAGTAATGGATCTGGCAGTGAATCCGGCAACGGATCTGGCACCCCGAACCCTCACACCGAGCGGCTGGTGCATGGATCCAGCAATGGATCTGGTAATGGATCTGGCACCCTGAGCCCTCACATGGAGTGGCTGGTGCATGGATCTGGCAATGGATCCCACACTGGATCCCTCAATGGATCTGGCACCCTGAGCCCACTCATTGAGCAGCCAGTGCATGAATCTGGGAATGGATCCAGCACCCCAAACCCTCACACAGAGCA
>WAAB01004310.1:725-15402 GCA_013389865.1 Piaya cayana | reverse complement strand
GGTGATTCTATGATTCTTTTCAAAATCTGTGTTTTTAATAGAGACATTGGCTATGGAATGAGAGATTGGAATATTGGAATTAGAGTCCCAGATAAGGACATTTTGTCTTTTGAATGTTTGTTTTGGCAGAGCATTATCAAGGAGGTTTCTTACTCCATAGCTCTGCAAAGTATTCTATCCTTTGGTCTCACCAGAAAGAGTTTACATGAAATTTTTAAAAAATAGTTTAGTGTCGTATAGTTAATAGCAGTCATATGATATAATGGTATAATGTTTTGCTCTGTAATAAGAATTTAAGGTGCTATCGTAAACCAAAAGATGACTTAACACCTCTTTCCTGTCCACTCATTGTATTAGACCAGGGAGATAGTGCTGGAGTGTGTTTTGGAGAAAAAAAGTTGCCTAAATATCCCAAACACCCAAGACCCATAGCCATACTTTAATTGTAAACAAGCAAATCACCAAGTACACTTCCATGTTATTCCCTTCCAGAAAACAACAAGGCCTGGACTGAACTCTTCTGTGTTGTTACAGAAAAGCCAGCTGGGTTTGCTGAGCTCCAGAAGCTATTGCAGGTACAATGATTGAATTTGTCTGCTGTGCAATATCAAGTTCTGCTCCTGATGTAACTGTTCCTGTCAGGTTTCTTGTATTTCTTACTGTTCCACTTAGGATGAAAAACATATTACTTCTAAAAAAAGTAGTAGTTATGTTCTGTTATAATTGGGTTACTTAAGTGATGAGAATTAAAATGAAGAAGAGGCTTCCCAATTTCAGATAAACTGGAGTTTAAAACTTCACTTTTTTTTCCTATATATGCTGGTTTGCCATATTGTGCTTTATGAATACAGTGCAGCTTTTCTTTCCATGAATACTCTTCAACTGACATGACTGTTCCCCTGCCTCCCATTAGAATTGCTGTGCTTAGGTTCAGTAACAATGTAGAAGGGCAAGTTAATGACTTCCTGCGTTATTTCTGCTACTGAGCATGTACTGGGGTTCAAAATAACATGACAAAATTCCATAGAATAGTTAGGGTTGGAAGGGACCCTAAAAATCATCTAGTTCCAACCCCCCTGCCATGGGCAGGGGCATATCCCACTAGACCAGGTTGCTCAAGGCCCCATCCAACGTGGCCTTGAACACCTCCAGGCATGGGGTGTCCCCAGCTTCCCTGGGCAACCTGTGCCAGTGCCTCACCACTCATAGTGAAGAAATTCCTCCATATGTCTAGTCTAAATCTGCCCCTCTCCAGTTCATAGCCATTGCCCCTAGTCCTGTCACTACAAGCCTTTATGAACAGTCCCTCCACAGCTTTCTTGTAGCCCCCTTCAGGTACTTGAAGGTCGCTATAAGATCTCCTCAGAGCCTTCTTTTGAACCAGTCCAACTTTCTAAACCTATCCTCTTATGGGAGGTGCTCCAGCCCCTCCCATGAATGTGGAAGATGCTCTTGTTCATGGATTATATAAGTGAAATTGCACCATGCTAGTTATTCAGGCATTTTTTCTTTTGTGTTGAGAAGCAGTTCTGGATATCCTGGCCAGAATTCTTTTCACTGGCATTAAACCTAGGCTTACTTGAATTACTCTCTTTTCCTTGCCTTCTCTACCTGCTTTTACAGGCTGGTCCATGAACTAAAAGTGAACTGCATGCAGAGAAGGAAGATAGAAATCCACCGTCCAGATTCCTCAGTTGCTGAAACCAACAATTTTAAAATAATTGTGGTATGTTATGAGAACAGTTAAGACTGTTAGGATAGAGAGAGACTATTATCAGTAAAAATTCAGGATCTTGTAATGAAATCTCACACATCACATTTTGCTTCCAAAGATGCGTTATTCCTGATCCATTAGTTCTCAAAAGCTATACTTCGTCATTTTAAACAGGTAGGAAGGGGCTGTTCCTTTCCTAGAAAGGAAAATGTTGAAAAGATTGGATATGAAAGTGATCAATGTGCTTTCTTGGAAATAAACAGGAATTGAAGAGATAATTAGTGTGGGGCCAGGGGTAGGGGTGGAGAGGATTAAGAGAAGAAAATGGAAGAGAATTTGGGAAGTTGTAAAGCCTATGTCCAGAAAGTCTTTTTAAACAGCAGTAATCGTTTTGCATCTTATGACTTGAAAGCAGTTTCTACTGGTTTTGATAGTACCACATGCATAGGAAAGGTCTCTGGAGCAAGTATCCTTTTTAGTAAAGGTCTAATTGCTTTTCTTGCTCATGTTTTTTTCTGTGCATGCAAATAAAAAGGCATTGGCAAATATTTTTAGAGATGAATGGAAAGCGGATAGTGCTAAAGGGGTCAGAATTAATGTGTTGCTTCATTTCAGACCTAATGCAGCTCCCTTGAGCTGTTTTTTCCAGTAAGTGTGACCAGTAAGCTTTTGTTTTGCAGGCAGATGTTGCTTGTGAACGGATATTCACTGTGAATGATGTAGAGCATGGAGGATGTAAATATGGTATCATCAACCTCGGTGGTTTGGGGAAGGAGTCTCTCACTGTGGAAATGTATGAGAACGTCTACTTCACAAACCGCAAAGTACTGTGTTCTGTTCCTGCTTCCGTCAGTTGTTGCTTTCTGAGAACACTGTTCTTGGGAGGAATAGGTGGAATGCATGAGGGTTAGGCAGGGGTTAGAAGGAGAGAATGGAAGAATCTAGTGATGTGAAGTTTGGATAAATGCAGAATCACAGTAAACTTAGATGAAAGCTCTCAGTACCAGTGCAGATTTTCAGGAATGTTATGCTACAAGTGAATTGTAGAAGTACCAGCTTCTAAGGATTATGCTTACTTCAGAGTTGCACTTGTCTGTATCTGACAAAACTGATGTTGAGGGCCAGGAACTACTAAGATTTGCATAATTATCAAAATAATTTTGGGAAAATGTGTTTATCCTTGAAAATTAAGAGTATTTTGTAACCTCTTCATGCTCAGATTCTTTTAAGGATGATCCCTTAAATAATAGGAAGCAGTTGATGCCTCAGTCAGTGTTTAGGGAGATTTCCTAGTGCTGTGTGTTACATTTAAGAGGAATATGTCTCATTACTGGACTATTTAGTGGGCTAAGGAACTGTGCCCTGCTTTGTCATCTTTGCATTGAAATACCCTTTCATAAATTGAATAAGAGATCATAAAAATAGTATGTTTTCTTGCATCTGAAGGCGAATTCTGTGTGCTGGGCATCGCTGACTCATCCGGATTCTCATGTTTTATATCCTTTTAAAATAATTTCAGTTCAGCTTTCACAAGCCTGTACATGCTGCACAGCAGAGCTGACTTAAGGGAAGACCTCTCATGTCATTGCCCCAGAATTTAGGTTTTCTGGAAAACTGATAAAGTTATAAAAATTGAAAGATGTTTGAGCTAGTGAGATGAATGTATGGTTCTGTTACAGATGCATGTAGAATTGTTTCCTGCCCTGGAGATGTTACACTTCGTTAGTAGTGTAGATTGCAATATCCAAAATGACCTGATCTTTAGAAAATGTCTGGGGCAAAAGAACAAGAGAAAGGGTCAAGGCAACAAACTTTATCTTTGAAAGTGGACCTCTTTGAAAGTGAGTCAGTCAGTTTCTGCTGTAAACCATTCCCATATTGGTTAGGGTGAGAGAAGAATGGGAGTGGTGCATTGGCATTGTGCCCTGCAACTTTCAGAACATGCTCTGCACATGTGTCTCAGAAGATGAAAGTTGATGGTGTAGTAGAGGAAGCGGTAAGACACAGTGCAAAGACAAGAGAGGAATAAATGGAGATTTTAACATAGGAGATGGTGGGCAACAGATGTGCTATTAAAATGCCGAAAGAGAGGAAATTAATTAGATAAGTATGTAATGGCTCATGGGAAAAGCCAAGCAATTCAGTACTGATCCAGAAAGGTGGCAGGAGTTCATCGGGCTTGCTCATAGTTTTTTAAGAGTTGGGAGATTGGTTTGGTTATTTGGTGTTTTTTCTCTGTCATGTCACAGATTTGTCCCACTGAAAAAGTATTCTATCTAAAGTCTTCTCTGCTTCCCCGATTTGCACCACTTTCTTCAACATCTCCCCATGAAAAACAGATCTATATTAATGCAGTGTCATCAGCATGTAAAGAAGAGTCATCCATGTCTGCCATTCTTTTTTCTTGTCACTAAAAAGATGCCTTAGTATTCTTATATCTTGTATTTTTACTACCAGAAAAACAAGCAAGAATCTGAATCCTTTCTAGCTCTTTCCCATGAAAGAAATTAAGATTCAAGACTCAATTGTAAACTGTAAGGCACATTAAAGGTCGCAAAAGAAAGCTGTAGCTGTGTCAGAGAATCTTGCTTTCCCCAGCTATGAATGTTAGGCAGCCTGTTCCATTCTAGATCGATCTTTGTTTTCCTCAACTCACTTCAGCAAGCTGTGTCTCATGGGAATTGCAGAAACACCGGGCTGTGCCAGTCTGCTTCCAGCATCATTGTTCAGCAGCACTAACCCAGGTAGGGTGTTTTTGTTGGTGTGTTTTATTCCAGTTTTCGATAGCAGTTATGGTGTGAAAAGAGCACAAAGGAAAGGTTATTTCCACACTTTTCTTCAGTAGCTGGTGAGACTGTTGTATCCTTATAAAACTTAGGAAGTCTGAAACAGCTTAAGAAGTGATGAGATTAAAGAACTTTACTGTAAGAATTAATTAACAAGCAGTAGTCAAAGCACTAGTTTATTTTTAGCTGCTGATGTAGTACTTGACTTCAGCAGAACAACTTACTTGTAAAGTAAATATTTGAGATTTTTCATTAGTAGCTTGGCCTGTAACCAGCACTAAGAGTTACTCAGATTTCTTTGTAGACCATCTAGAATCATTGCAGAATCCCTTCTTATAGTAGTTACTCGGGTATTCTCAATGGATTCATGAAAAGGTGGAAGGCTGGTAATTGTCTCAGCCTGTAGCTGCTTGAACAAGCTAATGCTCAGTTGTGTGTAAGCATGATTGATTTGGAGAATCCTATGTCTTAAGTCTGATGTTTGTATCTGTATCTTTGGATATTTGTTTGTTCAATGTTCTTGGGGCAGGACTTTATTAATTGGACTTTCTTGGATCTTAGAACAATGCTTCAAGTCACACAGTACAGTCCTCCAAGCTGGTTTCCATTCAGACATTGAGTTAAGTTTATACAGAGGAAACCTGTGATAGATAAGAGATATGGACCTATTTTAAATTTTTGATGTCATGCTATTTCTGCTTCCATTAAAAAAAAAGAAAGAAAAGATGCATAGAGTTATCATGAACTTGAGGAGTTGCTGAAGCTGAAGCCAATTTGTTCTGAAGAACATTTTAACCCTTTCACTGTAACCATGTGCCCTGAGTTCCACCAAAGTCCTCGTATCTAGTATTTCCTATTGACTGATTTAGGTATTTCCAAGTTTCTTGGCTTACTTCACTCTCCTAAATTGTTGGTTTGAGGGAACCATGCTAAATAGATAGTGGGAGCAAAGTAGAACTTAATCTGTCTGAAACCAGCTTTTAGATATGTCACCTGTGCTGTCTGATATGTATGATTGTGGTGGATATGCCATGAAGGAAGTGAAAAAAGTGAGGACTGCAAATTTACATTCACTAGTAGACTTTGTGCAGGAACTGTGTGAGTAAGGGTCAAATCTAGGGTACTGTTACTTACTCAGACTTGTTTGGTTTTTGTTTTTTTTTAAGGGCAGGCTGAGAATGTACATGTTTAGGCTTTGGCTAAACTATAGTTTATAAACTAAATGTTTCGTGTTTCTACCCCACTTGTCTTCAAAAAATGGCTTTCTTAGTGCTGTAAGACAACTGTTATTTTTCTTTTTCCTGCAATGCTCAACTCTGACTACTGAACAAGATTCACAGTCATCTATCTATATAGACAGTAAGTCTTCAGCTTAGAATCGTGAAATTTTTGTTTGCTGTCTCTTGAGTAGCATAGGGACACTAGGTGGGTAACATTTTTTCTGCTTCAGATTGAAACGCTGGAAGTATGGAAATCTAGAGAAGCTTTCTTAGTTATCATCCTGTCCTAATATATTATGGATTCTATGTGTGTTGGTCCTGTCTCCTAGGAGATAGACCTGGAATCCTGTGCAACTTCAAGATATCCACTGCCTGGTCCTGTGCTTGGTGCCTGAATCCCCAAGCAGATAACTGCTTCAGCACAGGTGATCAGCATGGCTAGTAACCCTTTCTAACTTGGTGGGAAGGACTTCTTGCATGAATCTCCCAGCTGCTACTCAAATTACAGCTGAACAAGCATATACTGTCTTCGTTAGGCCTGACACGACGAGTTCTTGTGACCAATGCAGTCACAGGGCATCGACAGACTTTTGGAACCAGTAGCGATGTGTTGACACAGCAGTTTGCCACACAGGTCAGAAGAACCATATACTCCTCATTTCTTCAGAGTGCTGCCCTGTTGGTGGGCTTCGTGTTCTGTTTGTGATGGAACTCATCCTGCTGTATGTAAGAGTGTCATTACAGTTACTGTTGGATAGTTGTTCCACAACAGAGCTGATGTGGTCTGATGCTGCATACTTGAATAGCAACCAAAAAAAAAAAAACCACTGTTTCCAAACTGTGGCAACAGGAGTAACTTTTTGTTAATTGTACAGATGTAAAAAGGAAATTCAAGAAGTACAAAGGGCACAGTACTAATGCATTGTAAAATTGTTTGGGTTTGTCAGATTACCTCATTTTTTTAATACTCAGTGTGTTGTCTCCATCAAGAAGGAGAAAAACCTCTGTAAAATACTAATAGGCTTGCTAACAAAGATAGAGTGAGAATGGTGAAATCAGTATATGAGAATTCCAGTTCCTGTTTTGCTGTTATGTTAGACTAAGTTCCTGCTTACCTAGCTGAACTTTTATGGCTAAAGTAAAATAGTTGAGGTTTGAATGGAACCTCAGCTATTGAATGAGTTGGCTGAAAAATGCTGCAGTGTGCAGTAATTCTGATTTTTAATGTGTGTTAAGAAAATAATGTGACAACTGCTCAAAAGCTTGACATAGCTTCTGTCTGTATAACTTATGAGATCCTTTCAGATGTTACATAGTACACTTCTTTCTCTTTGCTTCTTCCAGACACCAGTGCTGTACAACGGCTGTCGTTCAGGTGAGATTTTCAGCATTGATGTGCGTCAGCGCAACCAAAAGGGCCAGAGCTGGAAAGCAGTTCGCCTTTTCCATGACTCAGCAGTTACATCTATTCGCCTTCTTGAGGCTGAACATTATCTTATGGGAGCAGATATGGCTGGAAAGGTATGGTTTTGTTGCTTTTAGGATATTCTGTTCCTTTTAGTATATGGGCATTGACAGGTGCTTATCCCAGTCCCGACGGTGGATGCCCATTCTTTGCAGAGTGGTAGGGGACTGGGTGGTAGTCCTGTGTGAGTCTTCTTCCAGATCCACTTATTTATCAACCAGCAAGTTGTCTCTGCTTTCTTAATATATCCTCTTTCAAACAATTACTTAACTTCGCAGATAAAACTGTGGGACCTGAGAACAGCAAAGTGTGTAAAACAGTACAAAGGTCATCACAATGAATATGCTATTCTTCCTTTGCATGTAAATGAGGACGAAGGACTTCTTACAGCAGGTGGGTTGACTTTTTTCCCCTTCTACGTGTGCATGGCAGTGAATTTCTTACGTCTGAGAAGCATTCCTTAGCTACAACTGTTAGAAGCTGTAAAGCCGTTAATTCTCTAAAATTCAGAATAAATTTAGCCTTAGACATACTGTAATATACTATGAAAATTAAGAAGTAACATTATGGATGCACATGTACTGTAACCACCCCTAGGAGGTGCTTAACGGCTTTATCTCTGCTGTGTGTTTCTTAAGTCCCATTATCCTTCCCACAATGTGGCTCAAGAGTGGAAAACACTTGATTTTGAAATTCACGGAAACAACATGTAAATGGGACTTGGTGATAACATGATAGAGAGACAAAAGACTGTGTACCTGGGTAATGTGATGGAGTGAAGCCTTGGCGTGTAAACCTAACTCCTGCAACCTGTCTGTACCACTCAGGTTCATTTTGAATATACTTGGCTACAATCTGAGATTATTTTACTTGAGACTGGGGGAGGAAAGGTATCGATAAATGAAGCAAAGTATAGCCATGTTTCACAATGTCACTGTAAACACAGTGACCTCTAATGAGAATAATTCTGGTTAATTTGACTGGGTTTTTCTCCGCTTTTTTTTGGCTTAGGAGTTTGATAATGAGGAAAGCACTCTAAATACTGATTTATCGTACCTTTTACTGCCTAATAGGAAATGCAAATATTTCCCACTTTTTTTCAGTTATTCAGCATAGAATTTCTGTTCTGTCAAGTATTGATAAGCATTTTACCTCTAGTTGCTGTAGAAATACCCAGGGCTTTTCCCCATAGACCTTCTGCTTTTGTGATGATAATCTTGCAGAGCTGCGTGAAGTACTTACTCTGTTATGTTTAATTCTGTTGTCCTTTCCTTTGTAGTTGGTCAAGATTGCTACACCAGAATTTGGAGTCTCCATGATGCCCAACTGCTTAGAACTATCCCTTCTCCACATCCATGCTCCAAAGATGCCATTCCTAGCGTGGTGTTTTTTTCAAGACTTGGGGGTAGCAGAGGAGTTCCTGGCTTACTTATGGCTGTCAAACAGGATCTCTACCACTTCGCCTATAACTGACACAATATTCTCCTCAGACCTGGTCTACAAAACTGCCAGCCTATACATGACTTCAAAATTTTTGCATCAGTCACCATGCTGTAGAGTCATCGTGTACTGCTGTTGCATCTGCTTTACCTGTGAAATTCTGGGCCTTCCTCAGCAGGTTCAGGAAATCTTGCTGTACACATCTCGGATGTCTTGTAAATAAAAGCTGAGTGTTGATTTAACTTCTTAAATACTCAGTCTCTTTGAAATCTAGCTCTAAGCTTTGAAAAGCAGGTAAGCTGCAGCTGACAAATCAGCTCATGCTGTGAAAAGGCTGCTCTAGCTTATCCTAGCTTGGTCACAAAACCACATCGCCATGGCTGCAATCTGGTGGAACGGAGTGGTTTCGCAGTGTGAAGTAGTTGGTATTAAAGAAGCTGACACTCTAGGTGGTCTGGGGCTTTGTTTGGAGTAGCTTTGGTCTGAATCTCTGCTTCAACTGTATCTACTGCATCTGTGGTTGGAAGCAGACTAAGAAATGGCTCTCTCCCCACTCTCACAGACAGCCCTTTGAGCTAAACTTTGTACTTTGCAGGTGATGATAGCAGCCCACCATTCCCTTTAGAAGGCAGCATGCATAGAACAAAGCCCCTTTCCTGGTCCAGTACCTGCTGAATGTCATTGTGAATTTATCACAGTGTTTCCTAGTGAAGTCCACACCCCAAACTTGGAGTCTGGTCAGCGGTCTGGAATGGCAGACTTGCTTATACAGCTGTATCAGAGACAAGAACTGCTTTTCTATCCTGGGATCTACTTCAAGAATTCAGATGTACAAGTGTGTCATCAGAAATGCCACTTCTCATGGTGTCCTGCTAGCTGAGCATACAGATTATATTCATCACAGAACACCGGGGATCATCATCTGGCCCAACCTTTGAGGTAATATCTAGTTTAAATGAGATGGCCCAGAACCAGTGTGAGGGAATTGATCACTTTAAGATGGACGTTGTGTCCAGCTGGCCTAGTGCAATGGCTATGTCAGAGAACTATTTTTCTAAGGCCCTTCCTGACTTTGCCATGTGTTGCAAAAGGAAGCATCACAAGTGCCCTGCATTGCAAATCCAATACAGCTCCTTACAAGACGAGTGCAAACCTGAGCACAGCTTGCGGGTTTTTTGTTTGCTTCCACTGCACATCTCTCCCCTTTCCTTTTTTCAAATTACTTTGGATAAGAGTGAATTATTCAAATACAGATGCCAGGAAGGGTGTGCCCTCCTAAAACTCCTCTTGGTCCCAGAAGGCTCTGTCCTCGCACAACCTCCAGGCCTAAGCAATGAGCTGTTCTAGGACACTCTCTCTTCTCAGCAGCTCCTATGTCACCCCATGTTCCAGCGTTACAGGTGGTGATCTCCTTCCCTTTCTTTATATTTATTTTACCCATTAATCTATACAGAAGACAATGCAGCAGGAAAACTCTCCTCTTGGGAGCAGTGTAAAAACTTTACAGTGTGAATACATTCTGTATGAAATATCCGTTTGAAGAGTAGTCAGGATGAAAGATGAATCCCAGCAAATATTCAAAGCAGTCTCTTCCCTGTCTGAGGATACATTCAAAGCCCCCAGATCTTTCTAGTATTCCATTAACAGCCAGCCCCTATTTCTGTGTAAGCAGACTGAACTGTGAATTCCTCACAACTCTGGCTCTGCCAATACATCTGGTTTTAGCATTCCTCTGCAGAGCCTTCTTTCTCACACAAAGAAGAGGGGATGCTGTCCATACTCTGCTGCCCCTTCTTTCTACAGATCTTGTTTACAAGACCTCATTTGTAAGTTTTACAGGCTCTTCCCATCCCCTCTACTACACTTGGATAATCAAGAGACCTGAGTCCTGGCTTGCTTTTCTTTTCAATTTAAGAAAACAACTCTGCAATTTGTCTTGATTAGTTATATTAATTAGGGACATTTTCTGTTGCATGCACAGTGATTAATGCATACAGCACAACTTTCAAAAGCATTTGCGTTCACTTAGTGAATATTGCATACTGCAAGGAAGCATCTGTTCAGGAAATAAAAACATAGCTAAGCCCACCCCATTAGAAACTCGTAACATCCAACAACCAACTCAGAGCTGAGTCGGAACATACTTTAGATTGGTATTCTTGCTAGTAATCGTGTGGTTCAAGCACTTGCAGGTAGCAAACCACTAGGACCACAAACTCCCTTAAATAAGAATTAATTCCAAAATTGAAATTAGCATTTAAATTTTACATTGCCCTGAACTCCGATAATGCCTGTCATGCAAGAACAAGACCATTCAATGATTGTGCCCAGTTACCATGGGAAGCAGACCAGGAATTGTGGCAGAAAGGCATCTTACATAACTGAAGAAAGTTTTCCTTTGTTCTCTTTTAGGCAAAGCTCATAAACCAAAATTTACTCATTTGCTTTCTGCTGTTTCCAGGAACCAAATGCACACACATGTCCTTGCAAACTCACCCACTCACCCAACAGCCAGTGCTTCTAATTAAGCCTGCAACGACAGCATGAAAGGAGAGGGCAAGAAGGGCCAGAAAAGTGGTAATTTGGCTTCAGTGATAAAAAGCAAGCAGCCTGCAGGCAGTGACTAAGGTATACTTAATAAACCTATTTCATTATGTAGCAATACTTTGGACCCTAAACCAGATAAAAGCAAAGAACTACACCACTCTCCCCCTCTGCTACAGTACCAAAATACCATAATACTTTGCCTCATCTCCTCAGCAAGTATTGAATCTAATGTGAAACTTTAGAAAAGCCAAACCTACACTCCAAGATAGATTTCAGCATCCTTCATCCAGCAGGCACAATTTGCTTGGTCCCTTTTGCTCACTGGAGCAAGGCTCAAAGCAAACCTCACTAACCAAACTGCCAGTCTCTCCCATCAATGTGATTTTTTTCGGAAGCCAGAGCTCACCCGTGTTCTGCTCCATATACCGTGCTTCTATTAATCTCAGAATCATAGAATGGTTCGAGTTTGAAGCAAACCTAAAGATCATCTAGTTCCAAACCTCCTGCCACAGGCAAGGACATCTCTCACTAGATCAGGCTGCCCAGGGCCCCATCCAACCTGGCCTTGAACACCTCCAGGAATGGGGCAGCCACAGCTTCCCTGGGCAACCTGTGCCAGTGCCTCACCACTCTCATGGTGAAGAAATTCCTCCTTGTGTCTAGTCTAAACCTGCCCTTCTCCAGTTTATAGCTATTACCCCTAGTCCTATCACTACAAGCCTTTGTAAACAGTCTCTTCTCCAGGCTGAACAACCCCAACTCTCAGTCTGTCCTCCTATGGGCAGTGCTCCAGCTCTTGGATCATCTTTGTAGCCCTCCTCTGGGCCCATTCTAACAGCTCCATATCCTTCTTAGTCTGAGGATTCCAGAACTGGACACAGTACTCCAGATGATGTCTCATAAGAGAGTAATAAAGGGGTAGAATCACTTCCCTCTGCCTGCTAGCCACACTTCTTTTGATGCAGCCCCAGATACATTTGGCCTTCTGGGCTGTGAGAGCACATTACCGGCTCGTGTCAAGCTTCTCATCAATCAGTAGTCTACTCTGATTAAAGAGATTCTTTCCACATAAAACCTTTTGGGTCACATCAAGTTCTTAGATGTAGCAGCTAGAAACTTAAACTTCTACAGTTTTAACTTCAAGTTTCTAAAGCAGGAAAGGGATGTGCTTTTGGGTCTTCTGTGGTTGGGGGTTATCTTTCTGTTGACCCTTATTTACTGCAGTACATGGCTTCATGTTCATTCCTCCTCTATTATCCTGATGACCACTGAAACTGAGAGGCATCTGTTGGTGCCAAATTATATTACAGTCACCAGCAATAAATCAAATGCAAGAATGATTACACAATAAATGGAGCTGTAGTGACTAACAGTTCACAATGAAACATGGAAACGAGAGGCTGCAAAACAGAGTGAGGTAATAGTACTTGAGTCTCATTGGGGAGGTTATGCTGGAAGCAAAAATATGAAGAAGAGCAAAGTCTGTATGACCATGCGAGAAGCCAGAGCCCTGCAGTGTTACAGCCCAGGCTACCCAAAGCAACAGGGGCATTTGTGAATGTCTCAGCACAGCCACAGCAGAGAAGACACCTAGTATAAATGCAATACAGGTCTAACATAATGATGGTGTCTATTTCAATAAATAATTTTTTGTTAACATCAAAAGCTAGTGAGAGTTGTCATGTTTTCCAGAACATAAACAAAGGTCCAATTCATAAGCGACACAGACAGGAACAGATAGGATGCTTTGGCGAACTTCAGCAAGTGTAACTTCACTTGTGAGGAACTGGGCAGTAGCAGGAATAAGCAGGAAAACCAATTAGGGGGGCGGGGAAGTGAAAGACAGAACAATTTTTCATATGCAAGAAGCTACATGTTCCAGCCTGCTGCTACCGTGACAATAGCTACTTGCTACAGACATGCTGTTCTGCTATCTGTTTCCCTAGCTCTAAGTCTCAGGAGCAATGTGCACCTGGTACCCATATAAGTCACATTTGGCCCACCGGTTTTGGCTAGGGAGTCTACCTGAAAGTGTGCACATCTATATGAATCTTGCATATATGCACCACAGAAGAAGAGAAAAACCCACACCACCTATCTCAAGATGAATCTTCATGCTGAATTGGCATAGCTACCCACAATAGAAATAAATCCATCAGAATAGAGCAATTACATCAGAGTTTTTTCATCTACAAACCTAGACTTGGTTTTGTTTTGCGGAATCAAACTCTATAACTCCATTAAGGGTTATAAAGCAGGTATGCGTTTATTCACCAGCAAGTGCAAGGGGGTAATCCTCCTAACTCACACACTGAACAGTCTAACAAGCAGACAGTTATAGTGTGAAGACATGCCTATTCATAAGCCCCTATTATATATTCATGACCTTTCCCCCCTTCTTATTATAATTAGATTTGAGAAGCTTCTATACTTGCACAGGCACAATGTTGTGGTCTGGGGCTCAGGGCTGAAGTAGTCTTCATCTTCCTCATGAACTGTCCCTGAATTCAACCTGTGTGCAGGAGCAGTCTCATCCTGGTTGAGCTGCAGTCAGCTTTCTACCGTTGTGCTTCTTCCTTATCAGTGAATGTCTGTGAATGAGCTCCTCTCCTATCAACACTAGGGTCTTCAAGGCCTTTACTAGCAGACAGTGCATATTTCAGTAAGCTAAGCTGTCTACGTTTTCCTAACGTTTCTGCAGTTTTTCTAACGGACTAATACACCCGCACATCAATTCCCCCGTCTTTTAAATTTAGGCAAATTTGTTTGCCTAACACATGATCTAGTTTTGAAGGGGAACTGAATAGTATTTTGCTTGAAAAATACCTTTCAATGCATTCTCATGAGCACTAGACATAGAGGTCAAAATTGTTAGTCGTTGTAGCATTCTCCAAATCCAAACAAACAACAAAGCTAACTAAAACTAACATCAACAGGACAATAATGGGGTGACAAAACTTATTTAGAATACCAGTCCCAGTGGCAGACCATCCAAATAGTATGTCCCACCAATGATGGTTTGCATCTTCCCTTACGTTTTTCAGGACCCTGTTTATTTCCTCCATGTCATGGTGGACTGTTTTCAGGGTCTTTCTCCCACTTTCTTGGACTTCATCCAAGACCTTGATCAGATCCTGATGTTTCATTAATTGTTTTACCAATGTAAGATTCATTCTAATAGGTACAGTGATAATTTGTGATACATAGTGTAATTAGACTTTATCAACTGGAAAGATGCGACTGGTGCTAAGTAAGAAAAGTCACATCCAACAATCTTAACAAAATTACAAATGCAAAAATTAGAATGATTCTTGCTATCTATAATTGTCTCATCTATTACTATAGAAATACAAGCAGTTCTTAAACTGCTAGGCCAATATAGTGTCCACTGATTAGTGTCTGGATGGATCTTAAAGTGACAGATGAGTCACTGGAACCCCAAAATGATAATATTTATTATCTCTTGTATTAATGTTCTGGTTACCTCTCAAGCCTTGGCTGTTCT
>WAAB01004299.1:8913-29278 GCA_013389865.1 Piaya cayana | reverse complement strand
ATTCTATGATTCTATAACATCACATGTTTAAACCTAAGTAATTGTTGAAGTGCTTTGTTGCATCAAGAGCTGTCTAGCATCAGTTTCCCATCAGACATGGGAGTTATATGGACAAAGTATTTTATGAAAACTTACAAATTAATTGTTTCCTTGTACGTGTGAAATTAGAACAATACAATCATCCTCAGTTATAAATGTAAATCTGACAAATTACTTTTCCAAATTTATGCAGCTATGGTGACAATGTTAGAAGTCAAGCTCTCTGGCTGCAGAATCAAAGTGTCTGTCTTCACTCCACAGAATGACCCTGAACTTAGTTTCATCTGTAGAGAGTTCTGGTATTAAAAATCTCATAAATTATTTTTAAGCTTATTTTACAATCCACAACATCACTTCTGCATTGGTCTGAGTAAAAAAAAATCAATACAACTGCCTATGGAGTACTATGAATTCTGCAACAAAGTGAAATTACAAATTAAAACTGCAACAAATCCATGCATTTAGAGAACATGAGTCCCTTTCAACTCAGGCTTGCAAACAAATCTGATATTACCCATAAGTACTATGGTTTTATTCAGGTTTGGGCAGTTTCTGTATACAGAAATTTCATCCTTGTTTGAAATTCCATCCTTGTTTGAAATTCCATTTTCCCCTATGCAAGATCACGGTATTATTGGCCTTACATGTCTTTAAAACTTACAAGCAGAAAAATACAATAATAAAAAATAAAAATCTCACAACTAGTCATATGCTTGGAGGCAGCTGTACCACAGATCTTGTGAGCTTTGTTCTTCCATAGGGGAAAAAAAAAAAGCCAGTGACAGCTATTTTTTAATCAATATTTGTATCACTGCTACACCTTTAGACATCAGTTAGGGATCCATGCACCAGGATCCTCAGTACTGAATGCACACAAAAGGAAGACGGTCCTTGCCCCAAGCTTCTTCCTGTTTTCCCCTCTGATGTTAAGGATTTGAACAGGATTAGCTTTTCTGTTTGTATTGAAAATAGTTCATATCAACATCTTTTATGGTGGCTGGGATTCTGTATTTAGCTTCATGTAAACAGATCCTTACTTCCATGAATTCAGTGGAGTTCTATATAGGAAAAAGAGTCAAATTAAAAGTTCAAGGCTTATGTGAGCGTCACTGTTGATCTGTTTGTGTCACCCAGCACTGCTGTGTATGCTGGGTGACACAAAAGAATTAGTTTATCTGAGACAGAAAATTCCTTAGCACTCTTTTCTTTCCACTCTAGTTCCAACTTGTGTCTTCTGATTACATGTATTTGCTGGTTCTGGGGGCCAGGCTTGGGCTTTTTATTCTTTGTGTTAGAAAAATGTGCCCAAGGCAAGATTTAGTCTGAGTCCTGCCTGGTAGAGCCAGGTAATTACTTCAAGAACTGAACATCAAATTCTGGGTTTTTTTCCAAGTAACTGATAGATCAGTATAATTGGTAGTTGATTGCTTCTCTGTACGTAAAAGCGTTCTTGAAAGAAACTGATATTTAAAATGTCTGATTTCAGCAATAGGCCACATAGTGGCTAGGTCATCCTTGGAAAGGAGAGTGGAAGAAGTTCTAGAAACTCCAGGTCATAAATGAGGAACAAAAAAATTAATGAATCAAGGAATCTGTAACAAGTTCAATATTGTAATCCACTTGCAGGCCTCAAATCCAGAGAATTTTCCTTAGTCTGAGAATTTAATCAAATCTGTTATAGCTTTGAATAAGATAAGATACCTCTTGACCCTTATTTTCCTATGGCAGGAGAAAGAAATGGCAATATTGCCTGATCTCACAGGTTAGCACTCAAGATGAATATATAAATGTTTATATAAGGATTTGAATATGAAAAGCAGTCGACATTTTAGTAGAATAAGAATAAGCAAAAGTCAGGCACAATGTATTATTCTAGTAGTGTATGTTCATATACAGTTACTATCTTTTATAAAAAGAATCAGTTATTGATATCTAAGCTCATAAAAAAAATAAAGATTTCAAGAGATTTCAAGTACTGGAACATGACTCAGAATCCTGTTCTCCCCTTAAGATCTTTTTTGCTCTATGAAAGATCTATAAATCAACAGGGGGGACAGACTTCATAGGAGAAGCAGCAAAAATGCTGTCAAAGACCTAATGTAAACAGATAAAAATACAGATCAAAATGCATGTGCTTTGCCATTCCCTATGACTCAGTGATGAATACATTTGGTGGTGTAAATCATATGTGTTTAAGGCAGAAATGTGATTACATGTCAGTCGATGCTCTTTCTTTGATTTCACAATATACTTGAATTCTGCACAGCTCTGTATTTTTCACTGAGATAAAGTACTTGAGCAAATGAATTGAATCTATAACATTCAATACATTTACTGTTAAAGACAGTGAGAACAAGATAATCAAACTCCTTTCTGCTTTTCCAGTTCATCTCTTTGGCCCTGTTTTATGTGTTTCATTATTTTCTAATGAGGTTAAAGGGTAATTAGCAGGCAGTGTAGTACATTACCAGTTTTACTGTATCTCTCTGAGTCACTACAAAATCCTGGAGTTTTGTCAGCTTTGTCCCCTTCCTTGCATCTGACATAGCTTTAGTGTCAGAAACAGGAACATAAACTGGTGTAACACTAAATGAAGTGAGCAGCAGGACCAAAAATTATATATGTGTATTAAGAATGTGCATGGTTTGTGAAAACAGTCTTTTCCCTCTAAATTCATTGGTTTATCCATTTTTTAGGAAATCACAGCTGTTTGAGTTTACAGTGATCTCTTTATAAACTGGACATTCAGAGATTTGTGAAAAGCTGACTTAAACTTGATAAACAAATAGTATTTATAGCAATGTGAGTTCAGGTACTTTTACAGATTTTGGGTACAGATAAAGACTATTGACAGGTATTTCTGAGAAAACAATCACCTAAATTACATGATTAAGGCAGAAGCAATAAAAGAGGCATTTTTTTTTACTCCCTAGTGAATGTTTTGCAACAGAGTAGCTTCTGTATTTCACCACAAAGACAGCTGTATCACAGTGACATACATATATATATATATTGGTTGTGAAGTATCTGAGCCCTTCCAAAAAAGATATAAACATTAATACAATTAATAAAGTATTTTTTAAGAAAATGTTCCAGAACAAATATTGTTTAGAAAATTTGCTTTCAAAAATTTCTTCAGAAAACAGGGAAAAAGGAAGAAGTAAATAGCAAAGAGTCAACGGATTTATTTTTCTTCAGAGGTACAATACGGTGCCCTAGAATATGTCTTACAAAAATGCTTTCCTGTTTTTTGTAGAACTTTGTTGGATAACTGGATAAGTAGATATATCACCAGTTCACTGTAAAGCCATTACTTCATACTGATTACCAAAGATAAAAAAATATATTTTCTAAGGCAAGGTTTATGCAGAAGATAGCTTAGAGGATAGTTTATTTACTGATTCCATTTCTATAAAGAAAAGAATTATTCTACAAGATTTAGGGAAGATTTGTAATGCAGCCTGATGACATAGCCCAGATCCTAAAATGAACATACAAATAAAGGGTGCAAGGGGTTTAAAATTAAATAGGAAAGCTCTTAACATAAGCTTTATGCTTCAGTGTCTCTCGTGCAAGTAATTTACTATAACTGCAATGAGAACACTGTGTCTTTGCATGTCTGATGTAAATTTGGGTCTAAAGCATGGGATGTCCCTCATAATGAAGTACAGATTTGAGTGTGTCAGGTTTGTGTGTGGCTTCATATGTGTAGCTGACACATACCCAGCTGCAAAGGAGAAGCAATTGTAAAACATACCTCTTCCCCTTGTCTATCCACTAGACACACTTGGACCTATGACAAAAACCTGGAAAACTTACAGTGAAATTCTGTTGACTGTATGCTCTTCCACATATAGTTTTCAGAACAGAGATGCCAGGAAACTTCTCATTAGATGCAACCCTAAAATGCACTATACATTTTGTCCTGGGCACCACACAAGCCCCTGAATGAGAACTGAAGACCATCATCCAATCACATCTGTGACAGTCTGTATCCCATCTTTTTTTTCTCTTTAAAAAATAAGCATATTAATGTCGTTTCAAATAAAAAGCACCCTTCATTTAATATAGATAACTATACTCTCACCTACAGAGAGTGCAGCTGGTGCAATTTCTGATGAAAAGAGGAATTTTCAGAGAAACCTTCCAGGACCCTTCACAGTAACTGGAAAGCACAAAAATTGTCATTATAACAATGTTGACTTTACAGACCACATTCACTCAAGTATCCACTTTTACCAAAGTACAAAAGTCATTGAATGGAATGAGACAGAATTTCTATCCAGTCCTCTGAACAAACTCTCTCTAGGCAGTTTCAGATCCTAACCAGAGCCCTTGTTTTATGTAAACTATACACTGATATTGTGTATCCATGAGTCTTTTTTTAATGATGCTTATATTTTATTATTTTAACAGTAGCTCAGTCAGGTGTGTTTCAAGCAATTCTGACAATCCAGTAGCTGAAAAGGTCCTCAGGACAAAATGACAACATAGGTTCTGGTGTACTGTTCACTGCTCACAGTACAGTATGCCAGGGTGTAAAGAACTCTTAAGCTTCTTTATGTAGCTAGTACTTGCTTCAGGTACAAAATACCATTCCTCCTCTAATAACAGAAGTTAGAAATAGCTTCACAGTGCAACAGTAGGAAAAAAATCTGCAGGTGATTAGCATGTGAAACATGAATACTTCCATTTGCATGACAGCCTACTGTGTGTTTTGCTCTGAATTATCTCACTCCTTTTATTCCTCTATTTTTTTCTCTTTATGCTGTCATACAAGATGGCTGGCTGTTCTGCCATGCTATACTCTGACATTTACACAAGTAGATTGAGTACTTACTATACTTCTTCGTGCACTAGAAGCTGAACTTCAATTCCATTTTTGACTGTTAAATTGGTGTAGTGATAGTGTGTACGGAGGAGTTTTCCACCTCCTGTATCCACCTACTTCCACTGGACTTCTTTTTCACTATCATCATAATGGACACTGAGATGGTTTGTGCTTGGATGATCTTTCTGGCATATTTAATTACTTTCTTTTCCTTGATGATCATTTTAAAAGACACACATTTATTCCTCTCTGCTTAAAGAACCCATTATTTCTTCATACCTATATGTTTCCTTGTGTATTCAATCACTTCCTCTCTATGGTAAATTTGTTAGATACAGATATAGACATTTATGATATTTCTTAGATTATGTTGACCATGTATTTCTGACAAATGCTATGTGTTCACTCCAAGGCATGATGCAGTGTTAGTCATCTTTACATATTCATACTAAAAATAGTCAACCCCACAGCCAGCTACCTCTCTGTCAGTGGAAGCCAGCTCTGTGACTGTGGAAGGGTGACTAAATCCTAGAGCAAACTTTCTCCAGAATGCCTTGGCTTAGTCAGCTTAGCTAGGACATTTCGTCCACTCTCTGGATGATTAATGTGCTAACCACTGTCTTAAACATTAGCATTGTATTGACATTGGTAATGAGAAAAAAATTTAACGTGAAATTTTGCTCTCAATTTAAAAGATTCTCTCAAGAAAATGAAAGGGAATATATGGTTCCATTTTTGCCAAAGCACATAAGATCAAAGCATACCCTAAGGCATCTTACACCCCTTCTACAGCTTAAAATCTGTGCGTTGGCTGGTAACTAGCCATGACTGTATCACCCTATTACTACAAAACTAATGGTGCTTTTTAACAGCCATAACGAATCATTTGCTGATTGTTACCACTAATCATTTGTCCCACAGAAGGCTGAAGAGATAATCTGACCCTAAATACATTGACTAATAAAAAAATGAAGTGTGTGGGGATATGCATAGCATTGCTTCACAACTTCTTCTAGGGAAAAAAGCATGGTAAAACAGTATAAGCAGAGAAGAGGTTAGCTAACTTGTAGAGTAGAGGAAGGACTGTGAGATTTCACCAGACAAATTGGTAGACAATTTTAGTATCTGTCAGGAGAAAATGAGAATCTTCCTGAGAGCAGAGAAGGCAACTGCTACAGGCTTTCTGTTCTGGACTAGCTAGATCTCTACAATGCCAAATAATGGTTACAGTAGTAACAAAATGTAAATTTTCATGCCTATTGCATGTATTTGCATGTTTGGATACATATATACATATACATATACATATACATATACATATACATATACCATATACATATACATATACACATATGTTTGTATGTGTCTAAAATATTTCAGTATAAACACATAAATAATACAGAAAAATTCAATACATAAAATAATGTGTATCGGGACAAAAACTCCAACAAATATCTGATGTTCTTATCAACATTGGTGAAACATTTTTAATCATCTAATTGTGTTTATATGGGTGGTCACAAGCTTTTATCTATGGCAAACTACATTCCAAATCCTAGTTCTGAGCCTAGTGCTATAGGCGTATACTTAGCTGAAACACATTGCTAGAATCCAGGTTAACAGAAATCAAACCAAACTGATTAAAAGAAAACACCAGTTTGAACTTCCACACAGAACTTTGACAGAACTGAAGCACAAGCTATAGGATTAGTGCCATCAATACATAAAATAATATGTTCACAGGAAACAGATCAAAAATTATCCGACATTCAGAAATGTTTTGAAGAAGGGTAGTTAAGAAGATGTAAGTTTCAATTCTTACATTTAGAGCTAAGCAACTGAATATATACTATATTATCATTTGAAATCAAGGCTTGTCCACTTCATAAATCTCATTTTCCGTCCAGAATTTAAACAGAGACAATAGGCAACTAATGTTAGATCATCTTGCTTCAGTGCTAGTAGTTCAAAAAATGGTTATACCCACAAGGACCTCAGAAATTAACAGTTATTGTTCTTACTGCATCTTTAAAGTCATGATTTTTTGTTCTTTCTAATGTAGTTTTAGTTAAGGATGCACCACTCTTGACTAGTTTCCTGACTGCATTTGACACAGCAAAGATCTAGAACAATATTATTACGACAAATAAAAACTATAGTAAGGGGTCCGATACTTTGACTGCCCTGAACATGTTAATAAGTAATATTATGGCTCACATCCAACTCCCTGCTTGTTGCCCTAATTATGATGTCAGAGATTGTGTTTCAATGTATATACTGGAAAAGATAGATACATACTCAAGAAGAGAAAAAAGTTGAAGATCAGTAATTAGATATCTAAACAGAAATAATTTCATTTATAATCTGACTTTGGAAAAAAATATCCCTCATCTGATGTGTACAAGGGTTTTGAAGGAGTATAAGTAGTATACACCAGAGGATCAAATTATACAGGCAGCCAATGAAAGGTGAAACAAGCAGCCAACAATTTTGAATAATTACTACAGCTGTGGGAAAGGAGTTGCAGAACTAAAAGGAGGAGTGGCTAGTTTTGAGGGTAATGAGCATAAGAAATCTAAAGGAAACAGAGGAAAATGGACTTTAATTTATACCCTAAATAGCTTCATTGAATTCACTACAGTTTCACATGATACTGCATACGTCATGTCAGAAATTGGATAGTATGATAGCTGTGAAAAAGAACACAGTATTCTGCAGAAATACTACTTCTTTTGTCTTAAGATTTTTATATTACTTTTTTTTAGAAAACTTGGAAAGTGACAGTCTCAGAGTGGTAGCTAGTGCCAATAGTATTGCAAGCAGGTGTTACACAATTCCCCAGATCCCTCAGCTCTGCCTTCATTCACAATTCCTTGGCCACTCTCATTTCAGATCACTTCTGAATAGCTCTAGGCTGTTAATACTGTGATGAATTAGTGTTTTTGTTATGTATACAGATGCAGAGTGATGACTAGAAATATATCTCAAGATTGTTTTCACTTTAGGTATGTTGATCTCCTTTTGCCAGAGCCTTTCTGTATTTCCATGCTTTCCGGTCCTCCATGATTGTTAGGTGAAAAATAAAATGGGTTGATCAACCCAAAAGTGATTCTGGGAACTGCATCTGCAGTTCTGTTTTATGCACCTTAGCTTCCAAGTGACTTAGCTGCTTTGGATCTCCCAAGCTAGTTCTCTTATTACAAGGGAGAAGATTTCGCTATCCTCCATAAGTCTTTCCCCACCATCATCCCCATGTAAGTATATGTTTGGGCATGGGTAGGAGATGAATAATGTTCCACACAGAATCTTGCCTCCTGTCTGTCACAAAACAAATGAGTTTCTCTCTTCAGCTAAAAAGCAGAGAAACAAATAATTAATCTGATTTACAGGGAAAGTGTGTTTTTTTAGGATGTTTTGTATCTGAAAATATACCTTGTGACTTCCTACAGCAGATGTAAATGTCCCTATGCCTGAGCCATCCATCTGAACCAATCCTTTGAAGTTTTAATTATTTTAATTATTTCATATAAGCTTCTACAATTTTTCCTAGCTTTAATGGAGACTAGAGATGGAAATCTGACATGATCCCAAAGAAAGAGACCTACCATTCAGAAAGATCAAGAGCCATATAGGCTTCTTTTCAGGTACTCTCTTATCCAATTGTTAAACCAAAAACTTGGAATCTGTGCCAAACCTGCCCTCCTTCTTGCTCAAAAGGTCTCTTGACTCAGCTTCATCACAAAATCTTCAAGTTCCTGGATACATATTTATTATTTATTTTTGTTATTTTACTAAATATATGTGTTTTCATTTGTATACAATTCAAGCCAGATCCAACTTTCCAAGGCTGGTTAAAAACTTAAAATAATCCAGGATAATACTGTATAGAAATAAAACATGGCACATTTGCAGTCTGTGTCCTAAAGGTTAGGACATTTTATACAGCTTATTTGAAAGCAACAGCATTCTAAATAAGATTGTAATCTTCATTCAACCTCAGACCAGACACACCCAGAAGTTCCTGTGTTTAGAAATATAAGGTTACTTCAGCCATATTCTATATGTAATTTCAAATCTCCAGGCACATTTATAGATTTATTTTACTAAAAATGAGAAGATAAAACTTTTAAAAACAAACAAACAAGAACAAAACAAACAGGCAGCTAATCACTGGAAAAACAGACACAGTACATAAAACATATCCCAATCTGTCTAGACATAGTAAGGCTACAGTGTCATTTGTATTAAGAATAAAAAGTAATATGTTGAGTTGGAAAGTGTAGTTGGGGAAGAAATACAGTAGGAGACGTATTTTTGATGAAAGATACAGAAAAAAACACTAGGACAAGAAACTGAAAAGTCATACTATAACTCGTCCTACCCCATTCAGTGGCAAAATATTGCCCTTTTTAATTCCTTCAAATTTTAAAAAAACATTCAATATCTGCAAAGCAGACATGGGAAGTACATTCCTAGGATGCCTGATTAATGCAGTGGTCCAGGTATTTTGGCCCAAATCCACTACCGATAGGTCTGAGAAAGTTATAAAATCAGATGTTTCTTACTGATTCATATTGCTGTTGTATTTAATATTGGACATTATCGATGGTCAACTTAAGCTGCTATCATTTAGAGCACAACTAGTCTGTGGAGGACACTGATTCAGCTCCAAATGCCAAATGTACCGAAAACAGAAGTCATGTAATAATGTGTGACCTTTCCATGCAGCTTCTTCAGAATGGGAATTAACTCCATGTGATACTTCAGTCCCAGACATAAATTCTGGGAGTCCAATGCATTCAGCATTCGGGAAGCGTTAGTATAAAGCATAAATTAAAACAGAGGAAAGAATAATGCAATAAATACTTTCTACTTATCGCCCACATTTATAGAATATGAGATTTCAATAAAATGCAGTGAAAATATGATCTGAAAGAAATTTTTCCTCACTTGAACTATTCATTTTCTGCAGTAAACTGCAGAAATTAGGATCCTAGACAACAGAAGATCTTTTCAAGAAGAACCAGTGATCCAAGGTATTTGTCATAAAGGGCAGGAATAAACAAAAGGGAAGGAAAAAAGTGTTTGGAGAGGTGTCCTTGCAAACAAAACATGTCATCGCAGTGGCCTGCTGTCATGAAATTAAGATGGAATCTGTAGGAACAACGAATATACAGGACTTTAAAGTCCTTACTTAGATGCTTAAATGCAGAAATAAAGCTTTGAAAACTCCATAGTTTTTTACTGTAATGCACTGAAAAGTATTGTCAATATAATTGGAAAGCTGATGAACACCTTCATGGCACTGAATTCTTTCACATATCTCGTGATGTTTGTCATCTTTAACTACAAGTATCTTTATGCAGCACCCCATCATGACTTCAGGAGAAGAATAAAATACCAATTTTATCTTCTCTTCCTTCCAAGGTCTTCCCTCCCAAAGCTGGATGTGGTCAGTAATTTGATAGAAGCTGCAAGTTTCTGCCAGGCAGAAAGGAAGGATGAGCCTGTGTCACATGTATGAAAGGGAGTTATAAGAACTTTATGTTTTTAAGAGCAAAAAATGTAGAGTTACTTGTGTCACTCTTTCTTATGTTCCCATTTTAAACATTTTCTATAGAATTATTCTTAAGCTATACACATATACATACACTGAAGAAGTTCACAGTCCACACCTCAAAAGAAAAGGACAAAACACTACTCTCACATCTGGCAGTCATTTGTTCATCACAGAATTGCGCATCTGAAAGTATTGCATAATAGATGTGCAGCGCCAAAATCATCCTGGGTGTAACAGCACTGACATCAATTCCCTTACACCACAAATGAATTTTTTGGTGCAGAATACAAACTGGTTTTGTGAAAGACAGAGAAACAGTTTAGTATGAATGCTGCTACTCTTTTTTTTTTATTTAAACACCTGGCAGCTAGTAGACACTCGTGTGCTGGCCAAGCACAATTACTGAGATGGACAATAATAAAGAACAACTACAAGGAAAAATGAAGAAAGTCATTCAGATAGGAAAGGGCCTTTATTGAGTTTTCCTGCTAGGAAGGAAAATGAGAAAAGGGGGGTATGGTATAGAAAAACTGTAGTATCTCATCTTTTTTTAGAAGGCAATTATAAAATCATGTTTTTCACCCGGAGCAGAAGTAGATTATTATAATCCATTGTAGCCACTTTCAGGCTTATCTTTTTCCTACTGTAATCATACAAATTAGTGCTAATGCCCCATTGTTAACACCTTCATTAATTATCTGGATGATGGGGCAGAATGTACCTTCAGAAACTCTGCAGATGATACACCAGATGGTTGTGCTACCATTACAAGAAATCTCAACAGACTGATGGGAATCTCATAAAATTTAACCAAGGGAAATACAAACTTTTGTACCTGGGAAGAAATAAACTCATATGTCACTAAAAGCCAGGAACCAACTAGATGGAAAGCAGTTCAGCAGTAAAAATGCCTGAACATACCAGCAGGCAAGAAGTTGAAGACAAACCAGCAATGTGCACTTGCAGCAAAGGTGGCCATCAACAAACATCCTGGGATGTATTAGGAAGATTATTGCCAAAAGGCCAAGAGAGGTGATCCTTTTCCTTTATTAAGTACCGTTGAGATAATGTTTGGAGTGCTAGATCCAGTTCTGGTCTCCTCAGTACAAGAGACACGGACTTAGGAGAACAAGTCTGGCATAGGACCACAATAATGATTAAGGGACTGAGGCATCTACCATAGCAGGAGTAGTTGAGAGAACTGGGATTTTTCATCCTGGAGAAGAGAAGTCTCAGGAAGCATCTTACCAATGTGTATAAATACTTGGGATGAGGGACAGTAAAGAAGACAGAACCAGTTTCTTCTCAGCGGTGCCCAGTGAAAGGGCAATAGGCAATGGCAGGAACTGAAATACAGGAAATCCCATTTACAAATATGAAAAAAGTGTTTTACTGGAGAACAGTTTGAACAGAGAAATTATGGAGTTTCCATCACTGGAGATACTCAAAATTTACCTTGACACAGCCCTGAACAACTAATTATTGCTGTAATTAGCTCTTCTGGAGCAGGGAGGGTGTTGGACTGGGTGATATCATATTATCACTAGGTTGGAAAAGACCTTTGAGATCATCAGGCCAAACCGTTCCTGTCCACTACTAGATAATGTCCCTAAGCACTTCATCTACCCATCTTTTAAATACCTCCAGAGTATTTAAACCCACCTCCCTATTCAGCCTGTTTCTGTGCTTGATAATATTTTCTGTGAAGAAATTTTTCCTAATGTCCAATATGAACCTTCCTTGGCACAACTTTAGGCCGTTGCCTCTCTTCCTGTCAGCTATCACTTGGGCAAAGAGACAAACACCCACCTCTCTAGAACCTCCACTCAGATATTTGGAGACAGTGATAAAGCCTCTCCTCAGCCTCCTCTTCTCTAGGCTAAACAACCCCAGTTCCCTCAGCTGCTCCTCATAAGACTTGCTCTCCAGCCTCTTCACCAGCTTCATTGTTGTTCTCTGGACACATTCCAGGACCTCAATGATTTTCTTGCAATGAGGGCCCCAAAACTGAACACAGTATTTGAGGTGTGCCCTCACCAGTGTCGAGTTCTGGGGCAGAATCATTTCCCTGGACCTGCTGGCCATGCTGTTTCTGATACAAACCAAGATGCTATTGGCCTTCTTGGCCACCTGGGCACACTACTGATTCATATTCAGGTGGCTGGCAACACCCCCAAGTCCTTCTCTGCCAGGCCACTTTCTAGCCACTCTTCCCTAAGCTTGTGGTGCTGCACAGGGTTGTTTTGCCCCAAGTGTAGGACTCAGCACCTGTCCTTGCTAAACCTCATCCTGTTGGTCTCAGCCCATCAATCCAGCCTGTTCAGATCCCTTTGTAGAGCCACCCTACCCTCAAGCAGTTCAACACTTCCTCCCAGCTTAGTTTCATCCACGAACTTACTAAGGGTATATTGAACGCATTCGTCCAGGTGATTGATAAAATATATAGAGCAGAACTGGACCCAGTACCAAGCCATGGACGACACCACTTTTGACCAGCCTCCAACTGTATTAAACTCCATTTACCACATCTCTTTGGGCCCCACTATCCAGACATTTTTTTACTCAGTAGAGGGTGCGCCTGTCCAGGCCCGTGGTAGCCAGTTTCTTAAGCAGAATCTTGTGAGAAACAGTGTCAAAGACTTTACTGAAGCTCAAGTACACTATATCCACAGCCTTTCCCTCATCCATTAAGTAGGTAACCTTGTCATCCTGTCATCTTATCCAGAGGTTTTTTCCCACCTCAACCATTCTGTGATTCCATTAGTTTCTCCTAAGGCATATTTGCACCACCCAACAGTGCAGGGGATTATTACAAGGTCATATGGGTGTGGCCAACACATAATATAGAGTCATCAAATTATTAAAGTTGGAAAAGACCTCTAATATCGTCAAGCCCAATTGCCAGCCCAACACCACCGTGCCTAATAAGCCATGTCCTGAAGTGTCACGTATACATGCTTTTTGAAAATATCCAAGGATGGTGACCTTACCACTTCCCTGGGCAGCCTGATCTAGTGTTTGACAACTCTTTCAGTAAAGAAATCTTCCGTAATATCCAATGCAAACCTCTCTCACACAACTTGAGGTCATTTCCTCTCATCATAATATAGGAAGGAAATTGTATTTATCTTACATTGAAATATGGTACAGCTGGGTCTGGTTGGCTGTGGTATTAATCATGATTAATACTGACTCTTTGCCAGACAATGTTTTCTAGATAAAACTATATCCTTGTCTTACTACAATACAGTCTTGCCTTGTGAACTTATACTTTGTAAAGGGGTCAAATGATACATAAAATTAAAACAACCGCATTTTCTGCTACTGACATATTACATATCTTCAAATAATCATTAAATCTTTCTGTGTCTTGGTTTACCTGGGATAATTTTTTATGAGGATAATTATAGCTACCTGTACTTTACAGAGCCATTTAGGATGATTATCGCAGGTTTGCCTGAAAATACAGAGCACTCTCATCTGACATGCAGAAAGGCTTACAAATATCTCAGAAGGTAGGATTTTCTCATCTCTATGAGGCTGACATTTGACATTTCTACATTCAACAGCCGACAATTCAAGTTACTTCATTATCCTCAGTCCTCACTCCTGAGACCTTCTCTCTCCATTTACTGTAGGTGACAGAAGAAGAGTACTCCTATGTATCCCTAAAGTCACTTTCTGTGGGCTTGCCCCATAATCTTTTGTAAATAGTTGACTGTTTTGATTAGGAGCAGAGGCAGATTTCCTAAGATCACAGAGTTCATTAGTAGCTAAAGAGGTTAGAGCTACCATGGATGAGGAAGAAAAGGTTATGGCATAAATCTGAAACAAATGCAGTGGAACAGCTACCTAAATTGCATGTCAAAATACTATTTTTGAAAGAAAGTTGACAAAAAAAATCTGACTTGTTCAGAGCAAAAGTTGTTATCAGTAAGTGGAGAGGCCAAAAAGGAACAGGGATATTGGTACTGAGGATTTAAAATACTTTGTGTATTTCAATGGATAATGTTTCAAATGATCTCTAGACTGGTCGCTTGAATTGAGTACATACTATAAGCTGGAAACCACCAGGTGTGCTCCTGAAATGCCTAGGATCTTCCCATGACTAGCATGCTTGGATCTCCTGGAAACATTTTCAGGAGTACCTATGTGACTTAAACAGCAGACATGTACTCTTTTGAAAAGGGCAGGTGCATTTGCAATTCTTATGCTGCTGTGCAGATTTTATTTCTCCAGCTACATCATCTCTCTTTTTTTTAAGGTTGTTGGTCCTCACTGCTTGTCAGCAGAGATGTTCCTTGAAGTACTCTCTAATTTACAGTGTTAAAAACAGGTAGACTACTTTAGCTAACACTTGAATTTACCTCCTGGGTTTGCCCTATGTGGATTAGGAAGCATTATTCTGAACCATTCTACTGGTAGTGAAGCAGGAAGGGCAATTTCTTGGAGAGAGGTCATGACAAACTTGGGGACAATAATATCTGAATGCACTGACTGATGGCTGCAAAACTAATATATCTCTAACTTTCATGATGGTGAATTCTGGTTTTGAAAGACAGAGTTTTTGTGGGTGATCCTTTGTGTTCTAAGAAAGGTACATGTTATAAATCATACTAAAACCAACCATACTGCTTATCAAAAATCCAAGAAACTTCAGTAGAAAAAAATAAGACATTATATAGGCATAAGCTCCTCTCATATAACAAAATCACATAAATACTTATTAATCACACACCTCAGTAAACCTTAGCCACAAATTTTCATGTACTTTTGTGGCTTCATTGCAATAAATGGAATCTTTACCCTTAGCCCAATATCAATTTAAATTGTTCCACAGCTCATCTACAATTTTTGCAAATAATACCTATAATTTACTAACTGTATTGTCCTGTACAGGGGTAACAGCAAACTTATGTTTCCTTCCCTCTCATTTCACGTCTCTGATCCTGTAGAAAAGGAATTCCTGAACTTCCCCAAACAGAGGCTGCAATTGCTGGCGGTACTTAGAGAAACCACAAAACTAAGAGGAGATTATGGCTGTCACAACTTAACACAAAATGCTAAGTCAGGTCTGCACAACTAAGAATACTGATTTTAAGATATTTTAAAAGATATTTAAAAGATACATACGTCTTTTTTAAACGCACCTACTGAATAACTTTTGTGTATGTTTTTCTAAAATATCTGTTCCTCTTTGGTTCTATTAGAGGGAACAAGATCAGGATAACAGGATCTGGATCTGTATGCTTATATGCAAAGAATATATTAAGGACATATCTTTAATAAGGTTATATTGGACTTGGCTATGAATTTATCATTTTATGTTGTTCAGCTAGTTTGCTTCAAGAGAAACTTAACTGAATAAAACTGAGGTACAGCAATATAAACTAGTCACCAGAAAGTAAAAGGAAATTTCTGCATGTGTGTATGCATATGCACAGCTATGAATTAAAACTGAGATTAATATTTCTTTAATTGAGCACTTTCAGACTGCAAAAACTAATATTTGCAACTTCAAACATAAACCAAAAAATAACATCCTCAGCCTGGTCACAGATAACCACATAGTGACTAAATATAGCATGAGCTAGTCTTCAGGATGTGTCCACAATAACAGATTACTCAAAATGTTCTTCTGCTATTCCTTACCTAATAGTATGCCTACAACAAAATGTTGAAGTTTAAAATATCTCTGTAATTATGGTAAACAGACAACAATCACTAAAATTCCAGAGTACTGTCAGCTGTTCCTAATACACAGGCTGTATCTAGGCAGCTAAATTAAACAATTCTGTCTGCCACAGGTACTCAAGTACATACTAGATCCAGGTGTTGGCAAAGCACAGGGAAATCATATTTTGAGTGGGATACACAAAAAATTTTTGTTAAGATTTTTATACAATTTCTAATTCTGAACAGGCAGTGTACATTTCTTTACTAACTTTTTCAAGAATATTCAGATATTTTAAAATGTAAGAGTCATTAGATATAATGACACTGTCTCCTTACTGTGGAATTAAAATATTAGCGTCCAAAAACTTTTATGTTGCACTCATGCCAAATTCCTCTTTGAATTGAACTCAAAAAGATCAAGTGCCTCTCTGCCAACATTTTGAGGAAAGCAGTACTTACTTTCAGGCATGGCTTCCACCCCTCCCTGCCTGTGAACCCACTGATGCCCTTCTGCTTACTTATGACTGCCTTTGAGTGGGAACAGGAAGACGCAAATGAAGGAAGCAGCTGTTCTCTGAATCACAATCCTCTCTGGATTTCTGTATTTTAAAAAAAAAACTAATAGGAATGGGAAACTAACACTGAGCAGAAGTATTATATTTCTTGAAGCTAACTCTGCAGCTGCCACCAAGAAGGTTCACCAGCATGGTGGTAAAGATGGATGGAAATGCACGCAAAGGGGTTTTGTCTTCAAGGACTGAGGGTCTCCTTCACTTTGGTCTGCACAGTCTACAGGGCTGGATGGCCACAAATTCACAGAATCAACCGTATGAACAATCTATTAGAAGCTGCCTTAGTTTTACGCCAGAGGTTTCCCTACTATCCCTCCCTGAATAAAGACTTCTCAACATGGATTGGTGGGAAATTTAACCTAATAATTGATGGAGTAAAAATGAATTATGGATTTCTGCATTCAGTGATCAAAAGGAAAGTCTGGGTTGGTAGGAATTCATATAATTCTTCTATAGGCATAAGTGGGCATACTTTACATAGCAGAGAAATAAAATTTTGATTCTAGCACCTCAAGACTGAGTATGCAACATATTGTTAAGATTTTCATATTTACTGGCATATTCTGTATTGCACTGTCTAGCAGTCTGGTGGACTTTATAAAAACATATCAGAGTAGTCTTTTATGTGGAGAGACACATTCCTGGATGTTAGATGTGGAGATAGCATCTTTTCTTCTGCTTTCTTGTAAAATTTTCAGAATTCTTCAATGAAGTGGTAAATACAGCCAAATGCCGGGCCTGCTCTTGGGGCACAACAACCCTATGCAGAGCTACAGACTAGGAGAAGTCTGTCTAGAAAGCCTCCTGGAGGAGAGGGACCTGGGGGTGTTGGTTGACAGCCGACTGAACATGAACCAGTAGTGTGCCCAGGTGGCCAAGAAGGCCAATGGCATCCTGGCTTGTATCAGAAACGGCGTGACCAGCAGGTCCAGGGAGGTTATTCTCCCTCTGTACTCGGCACTGGTGAGACTGTTCCTTGAATACTGTGTTCAGTTCTGGGCTCCTGACCACAAGAAGGATGTTGAGGCTCTAGAGTGAGTCCAGAGAAGAACAACAAAGGGGCTGGAGAAAGGCCTTACGAGAAGTGGCTGAGATAGCTGGGGTTGTTTAGCCTGGAGAAGGGGAGGCTGAGAGGAGACCTCATTGCTCTCTATAACTACCTGAGGGGAGGTTGCAGAGGGAGGGTGCTGGCCTCTTCTCCCAAGTGACAGGGGACAGGACAAGAGGAAATGGCCTCAAGCTCTGCCAGGGGAGGTTTAGGTAGGACATTAGGAAAAAATTTTCACAGAAAGGGTCCTTGGAGGTGTTTAAGACATGGGTGGATGAGGTGCTAAGGGTCATGGTTTAGTGTTTGATAGGAATGGTTGGACTCAATGATCCAGTGGGTCTCTTCCAACCTGGTTATTCTCTGATTCTATGATATATGTGACTAAAAGCTATGTCACGGAAATATTTGTTCAATGAAGGACATATAAGAGACATCAAAGACTACACAAGTCTGGTTCTTGGAAATCCTTGAGGTGTACTACATACCCACAGTATTGCAGAATTTTCTCAACACTTCCTTAAGAGGCTCCACTTCTAATATTTTCAAAGTTGTATTTATGAATCACCTGTGTCTTACTGATTGAAATACAAATCTATTCATCTGTCAACTTTCTCCCCTGTTTAAGTGAGCATCCAGTTGAATCCAAAATCTAATATCAACAGCTGGGAACAGTTTTCTGTCAAGGCATCTATGAAAAATGTCTAGACATGAATAATTATCTTTTGCAAACTTAGGAAAATCTGCCCTTTTTCATGTTATGAGAGTATGCACTGTACAAGTATTCTTCTGGAGTCAGCTTATCTGCTTCTTAAGTACTTCAGATGTTTATTCTATGAATATGATTGTAGGACATACTGAATTTCAGAGTAAACTTTTGTCTTTCATCTCATGTATGAACTAGACCATTTCTATACCAGATACTCTCAAGATACTTGTAAAATAGTAAAAAATCCGAGCAATATGTTCTGAAATGCTTAAAAACAGTACTGAAATAGTAATCCACAAAAAAAAAAAAAAAGCTCAAGTTTTCTGGTCTGAGACCTTGTCTTCTATTCAGGTTTTACTTGGAATTTTATCAGCAAATAGAGGTAGGTAGCAAGGCCTAAGACAGCAAAATAGATGTAAATATTTCTACGTTATCAGTTATAAAGAACTGTGCTTTTACATCTTTCTCCAGTAAATTTTACCCGAAGTGGCAAGTATGGTCATTCACAACTGATCAATTCTCAGGTAAATTCCTGAAAGCTTCTTGGACTTAATTCCTTCACTCAGCTGCCATTTCCCTTGTGCTATTTTGAGGTGGGGAAAGTCATTAATAGCTCTCCTTCTTGGCTTGTAGTTCCCTTTTTTCTTCCTGTCTTTACTGAGAATTTATCTCCTGTGTTATCCTCTTGAAAACTAGAAACTCAGGGTTTTTATTGTTTATGTATAAAATCAGATGCAGACTCACTTAGATTAAGAGATTTTAATGTTACCTAACATTGACATTTATTACGTGGTTCCACAGTACAGCTACATCGTTCTGAAGTTTCACCTACACCCTCCCTCTTTCCCATTTAATTTGAGACTTTTTTCATGCTCTAGTACATTTTCATTAAACAAATTCATTTTCAGTGGATCAATGTGAAGAGAACTTCTAGATAGCACATACTCAAACTACGGGAGCAAGCTAGTGAACAATGACATTTAGTATAACACATCCCTGCCACGTAATATAGCAGCTTTTTTGGTCAAGCTACACTCATTTTGCCTTCTTGCAAAATCTCTACACATCTTCAATGAAATAAATACACGTAAGTAATAGAAACAGTTACATTGCAGAATGCTGGCTCATTTGAGCATACAGAATAGGCTTTTTATATGTTGAGGAAAAAGTCCAACATTCACATTTTAGGTTTATGATGTCTGATGTAAAACTAGAAAAATGCAACAACTTACTTGCAACATATTCATGGAGAGCATGTAAAATACACAGGTCTCACTGGATCAGGGAAGTGGCATGTTCTACTGTGACTCAGTTAAAAAAAAAGCAGTAGTATGAAGAAGATAGTTAAAATGGAGATTTGTTACCTTGTGCCTTATCATCATCAAAGGTCACCATGGACCTTTAGGGATCTTTACTTCTACTGATAGTGCTTTTACGTATGGATGTTAACAAATTTCACAATGATGAAACAGCAATTCTCTCTGTTCTTACATTATTGAAATTACATTTTAAATTCCCATTCTGGTAGTTTCTGTAGACCTTTTCCCATGTATTTTGCATGTGGCATTAATATGGGTACCAAAAAAAGCCTTTCCTACAAGTTTAGTTGTTGACCTTAGATGACACTTTACATTTTGGTGTGAAAACAGTCCTAGTTAATTACTTAAAATATTTATTTCCTTAAGATGAGGGAAGGAGAATCCTTTTTATGAGATTAAACTTCTCATGTATACATGACTAATTTTCATTGGAACTTGGGCTTCTGAATAGAAAACTTACTTATGAAAAAAGCTTACATGCCTGACTTGGATATTTTTTTATATCATCCTTTGTTAGCTCTAGCATTAAAAAAAAAAAAAAACAGCGCAAAATCCTGTACTATTTTTCCATGTTTTAAGTAAAAAGAAATAAGAATATAATAAAATATAAAATT